>OW569323.1:40000-586000 GCA_937595015.1 Polyommatus icarus
GTAAGTAGTTTAAGTTTTATTTAAATTTTAAGACGGGAGTTAAAACTCCATAGTGAAAAAACGCCTGGGCGGGCGCCACGCCCCTCGCTTAGGAATTTCACAGACAGCAGCCAAACCACTAAGCTTAGACATCCGACACTAATTTTGCAGTATAGCGTATACAGGAATACACCTAGGTATAAAATCCTATCGAAATCGGATCGGTAGTTTTTGCAGAAACTGCAAAGTTTTAAAGTAAATCGTGACGTCACGATCCAAAGAAAACTAGGGCTGCAAATGACGTTTTTCGCCGGTCGAAGAATATTTTTGTGAGTTGAGCTATAGGATTTGACATTTACATTAAAACTAAAATATATACAAAAATACAGATTCAGAAATCTTATTAAAATAGTTTACAAAATACAAGACATAATTGGAAAAGTTACATAAAAAATTAATTAGAAATAGGTCAGATAGCATACATAAAATTACAAATTAAATTATAAAAGCAATATAAATAGTTAGTATAAAACACAAAACAATAGTATAATAATATATAATAAAATAGGTTGGTAAAATAAATATTAAAAAACGGTAAAACAACAAGTAAAATAATAGACATCTTTATAAATAACACAAATAACACATAAACAATCTAAACCTAAATATACAACTTTAAATAACACATATAAAATAATCAAATTTTTAAAATTACCATCAGGTTCGTATCCGCTCGTTTGCCGTTCAGTTTTATTTTGCACATCGCATTCCACAAGACGCCAACCCTGCGTTATCAGTTAGGGCGATCTAGCGCCCAAGAAATAGGCTCCTCCCCATAGTCCGGGGCGTTAACATCGTTTTTAATAACTAATATAGATTCAAATTAAATATATTCAGCTAAAATACAAATACTATAATAAATTTGCATAAATAATATAATATAACAATTAAGCAAGAAATAACAAATAATAATAACTAGTAATTATAGTTAAAATCAATAAAAAACGCCGAGATAAAAATTATAACAAAAGCAAAAATTCGGGTAACAACTTATATAGCCTTAATTCAATCAGTAGTAATATTAGATAGTCAATTTAACAGCCCAAAACAAAAATAAGAAATATCCAAAAAATAAACTTAAACGTCCCGGACTATATTCAATAGGACATAGTTACGAACACCATAAGTGCAAGCGGGACAAGTGGAGTTGACGCGCGCGATACCCGTCTCGCTCATCGCCACGCCCACATAGTCTGAGGTGTGACAGGGAACATTACTTACATTAAAAAAGTCAATTATTAAAACACAACAACTAAATAATAAAAAGATCCAAAAACTTAACTTTAATTCGAGTTCAATATTAAATAAATAAAAACAGCATAATAATCAAATTAAAATAAATTAAAGTAGTAAAATCACTAAGTTATTATTAAAACAAATTAAAAACTAAAACATAAAACTAATTAAAAAACCTTAATAATAAATACTACATCCTTCTCATAATTTAAACTAACTTATAAAACTAACATTAAAACAAATTAATAACACTAAATAATAACCCTCAACACCCGGACTACACTCCGTAGATTAAACCGATAACGCAGTGATGGCATCGTAAGTGCGAGCGGGACAAGCAGGGCTGACGCGCGCGATACCTGTCTCGCTCACCGCCCCGCCCACCGACACGCTCTGTCAGGGCTGCGCCAATAAATTTAAGTGCTTACCCTAGCAAATAATAAAATAATTAAATCATCAAAACAATAAAAATCAATAACTAATATAAATTATAAAACAAATTAAGGAAATAGGTATAGGAATATAAAGGAAGAGCTAAAATAGTACATTAACTAAAGTAATTATAATAAAACAATAGTATTAACCTAATTAAAGCCAAATTATAGTAGAAAACAGTTAAATATATATATTGAACATAAAACTTTAAAACATAATTAAATTTATAAATTCCAATAATATACTAATAGATATAGAAACAAAACAATAATAAAAGTAATATTTAAATTTTAAAACAATAGGAAGTTATCAAAATCAAAAATTCCCATTAGGTTACTCCGGCTCGTTGATTCTAATAAATAATACATTCTCGCGCGTGGCAGCCCTGACACGCCCCCCTTGGCGATAAGCGCGGTGTGTGGTCTTGTAGTACAAGAGCCGCCGTCGGGTGGATTCGGTAAAAGTAGAAGTATAGTATATAAATTAAATAAATACAAACTTAAATAAAAATAAGTATAAATAAATAATATATAAATCAAGTAATTAAACAAATTAGGTAAAATTAGAAAAACACAAAGATAAATAATATTAATAAATAGTAAAATCGCGGGATATTAGTCTATAAAAATTCAAAATTAAGAACAGATATTAATTAAACTATTAGGCAAATCAAAAATATATTAAAAACACTAAAATACATCAACATAAAATAAAAATAATCCGGAAGCCTACCGGCTCTTGAACTACAACTGATTGAAGGCGATAAGAAGCGGTTGCGTATTTGCTATTCCAAAGCCATAGGCGACTGATTATTTCTCAAGTTAATAGAACTATAGGACATTGCTTTTTAAAATTGGTAGGCAAAACAATTATCGTAGTATTGACTAAGCAAACTTTAAACAGAGAAATATCGCAAGGAAGTCTTGCTTTTTAAAATTTCAAGGCACATACATTTTTAACTAGTATACAAAATCTTTAGTTTGACGTGATCTCCGAGTGTTGGACACAAATAAAAATTGACGTAAGTAACATTTAAGTAGGTGATCTTGACCGGCGAAAACCGTCCTTTAAGCCGTGAAAAGCGGTATTTAGACCAGTTCGCTTCCCTATTGGGGCGTCTGTTAGAGTAGTGACTTTGTATATATATGTTATATTGTGACGTCTGTTTTTACAATTTTAAATTGTAAATTTTATATATACATATACATAGGATAATTGACCGGCTGTCCCCTATTGGGGCAACCGCTTAGTATAGTATTTAGTGTAGTGATTGCAGTGCGGTATTTAAATATTAGAACATTAATAACGAAAAATTTTTACAATTTTAAAAAATATTTTATCTATACATTTATTAAATTATATTAATTAGGGATTAATTGACAGGTTGATTCCTATTGGGACAACTGAGTAGTAATAGGATTTTTAAATAATAACAAGTAGAAAAATTTAGACAAGAATAATTATTTACATTGTATTTATTAAAACTCACTGCACTTATATTTAAAAAATTTTTTAGTTATACACTTTTACATATAGACGCGTTCCCCCTTAAATTTTAATTAAATAAATAAATACATACATTTCTTTTTAACTACAATGGCAATGGTACGTACCCCAAAATACCCCACAAAGAAGCCTAAAAATAGACCGTCCCTCGACGCTTCCGGCAGTGGCGTGGGCGGCCTTAGCATGGCCGCGGAAAGTAGCCCAAAAGTAGAAAATTGGGACGTGGTACTGGAGGAGACGTCGAGGAAAGTACAAAAAAGTATTTATCTGCTGAACCAAACGAGAAATATGAAGGGTGAGCTGAGAGTTGGTATAGCAGATAATCTTACTGCCGTTTTAAAGCAGTTACAGAAAATAATAACGATGGATGATAGGCAAGATAAAAGGACAGTAGAGATAGAGATAGAAAAGCATGATGTAGAGACACAGTGTGAAATAAAATGCGAAGAAGAATATGAAACGCGAGTAGAAAATAACTGTAACTGCTTTGAAAAGGTAAAGACGGTGTTAAGCGAATTTAAGAAAGAGTATAGGCAGGATTTAAAAGATATTAGGGACTATTTAACAGAGGTGGCAGTAAGGAATGTGGATAGTATACATACTAGGATAGAACAGGAAAAGGGAAGGGTGGTAAAAACGGTAACACATGAGGTAGGGAAAGCAGTAAATACACTGAAAGACGTAATAGGAGAGCGGGAAGTTATCATCCATGAGCTTAGGGACTATTTAACAGAGACGGCAGTAAAAAATGTAGAGAGTATTCAGACAAAGATAGAAGAGGAAAAAGGAAAGGTAATAGAAACGGTAGAACAAGAGATAGGGAAAGTAGTAAATACGTTGAATGACGCAATCGGGGGGCGGGAGGTCATGACACAGGGCGAACCGGAACGGGAGACACCCCCAACTTATGCGAGTGTCGCCCGGGGCAAGCCTAAGTACAGGACCCTCCACTCCCTGATTGTGGCAGACAAAGAAAACTTTATGCCGACTACTGAAATAGTCCAGGAGATGGGAAAGATAATAGAAGCAAGAAAGGAAGGCATACAAGTCGATAGGATTAGAAAAGGGAAAGGGAGAAAAGTCATTGTGGGATTTAGGGACAAAAAAGATAGGGATAAAATTTTAAACAAAATAGAGAAATTGGAAGGGAAGTTGGAGGCACAAATTATAGAGAATAAGGACCCCCAGGTTGTGTTGTACGGGGTGCTCAAAAACAATACTGATGACGAAGTGATAGAGGCCATCAGATCACAGAATGGGCACCTCGTGGAAGACATCCTGGGAGGGGGGGAAGATAGAATGAAGGTAAAGTACAGGAGGAAAGGAAAGGATGATCACACTGAGCATGTGGTGCTTACTGTGTCTCCGAGGCTGTGGGTGCGTTTCACCGAGGCCGGACACCTATATATAGATGTCCAGCGCGTCAGGGTCGCCGACCAGTCCCCCCTAATTCAGTGCTCGCGCTGCTTGGGGTATGGACATGGGCGGCGATTCTGTAGTGGTGCCGAGGAGAAATGCGCACACTGCTCCGGGGCACATCACCAGGCTCAGTGTGACGATCGTAAGGAAGGTGTCAGGCCGTGCTGCGCTAATTGTAAACAAGAACACCTAGATGACACAGGTCACAATGCACTGAGTGCGGAATGCCCGGTGCGAAAAAAGTGGGATGTCATGGCACGTGCGACTGTCGCATACGATCCTGACGATCAATAGTCGGATACCTATGTACTAAATGATGTATAATATGTACTTGGATGTCATTAATTATGTAATTAATACACCAATGCAAGCAATTTAGGACATTTGTAAATGTGTTGTGCGAAATGAAAAAAAAAAAAAAAAAAAAAAAAAAAAAAAAAAAAAAAAAAAAAAAAAAAAAAAAAAAAACCACCTTTGCACTTACATGAAATTATTGTAAACAATAAGACAAGCATGTAAGGCATAAGCAAGAAATAAAAATAAGCATAACACATAGTAGGATCCATTTTATACCATCTGCGCTATCTGTAATTGCACGTGCCATGAAAATCGCCACAATTAGCATGATGCCATGTTATGATGACATAACACAATGCTAGCCAATATTGGCCGGACATTCCGGGCTGGATGCCAGACTAAAATTAGCACAGTCATATTAAACCTGTACTTTAAGTAGGTAAATAAGTAACAAAGAAAGTAAATAAGTAACAAGTAAAAACTGTATCACAAATGTGGAAATGAATTATAAATGTGTAAGAGATGTAATAAATATAAATGTAAAATTAAAATAAGGGAAAAATTGTATCATGAATCATTAATATTGTAACAAAATGTATAGTAATAAAAAAATGTTATATAATAATAAATAGTAAACTGTAATGTGAATAAAAATATAATACTAAAAATGTAAATCAAAATAAGTGTATTATAAAAATAAATGTAAAAAATGAAAAAACAGAATGTATCATTAGTAATAGAGAGGTTAACAAATATAATTGTAATATTAAAATAAAGGGATAATTGTAACATGAAAATAAATATTGTAATATAATAATATCAAAATAAATGTAATATAAATGAATTGATAAAATCTGTAATAGAAAAATCATAAATGTTGTAACAAAAATGTAGTAAAACTAGTAAATAAAAATAAAAATGAATACAAATGTAAAAAATTCACAAATGTAAGCAATTGTCCCTTTTACCGAAAGGGGGAACAAGTATTTTAAAAAAAAAAAAAAAAAAAAAAAAAAAAAAAAAAAAAAAAAAAAAAAAAAAAAAAAAAAAAAAAAAAAAAAAAAAAAAAAAAAAAAAAACCTAACCTAACCTAACCTAACCTAACCTAACCTAACCTAACCTAACCTAACCTAACCTAACCTAACCTAACCTAACCTAACCTAACCTAACCTAACCTAACCTAACCTAACCTAACCTAACCTAACCTAACCTAACCTAACCTAACCTAACCTAACCTAACCTAACCTAACCTAACCTAACCTAACCTAACCTAACCTAACCTAACCTAACCTAACCTAACCTAACCTAACCGAGTTTCGTGCCGAATCTCGCCGAGAGCACATGTTTTTTAACCTCGCTCCTCTTTAAAAATTCAAAAAAGTGGTAAATCCTTCACCGATTTTAAAGAGTGATATACCAATCGACGCGTCTCAGTGCCGCCTACACGGGAGTGATACGGGTTTTTCTTAAAAAGCCCGGAAAAGTGCGGAAAAGTGAGAAAAACGCAAAGTGTAAAAATTAAAAAACGAAAAATCGCGATAAAAGACGCATTTGTGAGTGGATTTTTAAAACACAAAGTGGACATTGAGCAGGACAGAGACCTCTATAAGTGTACCAATTTTCATAATTATAGACCTAGTTTTAATACCAATGACCTTGTGTTAAACTTTTTGGCGTCCCCACGAGGTCATTGAATTTGAAGGATAAGTGCAAAGGAGTGCAGTGCATCGGAAAGACCCTCTGTTCGGAAGGGATTTTCCGGAAAAACAAAAATTTTTGGAACTCCTGGGGGTGAGTTATACAAATTAGAAAATTCAAAATTCTACCAGCAATAGCGCAGCAGCCCATAGAGACGCGTGGGATTTGAAGGAGGTTTTAGGCGTCATAAATAAGGGCCCTAAAAACCCAAAGGAAAAAGGTAGGTGGTCCTGAACTTCAACCCGGTGAAAAACCCGGAAAACCACTTTTTCCTAAAATAAGCTGCAGCACCGACCAGGACCCAGTCGCGAGCGCACTTACAACACTAGAGGCTGCCGGCCATTACCCCCAGCAGAACGCCGCAAACCGCAAGCTTCTAGCTGCTCCAGAACCAGAGATACCCCAATAAAGGTAAAAAACCAGGATAATTCGGGAACGGCTGGAACAGCTGGAAAACTGTAGCATCAAGCAGCTCGGCATCGACGAGACGAAGCCAACGACACCTCGTTCGCCCCTCTACGATAAAGGGTTCCGGAGAAAAACGCAAAAAACGATTTGACGGCCATTTTGTCGGCCATATTGAAAAACTTCAAAGGTCGATAGCTCCGGAACCAATCATCACACAACTTTGAGCGACACATCGTTGAAGAGGTCTAGAGGAGGCGCACTCGAGGAAACTATAAAAGGAGGAAAAAAGGGGGGATTTGTAACCCCCCCAAATTCACCCCCTATCATCTAGAACAGGTACGGATACCCCCCCTAGGAAGAAACCGCGATCCGGGCAAATAAAAATTGACGGAGTTATAGGCCAATAAAGATCAACTTTGACGTTTCGTCCGCCATTTTGGAAAAGTTTGGAAGCCTATAGCTCTGCAACAAGAAGCCGTAGAAGGACGCGGTTTCCGGTTTACAGCAGCACGAGACACCACCTACACATTGAGGGGGGTCGGGTCCCGGAAAACCTGGAAAACTCGAAAAAATTTTCCAAAAAATTTTATGTAATATAAAGGTCCGGATCACACAGAGGGGAAAAATCCAAGACGAACGACCCCAAGAACACCCTACCTACGATAAACAGTTGCCGAGATATAAGCCACCAAACATTGACATTGACAGCTCGGCAACTGTCAAACACCTCACAAAATCGGACATAACTCCACTTCTAATTGGCCGAGAGGATCGGGGTTTTCTTTGCCATAAAGGGCGTCATCTCGGCTACCCCCTCCTTGAATTTCAGCTAAATCGGGGTCATTGAAATTTCACGGTCGAATTTTGGGGGTCGACCTACAAAATCAGGAAGAGCTCGAAAAACCGAGAAAAACGAGCCCAAACTCGATCCAGTTAGCCCAGAAAATAAGGAAACAGCAGAAGATCTAAATTCCAGGCGGAAAATTGGCCGCCATATTGGAAATTTTTAAAACCCTATAACTCCGCTCCTATACATCGTAGCTGGACGCGGTTTTCTTTGCCGACATCGGCACGCAAAGCTCTATCCAGTGGTGTCCATTCCGAACACCTGGAAAAAGGGGTTAACCCCTGGAAATTACAAAACTCACCTTTTAGCTTCGGAACATCGCAGAGAGCTGCGGTTTTCGGGAATCTGTACTGGAGAAGGTTGAAGACGCCACACCTGCAAATCCGGAACACCTGGAACGCCTGCAGCACCTGTAAAATAAGGAAAAATTAGAACTCACCTGGAAGAGGCCGCCGCATCGGGAACTGGAGAGCTTAAACACCTAAAAAGAGCTTAACCTAAGGGTCCAATTGGAACTACAACATCACCTGGAAAGAGCCTAGCCTAAGCAAGAGATATCACCAACATCAATACTAGTAGTAAGATGTCGAAACAACAAAGAGCAAAAAGTCCTACAGGATCTACAAAATCCAAAAGAGGCCTCAGGGACAGAATACTGGAAGGACAGATCAGACAAGCCGCAGCTTCCATGGTAGCGGACTCAGATACACTAGAGGACTTTAAGAGCCCATCCTCTAAACTTATGGAACTGGACCCTGCCCTATCAGAAGGAGACCTACCGGGGAGCATTATCGATACCGATGAAGAATCCACAGGCTCAAGAATGTCGAACAGAGGTAGACAAAGCATGCTCCCCACACATCATAGAAAAGGGGCAGGAGTGGCCATGGATGAGGCCACTAAACTAGCAAATGAGACCCTTCATAAAGCCAAAACAGCAATAGAGGAAGCTGGAAATATGAAAAGAGAGTGCAAGGCTATAGCACTTGAGGGCCTACAAACTCTATACGAAACCTGCCTTGCACTCTCTGACTCAAGATCCAGACACAAATTCAATTTGGAACAGGAGAAAAGAAGAAACGCAATCGAGCTTGTGAGAGTCGAAAGAGCCCACGCAAACGAGATGCGTCTGTTAAAAGAAAGCCTAGCGGAGGAGATAAATAAAACCAGAAAAGAAACACAAAGTATACTAAAAGAAACAGAGAATATCATAAAATGGCTTAATTACGAAACTAAAGTCCCCTTTAAGGAAATGGAGGAGGCAGGGACAACCCTTAAAAATATAGAAAAGCACCTCAAAACATCTCACAACAAGGAGAAAAGTGACGAAGGGGAAAAATGGAAAAGAATAACAGAGGAAATAGAAAAACTGAATAAAAATTCTAGTACCATCACAAACCAACTGGATACACTGCGACGCCATATAAATGAAATGACAAATAAATACAACAACTTACCCTTGTTACACCTCGGTAGGGAGCAACGAACCGAACAAGGCGGAACCCCAAATCCTGTAACATCAAAACTACTAGAAGAAATGGCAGAATTGAAGCAGCTGATGATCGAGAACCTAAACCGAAACAACAAGACAGGAGAAGTAAATACAACAATAGACACGACGACTCAGACACATAACACCCCGGTAGACTGGAGAAAGGACCTGAAAGAAATAAAAGAGACGATACAGGAAATAAAAGACCCTTATACCTGTATCTCAACCAACATACAAGACCTGAAAAGGAAAATAATAGAATCGACAGACACGACAGTTGAACTTATAACACCGATAAGAATAGCCATAGAAGAACTAAAAACCGACGCTGAACTGAGAAATAAAACAAACTTACCTGACAACATTTCCGACGACATCCACGACCTGAAAAGAAAACTAAAAGACACAATTGACACCACAGCAGACCTAATAAACCCTATCAAAACTGCACTCGAAGACCTGAATAGAGATAAAACCCAATTCCAAAAAGACACAAACCCTGAAACGAAAGAAACAGACGGAATAACACCAAAGACAAAGACCTATGCCGACGCAGCGAAAAATAGAAAATCAAATTATAAAATATGTATAGCATCTGATGACAAACTACAAACGGCAGAAGACATACTACAGAAAATAAAAACAGATGTAAATGTGATAGACCTAGGACTGGGGATAAACACAATTCGTAAAATAAGCAACCAAAGAGTTATCATAGGATGTAACACCACAGAAGACCGAGAGAAATTAAAACAAAATCTAGAACCCAACAAATCCCTAAGAATGCACGAACTAGAAAACAAAAACCCCCAACTAAAAATCATAGGACTAACAAACGACATCCCAAACAACAAAATACCAGAGGCACTGATAAAACAAAACAAAATCATAAATAATGAAGACCTACAACAGATTAAGATAATAAGAAGGATAAAAGGAAGAACCAAAGAACTGGCAAACGTAATATTGGAAACATCCCCCAAGATATGGAACCTACTAGTAGGAAACAAGGTACACATAGGTTTCCAGATAGTACCAATAGTGGATCAATCACCAGTGATCCAGTGCTACCGATGCCTAGATTTTGGACACACAGCAAAGGTGTGCACGGGAGACATAACATGTGGATACTGTGCACAACCACATGATACTAGACAATGTCCAAACAGAAATGGCCCACCAACATGCATCAACTGTCGCGACGCAGCCCACCCATCGTACTCTGCAGAGTGCCCCGTGTGGTGCAGATGGGATAAACTAGCAAGAGATAAGATTAGTTATTGCTAAAGTTGCCCCTGGAACCCCAAAAGACATTAAAATAGCACAAATTAATGCAGGTAGAGGTCAAACCGCGACAGTTGAAACAATTCAAGCTACAACCACAGGTAAATTCACATCGGTCCTCATTCAGGAACCATACGTAGGAGCATCTGGAATACTGACGTGTGGATACGATACCATCCAGAAAACCAGCAACAGAATCAAACCTGTTAAATCAGCCATCATAATATTAGACCCTAACGTCAGAACTCTTACGAAAGACAAATGGCAAACAGAAAACATAGTAGGGGCCAAAATTACCTTGCCCAACAATCAGGAATTGGGACTGATATCAATTTACTGGGAAGACTATGAGAATATAGAAGACCAAATTAAAGAACTGGATACAGTGATAAGTGACATGGATACGAACCTGCTAATCCTGGGCGGCGACGTCAACTCCAAAAGCCAATGGTGGGGAAGTAATATAGAAGACAAGAGAGGAGAAATCCTAGCAGAACATTTAGCAAGTAAAGACCTGGAAATCCTAAATAAAGGAAACACACCTACCTTCTACACCATCAGGAGAGGTACCCCCTACACAAGCGTTGTAGATATAACATTTTGCAGCGCAGCAACCGCCAGACTCGTCAGTACCTGGAAGGTGGACAAAGAACTAGTTACAACATCTGACCATAGAGCCATAACCTTCACCATCAGCACAAATGGAAACGCTGAAACAGAAAAAACAACTAACCTAAGAACTACAAGGAAATATAAGACGACTAAAGCAAACTGGACAGAATTTAAGGAAGAAATAGTAGACAGACTAACAGCACTCAATATCACACCATCTGAAATAGAAAAGATTAATGACAAACAGAAAGTAAACGAACTAGTAGAAACATACACAGAAATCGTAAAAGCAGCCAGTGACAAAACTATACCTAAGCTAGAACAAAACAAAATAAAAACGATAAAATGGTGGACACCGGAACTAAAAGAAAAGAAGAGAGAAGTTAAACTACTAAGACGTAAAATAAAGAAAGCTAACTCACATAGAAAAGAAACAGTCGTGCAGAATTACTTACAAGCACTAAACGAATATAAGGAGATGATACTTACCACCAAGAATGCTAGCTGGAAGAAATTCTGCACGTCACAAGAGAGAGAGAGCCTATGGGACAGAATATATAGAATAGTGAAAACAACCAAAAAGGGAAGAGACGAACAACTACTGAAAAACAACGACAAAGACTGTAACGCGTACGAATCAGCTAAACTACTAGCTGATACATTTTACCCTAATGACTTACATGACAGCGACACGACAGAACATAAGCTGACCAGAATAGAAGCTGATGACTATATAGACGACATAAACAAGGACGAGAATAATCCACATTACTACGACGACTTAACATACATAACGGAAACAGAAATAGAAACAACATTTAAAGATCTCAACCCTAAGAAAGCACCCGGAAATGACAGTCTGACTTCAGATATATGGCACAAAGCATTCACAGCAAGCCCGAATACAATGGTGGCCCTATTTAATGCCTGCCTGAAGAACGGCTGCTTCCCCAGGATATGGAAGGTCGCCACAGTGATCGTACTACAAAAACCTGGTAAAGAAAACTATAGCAACCCGAAGTCATACAGGCCGATAGGACTACTTCCAATCCTGGGAAAGATATATGAAAAAATCCTGTGCAGGAGATTATTATGGGAACTAGGAAAAGACGGCCTCAATCCCCGACAATACGGGTTCATGCCACAGAGGAGCACCGAAGATGCCCTTTACGATGCGATAGAACTGGTGAGAGATGAGGTTAAAAAACGGAAAATAGTGGTCCTCATCTCACTAGACATCGAGGGGGCATTTGACAACGCATGGTGGCCACAAATAAAGCTACAGCTGAAAAAGAAAAAGGTCAATAAACACCTAAGCCGAACCTTCGGAGACTACCTGGATCAGAGGAAGATCGAGCTGACCTACGCAGGACAAAAAATCGAGAAGGAGACAGAGAAAGGGTGTGTTCAAGGCTCAGTGGGAGGACCCCCGATGTGGGACTTACTAATGGACCCCCTTCTAGAAGCAGCAGAAAACCTAGAAGCACACCTCCAAGCATTCGCAGATGACCTCGTGCTTATTGCATCAGGAAAGGATGCCACCCAGGTCCAAGAAAGAGCAAAAAAGGCACTGGAAGAGATAGAGAAGTGGGGCAGAGAAAACAAGCTAAGATTTGCAGCACATAAGACCCAGGCAATACTCATCACAAAGAAGGTGAAATATGAAAAGCCAATAATAACCTTCTGCGGCTCAATTATAACCTTCTCTGACCACCTAAAACTGCTCGGCCTTACCATTGACCACAAACTCACTTTCAAGAAACATATAGAGAATGTCAATGATAAGGCCATTAACATCTACAAAAGGATATCCAGTGCCTGCAGAGCCACGTGGGGGTTAAACCCCGAAATAATGAAGACGCTTTACACGGCAGTCGTCGAGCCCACGGTTCTGTATGCAGCAAGTGTCTGGGAACCGGTCATCGAGCGAAAAGACATCAGGAAAAGACTTGACCGTCTAAACCGTATGTTTACCATCCTGATGTCAAAGGCCCATAGAACAACATCTCTCATGGACAGCTCGGTGATCAGCGGTATAATCCCATTACGATACAGAATCGCGGAGAACGCCGAACTGTACAGAGCGAAAAGGGGTAAACCTCTGTCGCAATTCCCGGATAGACCGATCGAACGCAGAGTCCACCCGTTCGAACTTCCACACCCTGCAAACAGAGAACCATTTACCATCGGCTGGATAACAGAGGAACACGAAGTAACTAAATTACCAGAAACCATCCCAATCCTGTACACAGACGGTAGCAAACTGGAGGGAAAAGTGGGAGCTGCCGTCAGCTGCTGGATAAATTATAGAGAGACAAAGAAAGCTAAAATCAAACTGGCAGATTACTGCTCAGTATATCAGGCAGAGCTCGCAGCTATACTCAGAGCCACACAATTACTCCCAAAAATGAAGGCCAAGAAAGCTGTCATAGTCTCGGACTCAAGATCGGCCCTCCAGACGTTAGCGGACCCGAACAGCATCAATCCAGTGGCAGCTGCAATTAAAGACGAAATAAGAGAAAACAAATTAGATATCAGCTGGTACTGGATTAAGGCGCACATAGGCTTGGAGGGAAACGAGAGAGCCGACCACCTCGCCAAAGAGGCAACAAAAGCCAAAACATCTCCGGCATACGACGCAGTCCCATTAAGCGCAGTTAAATACTTTATAAGGCAATCCACAATTGAAAAGTACCAGAATCAATACGATGAGGAAAGAGCTGATAAAATCATAAGAACCTTTTTCGTAGACATAAAAGAAGCACACAAGATACTCTCCAAAATAAAGAAAGACAATATCACAGCCCAAATATTCACTGG
Organism: Polyommatus icarus; assembly: GCA_937595015.1. NCBI lineage: Eukaryota > Metazoa > Arthropoda > Insecta > Lepidoptera > Lycaenidae > Polyommatus > Polyommatus icarus. The sequence goes on from OW569323.1 coordinate 54,094, forward strand.
TCACGGCGGATTCGGAGAGTATCTAGAAAGATTCAAAATAAAACAAAACTGCAAAACATGCACATGCGACAATACATCGGCACAAACGGTGCTGCATTGCATAATAGATTGCCCTATATTTGGAAGAATGCGCTGGGAGACGGAGCAGGAACTAAACATAGACATAAAGAAAGAGAACATAAAAGAAATTATGAAAAATGAAAGAAACAGAGAAATCTTCATGAATACAGCTCGTAAAATTGTACAAGAAATAAATAAAAGGAACAAATGAACAAAAAGAAATGAAGACGACGAAGAAGACAACCCCAGCACGAGAGGGAGATGCCCTCGGCACGAAACTCGCAAAAAAAAAAAAAAAAAAAAAAAAAAAAAAAAAAAAAAAAAAAAAAAAAAAAAAAATTTGAATATTTTATTTTCCTGTGTTCATTAGTAAAGATATAAGGCTGTCGGAAAATAAAAACCGACAGTAATTGTAAAAAAAAAAAAAAAAAAAAAAAAAAAAAAAAAAAAAAAAAAAACCTAACCTAACCTAACCTAACCTAACCTAACCTAACCTAACCTAACCTAACCTAACCTAACCTAACCTTTTTTTTTTTTTTTTTTTTAAGGAGGGGAAATGCGTTACGCATCCCCCGCCCCCTCGGGGGAAGGAGGCGGGGGTATGTGGGACTCCCTACACGAGGTTTACCCACTAAAACCCCCCCGGCCCTTCAACATGCGCCTTTTTCGGGTGGGGCGGGTACCGCGGAGCGATTTCATCTCCGCCCCGTTCCCGAGCGCGACCGCAACCGGTCTCTTCTCGCAGCGGTTTAGTCCGCTGACTCCACCGAGGGCCCCCGGGCCAAATGGGGGCTTCCATCTCGGGACCCTTTAATGCAAGACGGCGATCCCCCGATCACCGCCCGCGGGTCTAGGCTCGCGCGGCCTTCGACTTCGGCTTCTGCCGAGCCTTCTTGGTCGGGGCCTTCTCGTCTCGGGGGGCCGGCTTTTTGGCAGACGGACATCTGCCCAGCACGTGCCCCCTTTCCGACCTGCCGGCGGCTTCGCACAGGACGCAGTTAGGCTCCGCAGCCCCGCACTCCGCCGCCTTGTGCCCCGATTTCCCACAACGGAAGCAAGTCCCGCTGCGGTCCACCGGGCACTGGCACTTGGCAGCCACGTGGCCGGTGTCTTGGCAACGGAAACAGCGTGTCGGCCTCGCGGCCAACAGCGTCACCCGCGCCAGCACCCAACCAACTCGCAGCCGCCCAGAGCTCAAGAGCTTCTTGGCGGCCGCGACTGGGAGGCGGACCCAGCACGATCCGTCCCCCCGTGGCCCCTCTCTTATTTGCCCGACCCGGACATCACCGGCCAAGCACTCTCCATCCAGTACGACCGCTTCCAGGACTTCGGCGGTCGTTACAGAGACGTCGAGGCCGGCGACGCGCAACTCCGCGCAAGCAGACGGCCTCCCGATCTTCACCTCTTGTGGCAGAGCGCTTCTAAGCCTCGCGGCAAAGGCGTCCGCCCTCTTCCCGGCATCCTGACCTTTGATGGTCAGGAGACACCCTCCAGTACGGGCACTGCGGAAGCTCACCTGCGAAATGTCCAATTCCGCAATGCTCACCGTCCGCTTGGCCAACTCTATCGCCTTGGCGTACGTCAAACCCGCCTGCTCGGCCGTCTTCTCGATAGTGAGAGCGACAGCCGCACTGGCGGGGACGCGGAGCTTCGGCTTTCTCTTCTTCTTCGGAGCGGCTGTAGATGGTGTAGCCGCTCCCTTCTTCTTCCTGGCCTCAGGGCCTACAGTGGTCCGTGGGGCCTCCGTACTGGGGGAGCTGGTGTTCTGCCCCCCCTGCGCCGCCTCTTGAGCGGCCATTGATGGCCGCTTCTTCTTTTTCCGGGCTTTCTTGCCCCCTGACGCCGCCGACGTAGCAGGAGCCTCTTGCGGGGCAACTGCAGCGCCAGGCAGCTTGGTCGTCTTCGCCTTGGCCGGTTTCCCTTTCGCCTTAGGCAGAGGGGGTCCCGGCGCTTCTTCGTCCATGGGCACATCAACGCTTGCGGGAACGGGAGGGACATCATTCCCGTCCGACGCAAGCGGCGGCCTCCGCCTCGGCTCCGGCAGGAGTCGGTCCTCCAGACCGGCGAGCCTGGCGTTAAGCATGTTGCCGAAGGTCTCTGCGTTCGCACGGGACACTTCGGCCAACAGCTTCTGCACGTCATCTCCGGTAGACTTCGAGGCCTGTTTGCGCATCTCGTCCAGCTCCTGGCGTAGCTCCGCCATTTGCCTTTCGAGACGCGCGTTCTGGGCCTCGAGTCTTTGTATTTCCTCTGAAGAGGAACGCCTCCTCAACTCGTCGACAGCCTTTGAGATGGTCGACACCGACTCCTTCAGGTACTTTTGGAATGTTCCCTTCAGGTTGGCGGATTTCTTGCCGACCATCTCAATGGTGTCCAGCGCCTGCTCCACGGTTTTTGCCAAATCAGCGCCCGTCCTCTCCAAAGCCTCTTCTCGTGCGAGAGATGAGGTGGGAAGCGCGGCGAGGGCGGAACTAGTGGCTTTCCACAACGTCCTAGTCCTCCGCGCTGATTCGGCAACCTCTTCCTCAGCATCAAGCCTGAGGGCCTCCTCCTTCAGCCGGTTATGCTCGGCCTGCGCCTTGGCGTAGCCAACGTACTGGCCAGTCGTTGGCGGCCGGCCTCGTCCTCTTTTTGGTTTGGGCACCGCCCCTTTACTGATGGGCGGCTCCACGTCTTCGTCCAGGTTGCGCCTTTTCAGGCGAGTCCTATCCGGGGTTGTGGGCAAGCCCTCAGAGTCCAACGACATGCCGGAGGCATTGTCGTCGGAGTCCTCGGGCCAGTCCTCACTGTCACGTCCAGTATCAGCATCCTCTTCAGGTGCTCTCTTGCTCCACGACGGTCTGTACTGTGCAAACTCCGCCTCGTAGCTCTCAATGATGGGATTGCGAGGCCGCACTCCACGAACATCCCGAGTCCGCAACACTGGCGGCAAATCAGGTAAGTCCCGAATCGGGCAGCCCCGCTCCTTCTTCCTCTGCATAAGTCTCTTCAACCGCTCCACGCCGTCAGGCTGGGAGACGGAGAAGTCTACGTCCTCGTCCGTGATTGCGTCCGCCGCCGGCGCGGTTAGGTGCGCCGGCTTCGGAGCTTCGCGCGTCGTCGCGCCCTCTCCTTTCTTCGCCGCCTCCACCGCGGCCTCCTCCACCCTCAACGTATCTTGTGCCGGCCCCGTATACGTCCGACAGACCCCCTCATTTGAGAGGGTGTGGGATTCTCTGGCGTCCACCGGATCACCAGAACCCACCCGGGGAATATTTTTCAATCTACGTTTCTCCATGATTGATCTTTGAAGGGAGATTCTGCCCTAGTGCCCTTGTGACGTAGACCACCTGCTCGCCATGCATCCCAAGGCCGGGCACCACAAACCGGGGATTAGGGACCCCACGGGTCCATCCGTCACACAAACACTCACGCATTTACTCACACACACACACGATGCCGGCGTTCAGCCACCCCTCCCGTGTCACCGCGAAAAAGCTCGCGATGGTACGGGGGGGGTGCCCAGGGACACGAACGTGGACGGACCGGCATCGCCCCCAACCTAACCTAACCTAACCTAACCTAACCTAACCTAACCTAACCTAACCTAACCTAACCTAACCTAACCTAACCTTTTTTTTTTTTTTTTTTTTTTGTTGAGGGGGGGAAATACGTTACGTATCCCCCGCCGCACACGGGGGTGGACGACGGGGGTATGTCGGACTCCCTCCGGCTCGGTGCGCCGGAGGTTTACCGACTAAAACCCCCCCATGCCCTCCTTCCAGCCGTGGGACACGGGCACTCTGGTAGTTGAACTCCGCATCCTCACGGCGCTTGCCGCGTCCGGCGCATCTCCGGTGCGGCGGCTTCTGCCGCCGCCTTCCATCACCGAGAGCTCCCCGGGCATCTAGGGAGCTTTCTTCTCGGGGCCCTTCGCGCGGGCGGTGATCCCCCGATCAACCGCCCACGGGCCTATGGCTCTACATCCATGACGGGCTGGGGCTGACTAACCCCAGCGCCGCCGGCTCCAGGCTCTTTTGGCCGAGCCTTGTCGGAGGGAGCTCCGCGTCTCTTCCGGCGCTTGGTACCGAGGGGCGGCTTTGCCGTGACACAGCCGCTACTACCCAGCACGTGGTCCTTATCCTTGCCGAGTGCCTCGCAGAAGAAGCAATTGGGCTGCTTCTCCCGGCACTCGGCGGCCTTGTGCTCCGGCTTTCCACAGCGGAAGCAATTCCGGCTGCGGTCCACCGGGCACTGGCATGTCGTCGCCAGGTGGCCGGTGTCAAGGCATCGGTAACACCGCTTGTGCCTCGCGGCCAGCAGTGTCACTTTTGCCGAGACCCAGCCCACTCGCAGCCGCCCTAAGCTAACCAGCTTTTTGGCTGCCGCGACGGGGACGCTCAGCCAAAGCGAGCCATCGCCCCACCTTCCAACCTTTATGGGGCCCGTCCTGATAGAGTTGGACGGGCATCCTCCTTCCCTGGCGACCGCCTCGATGACGTCGGCGGTCGTTGCTGAGTCGTCCAGCCCGGCGATGCGCATCTCTACGCATTTCGCCGGGCGGCCGATCTTCGCCTCCTCCGGGTCTAGCACCTCTCGCAATTTTGCGGCGAGGGCGTCCGCCTTCTCGTTGGCGCCCTCACCAGGTATGGTCAGGACGCGTGCGCCGGTTTGGGCCTGGCGGAAGCGAAACTCTAGCTTTTCGATGCCGAGTTCCGCCATCCCGGCCGTTGCGGCATCTTTCGCCTTTATGAGGACGTCCTTGTATGTAACCCCCTTTGCCGCGGCGCTCTCCATCAGCGTGACGGTGATTGCCGCGGTTGCGGGGGCACGAAGTTTCGCCCTCTTCTTCTTCTTGGGGGCGGCTTTAGCTGGAGTAGCCGCCCCTTTCTTCTTCTGTTTAGCCCTGCGCGGACCAACTGTAGTCCACGGGGCCTCGGCGGGGGGGGCGTTGGTGTTCTGCCCTCCTTTTGCCGCCTCTTGAGCGGCCATTGATGGCCGCTTCTTCCTCTTCTTTTTGGGCTTTTCGGTCCTCTCCTCTGCAGGTGCGGCGGGCGGCTGTAAAGGAGCCGCTGCACCGCCCGCCGAACTCTCGTCCGGTGCCTTTGCCGTCACCGACTTTTTCGGCTTCGGTGTCTTCTTTTTTGAGGCTGCTGTTGGTGGCGCGCCGGATGATGGACCAGCACTGTCCGCCGCCAGCGGCGGTCTTCTTCGGGGCTCCGGGAGGAGCCTGTCCTCAAGGCCGGCGATCCTAGCATTAAGCATGTTGCCGAAGGTCTCAATGTTGGAACGTGAGACCTCCGACAACATCTTTTGCAGGTCCTCGGCTGCGGGTCCAGTGACGCGACGGCGGAGCTCCTCCAACTCCCGGCGCATCGCATTCACTTGGCGCAGAAGGCGGTCGTTTTGCGCCTCCAGTGCCCGCATCTCTTCATTCATACCGCGGCCCCTCATCTCGGTGACGGCCACCTTGATAGATGCGACCGCCTCCTTGAGGGCCCGCTGGTAGGTCCCTTTCAAGTTGGAGGACCTTGTGGCGACCATGGTCACCATCTCTAAGGCCCTCTCTACGTCGGCTGCCAGGACGGCGCTGGTCTGCTCCGTATCTTCGGCTGGGGCAGGGCTAGCGCGAAGAGAGGCTCGCGCTTCCCTCGCTTCTCGCGCCTCCCGCGCCGCCCGGGCTACCTCCTCGACTTTCGCCCTGAATGCAGCCCGGCGTTCCTCCTCCTTCTCCTTGTTGAGCTCCGCCAGAGCTTTTCCATAGCCGACGTATTGGCCGGTGGTTGGTGGCCGGCCACGTCCCTTCTTTGCTTTGGGCACCGCCTTTTTACTGATGGGCGGCTCCATGTCCTCATCCGAGTTTCGCCTTTTCAGGCGAGTCCTATCCGGTGTTGTGGGCAGGCCCTCAGAGTCCATCGATATGTCTGAGACAGTGTCGTCGGAGTCCTCGGGCCAGTCCTCACTGTCGCGTCCGGTGGATTTGTCACGTCCTTGTGGAGGCGGCAAGGAGAATTCGCACATCACGTCGCGCAGAACGACGCGAGGTGAGCGCGTCAACCCTAAACCGACCTCTTCGTCATGTCCGGTAGGAGTAGGAGCGCGAGGCTGCGTCCCGAGAACATCCCGACTCCGCAGCACAGGCGGCAGGTCGGGTAAGTCCCGGATTGGGCAACCCCGCTCCTTCTTCCTTTGAGCCAGCCTCTTCACCCGCTCTACGCCGTTAGGCTGGTAGACGGAAAAGTCTACGTCCTCATCCGTGATTGCGTCCGCCGCCGGCGCGGTTAGGTGCGCCTGCTTCGGACACTCGCGCAAAGTCGCGCCCTCTCTTTCCTTCGCCGCCTTAGCGGCCCCCTTATCCTCGCACGCAATTGGTGCCGCCCCCGTATACGTGCGGCAGACTCCCGGAGAACCGGGAGTGCGGGATTCTCCAGTAAAACTGGTACCCGCCCGGGGAGAATTATCCATATTGCGTTTCTCCATAGTTGATCTTTGAAGGGAGATTCTACCCTAGTGCCCTTGCGACGTAAGCCACCTGCTCGCCACGCATCCCAAGGCAGGGCACCACAAACCGGGGATTAGGGACCCACGGGTCCATCCGTCACAGAAACACTCACACATTTACACACACAACCACACGATGCCGGCGTTCAGCCACCCCTCCCGTGTCACCGCGAAAAAGCTCGCGATGGTACGGGGGGGGTGCCCAGGGACACGAACGTGGACGGACCGGCATCGCCCCCAACCTAACCTAACCTAACCTAACCTAACCTAACCTAACCTAACCTAACCTAACCTAACCTTTTTTTTTTTTTTTTTTTTTTTTTTTTTTTTTTTTTTTTTTTTTTTAAGGAGGGGAAATGCGTTACGCATCCCCCGCCCCCTCGGGGGAAGGAGGCGGGGGTATGTGGGACTCCCTACACGAGGTTTACCCACTAAAACCCCCCCAGCCCTTCAACATGCGCCTATTTCGGGAGGGGCGGGTACCGCGGAGCGATTTCATCTCCGCCCCGTTCCCGAGCGCGACCGCAACCGGCCTCTTCTCACAGCGGTTTAGTCCGCTGACTTCTCCGAGAGCCCCCGGGCCAAATGGGGGCTTCCATCTCGGGACCCTTTAATGCAAGACGGCGATCCCCCGATCACCGCCCGCGGGTCTAGGCTCGCGCGGCCTTCGACTTCGGCTTCTGCCGAGCCTTCTTGGTCGGGGCCTTCTCGTCTCGGGGGGCCGGCTTTTTGGCAGACGGACATCTGCCCAGCACGTGCCCCCTTTCCGACCTGCCGGCGGCTTCGCACAGGACGCAGTTAGGCTCCGCAGCCCCGCACTCCGCCGCCTTGTGTCCCGATTTCCCACAACGGAAGCAGGTCCCGCTGCGGTCCACCGGGCACTGGCACTTGGCAGCCACGTGGCCGGTGTCTTGGCAACGGAAACAGCGTGTCGGCCTCGCGGCCAACAGCGTCACCCGCGCCAGCACCCAACCAACTCGCAGCCGCCCAGAGCTCAAGAGCTTCTTGGCGGCCGCGACTGGGAGGCGGACCCAACACGATCCGTCCCCCCGTGGCCCCTCTCTTATTTGCCCGACCCGGACATCACCGGCCAAGCACTCTCCATCCAGTACGACCGCTTCCAGGACTTCGGCGGTCGTTACAGAGACGTCGAGGCCGGCGACGCGCAACTCCGCGCAAGCAGACGGCCTCCCGATCTTCACTTCTTGTGGCAGAGCGCTTCTAAGCCTCGCGGCAAAGGCGTCCGCCCTCTTCCCGGCATCCTGACCTTTGATGGTCAGGAGACACCCTCCAGTACGGGCACTGCGGAAGCTCACCTGCGAAATGTCCAATTCCGCAATGCTCACCGTCCGCTTGGCCAACTCTATCGCCTTGGCGTACGTCAAACCCGCCTGCTCGGCCGTCTTCTCGATAGTGAGAGCGACAGCCGCACTGGCGGGGACGCGTAGCTTCGGCTTTCTCTTCTTCTTCGGAGCGGCTGTAGATGGTGTAGCCGCTCCCTTCTTCTTCCTGGCCTCAGGGCCTACAGTGGTCCGTGGGGCCTCAGTACTGGGGGAGCTGGTGTTCTGCCCCCCCTGCGCCGCCTCTTGAGCGGCCATTGATGGCCGCTTCTTCTTTTTCCGGGCTTTCTTGCCCCCTGACGCCGCCGACGTAGCAGGAGCCTCTTGCGGGGCAACTGCAGCGCCAGGCAGCTTGGTCGTCTTCGCCTTGGCCGGTTTCCCTTTCGCCTTAGGCAGAGGGGGTCCCGGCGCATCTTCGTCCATGGGCACATCAACGCTTGCGGGAACGGGAGGGATATCATTCCCGTCCGACGCAAGCGGCGGCCTCCGCCTCGGCTCCGGCAGGAGTCGGTCCTCCAAACCGGCGAGCCTGGCGTTAAGCATGTTGCCGAAGGTCTCTGCGTTCGCACGGGACACTTCGGCCAACAGCTTCTGCACGTCATCTCCGGTAGACTTCGAGGCCTGTTTGCGCATCTCTTCCAGCTCCTGGCGTAGCTCCGCCATTTGCCTTTCGAGACGCGCGTTCTGGGCCTCGAGTCTTTGAATCTCCTCTGAAGAGGAACGCCTCCTCAACTCGTCGACAGCCTTTGAGATGGTCGACACCGACTCCTTCAGGTACTTTTGGAATGTTCCCTTCAGGTTGGCGGATTTCTTGCCGACCATCTCAATGGTGTCCAACGCCTGCTCCACGGTTTTGGCCAAATCAGCGCCCGTCCTCTCCAAAGCCTCTTCTCGTGCAAGAGATGAGGTGGGAAGCGCGGCGAGGGCGGAACTAGTGGCTTTCCACAACGTCCTAGTCCTCCGCGCTGATTCGGCAACCTCTTCCTCGGCATCAAGCCTGAGGGCCTCCTCCTTCAGCCGGTTATGCTCGGCCTGCGCCTTGGCGTATCCAACGTACTGGCCAGTCGTTGGCGGCCGGCCTCGTCCCCTTTTTGGTTTGGGCACCGCCCCTTTACTGATGGGCGGCTCCACGTCTTCGTCCAGGTTGCGCCTTTTCAGGCGAGTCCTATCCGGTGTTGTTGTGGGCAAGCCCTCAGAATCCAACGATATGCCGGAGACATTGTCGTCGGAGTCCTCGGGCCAGTCCTCACTGTCACGTCCAGTATCAGCATCCTCCTCAGGTGCTCTCTTACTCCACGATGGTCTGTACTTGGCGAACTCCGCCTCGTAACTCTCAATTATAGGATTGCGAGGCCGCACCCCATGAACATCCCGAGTCCGCAACACGGGCGGCAAATCGGGTAAGTCCCGAATCGGGCAGCCCCGCTCCTTCTTCCTCTGTACCAGTCTCTTCAACCGTTCCACGCCGTCAGGCTGGTAGACGGAGAAGTCTACGTCCTCGTCCGTGATTGCGTCCGCCGCCGGCGCGGTTAGGTGCGCCGGCTTCGGAGCTTCGCGCGTCGTCGCGCCCTCTCCTTTCTTCGCCGCCTCCACCGCGGCCTCCTCCACCCTCAACGTATCTTGTGCCGGCCCCGTATACGTCCGACAGACCCCCTCATTTGAGAGGGTGTGGGATTCTCTGGCGTCCACCGGATCACCAGAACCCACCCGGGGAATATTTTTCAATCTACGTTTCTCCATGACTGATCAGTTTAGGGGTGATTCTGCCCCGCGTCCTCGTTGCGTAGTCACCGACTCGCCATGCACCCCATCGCCGGACGCTACCAGCTTAGGGTTCGGGGCCCACGGACCCATCCATCACAGAAACACTCACACATTTATACACACAAACACACGATGCCGGCGTTCAGCCACCCCTCCCGTGTCACCGCGAAAAAACTCGCGATGGTACGGGGGGGGTGCCCAGGGACACGAACGTGGACGGACCGGCATCGCCCCCAACCTAACCTAACCTAACCTAACCTAACCTAACCTAACCTAACCTAACCTAACCTAACCTAACCTAACCTAACCTAACCTAACCTAACCTAACCTAACCTAACCTAACCTTTTTTTTTTTTTTTTGATTACGCAGGGGAAACCCATCATGGGTGCCCCGGGTTGGGTACGTGCCTCAGTTAAGCTGAAGCACCCCGGGGGTATGTGAGACTCCTACTCACTAAAACCACCTGCGGTTGCCTTCAGCCGTATACGGAGGGATATCCTGGTTCTCTCTACCACAGGACTCCCTCCACGACCGGCCGGTCTACCTCATAAGGGACCGGACTTCCACCAAATTAGGGAACACTTAGGCAAGCGAAAGTGTTCCCCTCGACGCCGGGACTAGCTAAGCCGGGCAGGTACCCAACCTGACCCGGAGCCCCGTGGGACGGAAGTTATTGGAGGTTCGCATAGCGACGCCTCCGCACTCCCGTCCTACGCCGGCGGAGCAGAACGGAGGAAGGGTCATCCTCTCTGTTCCGCTCCGCGGCCTCTTTCCGCGAAAGGACGGTTTCGCAGAAAGAGACCGCCGCCTGCCAGGCCTCATCACTCTCGAGCATGCAGCGAACCATGCTCGAGAGCGAGAGGTCTCGCCCAAGCACCGCCATGAGATCATGGCGCTGCACGGCCCAACGATCGCACACCTCGAGGGTGTGCTGGGCCGTGTCCTCCGCAGCGCCACAATCATGGCAGGCTGGCGTAGGCTCCCTCCTGGCGACCTTACACAAGTACGCACCGAAACAACCGTGTCCGGTGAGCACCTGTGTAAGGCGGAAGGTGAGGGGTTTTCTCTTGCGGCGCATCCACGCCGCAAGGACTGGACACAGAGCCTGAGCAGTACGTTGCCCGTACTGGGCCTGCGCCAGGTCCTCACCCCACCTCCTCAGCAGCCACTGCTCTCCCAGCCTTCGGACCCGCCGGAGCTCCTCCCATTGCAAACCTAACCTAACCTAACCTAACCTAACCTAACCTAACCTAACCTAACCTAACCTAACCTAACCTAACCTAACCTAACCTAACCTAACCTAACCGCCCACTATTAGGCCAAAATTGTATTAAAATACTATTGACTAAATTCCCGTAGGAAATAACTTATAGTAGTATAGTTGACCATAGCAACAGACTAAAAGTAGTTGCTATTAAAAACGGACAGGCGAAACATTTTCTCTCTAAAGTTAATAGTAACATTAATGTAATAAACTGAAGTCCCTGTGGGAATTAAAAAGCAATAAATTTTAACTCTAGAGTGTTTTGCCGTAAAAACTCATAGGGCGATAGACCTTCTACCTTAGTACAAAAAGTAAAGTAAAAACTTATTAAAATAAGTATAAAATAACTAATTAATATCTTAATATACAATAAATATAAAATACAAATTTAACAATTTATAAAACTATACAAATTTGGCTTAATTATATCTAGGATAGGACAATTATTATAAATCCATTTTAATTATTATTGCAGTACTATTTTAATTATATTATACAACTTATACAATTTTATATTTACACTTTTAAAAACACGACGCGTAATCGAACATATACATAGGATAATTGACCGGCTATCCCCTATTGGGGCAACCGATTAGGATAGTAGTGTAGTGTTGCAGTGCGATATATTTTAATTTAAATTTAATAATTTTGATATACATTACATTATATTATATTAACTGACTTTTTAATTGACTGGTTGATTCCTATTGGGACAACAGATTAGTATTAGGACTTTAAATATCTCGGCAAAGAAAAATTCCACTGTTTATTTAGTTTCACTACACTATTTATTTTTCATTCTTATATTTATATTTACTTTTTAAAAAATTGACGCGTTCCCCCTGTATCGGTAAAAATGGCAATGGTTCATACCCCGAAAAATGCCAAACCCCCCAAAATAAAGAACAAACGGTCCTCCCTCGAGTTACAGATACATCTCCCAAAAAATCCCCATATTGTACAAACCCCAATCGAACCTGCCGAGGCTCTTCTGACAGAAACAAGTGGCACAATAAAGCACAGTATCTGGCTGCTAAACCAAACTAGAAACATGAGAGGTGAGTTGAAGTCTGGTTTAGCAGACAATCTGGAAAAGTTGGAAAGACAGGTGGAGGAGATGAAGGAACTGTTCAGGAGAGGCTCGGGAGGAAAAGGAAACGGAAATAGTATAGATAAGAAAGATATGGAAGTACAATGTGAATATAATAAATCAAATTGTGACGAATGCAACTGCCATGAGCTGTTGGTCACAATGTATGAAAAATTACATGGAAAACTTCATTTAGATATGGAGCAGTTAAGGGATATGTTAGTAGGTAGGATTGAGGAATATGTGGAAAAACTAAATGAGAGGAAAACAAATGAAACTAGGAAGGATACCGCTGAGGCAGTGGAGAGTTATGCGACCGTGACGGCGAGGCAGGTGGCAAAAATCAAACCTGCGGGATCGGAGCCCATAACTGTCCACTCCCTAGCGGTTACTGATAAGGAAAATTTTATGACAGGAGACGACATAGTGAATAGCGTAGGGAAATTAATAGAAGCTAAAAAGGAAGGATTTCAGGTAGAAAGGATCAGAAAAGGGAAGGGGAGAAAAGTAATAATAGGATTTAGAGGCAAAAATGAAAGAGATAGGGCAAAGAGGAAGTTAGAGAAGTGTGGAGGAGATAAGTTTGAGGTAGAAACAGTAAGAAATAAGGATCCTCAGATCATACTGTATGGGGTGCTGAAGTCGAATACGGATGACGACATCTGTGACGCAATCCGCAATCAGAACAAGCACCTCATACAGTACGTTCTGGACGGAGACGAGGATAGGGTGCGCGTAAAATATAGAAGGAAAGGAAGAGATCCCCAAACTGAGCATGTGATACTTGAGGTGTCTCCGGATATATGGCAGTGCTTCACCAAAGCGGGCCGCGCATATATAGATATGCAGAGGGTGAGAGTCGCCGATCAGTCCCCCCTAATACAGTGCTCGCACTGCTTAGGGTACGGGCATGGAAGGCGATTCTGCACCGAAAGCGAGACTGCGGCGAAGTGCGGCCATTGTTCGGGACCACACCACAAGTCACAATGCGAGGACTTAAAGGCAGGAATAAAAGCCTGCTGTACAAACTGTAAAAAGGAGGGGTTAAGTTCGGAACACAGTGCGTTCAGCAAGGAGTGTCCGATTCGATGTAAGTGGGAAGCCATAGCGCGAGCGGCGGTGGCATACGAACCGGAGGACGAAGAGTACGTGGAGCCCACGTGGTTACACAGTACTCAGAACACTTTTAACGTCACAGAATAACACCGCCGCTTCGCGATAGTGCAAAAAATTGTTGGTGATAAATATTGAAAATTTATGACAGCAATAAGTGTTATAAAAATAATATAAGTACATATAATATATAAAATAATATATAAAATAAATAATGTATATAAGTTTAAAAAAAAAAAAAAAAAAAAAAAAAAAAAAAAAAAAAAAAAAAAAAAAATTATATATATTAAACTTTGGATGTATTTGCTGATATCAAATACAACAAATGTATACTACAATAAACGTATAACTGTTGTAACTGTGTATGTGTTTTAACTTTATTGTATATTGTATAATTAAAAGTGTATAATATTTATATTTTGAACGGTTACTCCAAAAATATTATTTATAAAAACTGTATTTACAACTTTGTACGTATTTGTTGACACAAATACAACAATGTAAATCGCAGGCTGTTAGTGTGTTGTTATTGTATCATATTGTATTAATTGTCTTTGTTTTGTTTTGTATTGTAACTATTATTGTACACTGTAACATAAGTCTATATTTATCTTGAGTAAACTGTAGTGTATTTATATTTGAAATGTTATTTCCATAATATTATATATAAAAATAGTATTTACAACTTTGTAAGTATTTGTTGATACAAATAATGTAAATCGTAGGTTGTTGTGTCAGTATTATATTGTATTGTTATTAGTATTGTATATTGTAACATAAGTCTATATTTTGTATTGTATCATTATAACTTAGAATATTTATGGAAGTATAGTTTATATTGTAAATAGAAATTGGCACTATTACATGAAAATGGAAACCACTTGATATAGTATAATGTATTAATTAACGTCGAATTGGACACACTTGAATGGCACAAATGAAATCCTAGGAATAAGACGAATAGAAACAACAAATAAGGGGAACAACTATTGTCTAGAAAAATAAAGAACTGTAATGAAAACAGGAAAGAAAAAATAAATTATAGGATCGAAGTAAATCGATATAAGAAAGGGATAAATGAATTGTAAATAATAAAGAATCTAATATAGAATAATATGTAATAAATAAAGATATAATAATATGTAATAAATCAAAATCATACAAATTGTAATCATGTAAAATCATGTAGCAATTGTCCTGTATAATGTACGGGGGGAATTTATATATAAAAAAAAAAAAAAAAAAAAAAAAAAAAAAAAAAAAAACCTAACCTAACCTAACCTAACCTGACCGCAGCCCTACCCACTAAAACCCGACGGTATTCTTCCACGTCCCATGCAGGGTTGCGAGCACGCGTGAGCCTTCGTCCGCGGCCCTGCATGTCTTCGCCTGCCTACGGCAGGCCCGTCTGCTTCGGAGCTTTCGGGCTCCCAAAGGCCGAACAGAGGCCCCTACGGGGCTTGTGTAGGCCCGTCTCTCCACGGTGTCGCGATGCGCGAAGAATACGCAGCGCATCGCGACCCACTCGGGGACTCGACTCGTTGGGCGACGGCATCCCCATGCCGCCACCCCGAGCCCCCCGGCTAAGGCGGCAAGTTGTCATCTTGGACGACTCGTCGACGCCTTAGCCGTCTTCTTCGGCGGGGGTCGAGCGCCTCCAACTCCCTCGCTCGCTCGGCCTCCTCCTTCGCGGCGACAACTTCTTCACAAAAAGTCTGCACCGCAGCCCATCCGGGTTCGCTTGCCAGCATGGCGCGAACCAACGCTGGCAGCGATAAGTCTTGTCCAATGGCGGCCGTGAGGGCCGCCCGTTGTTCCATCCAAGCGGGACAAGCGGAGACGGTATGCTCCGCTGTGTCCCGGTCGTCGCCGCAGTGGTGACAGCGCGTGCTCTCTTCTCGGTTCACGATCTCACACAGGTAACGGCCGAAACAGCCGTGCCCAGTTAACACCTGTGTGAGTCGGAACGAGAGCGCGCCGTACTTTCTTGCTAACCACTTTCTCAGTACAGGACGGATGGCCTGTACCAAGTTCACGCTTACTTGTGGCTCCAGGAGCCGCTCCTCCCAGCGCTCGACTGCCACCTCTTCGGCTCTGTCCCTCCACCGACGTACGGCGTCCGGTGAGGGGTTGCTTCCCCCCGCGCGGATCGCTGCGCCACGCCAGTAAACATCGGCGAGGGTTTGAGCGTCTAAGTCCCAGGGGACGCTGCCAGCGAGGAGGCACGAAGCGTCGCGAGAGATAGTACGATATCCTCGGACTGCTCGAATCGCCATCACTCGCTGCAGCCGTCCTAGGACCTGCCTATTCTCAGGCAGCAGACCATCCGCCCATATCGGCGCCCCGTACATCACCATAGAGCGTATCACGCCCATGTACAGGCGCCGACAGGTAAGGCTCGGGCCCCCGAGGTTCGGTAGCAGCGGGGCCAAGGCCCCAGCTGCCTTTGTCACTTTCTCGGACAACCGGCGGAAGTGTTCCTTGAATGTCCACCGGCTATCGAGGACCAATCCGAGATATCGCATGGTAGGCGCGATCTGGATCGAGGTCCCTCCCACTACTATTGCTAGTCCAGGCGGCGGCGCATTTCGGGGCCCGTGAAACATGATAGCCTCCGTCTTGTTCATCGCCACCGTCAGGCCCAGCGCCTGGATTCTGCGCACTACCTGTGCTACCGCTGCCGTCGCCAGGATTGTGGCTTCGCGGTGCGTTTCGGCGGGACAGACCACCGCAGTGTCATCCGCGTATGCGACCAGTTCGACGCCGGGTAAGTTGGCACCGCGAAGCACATGATCAAATCCAAGGTCCCACAATTCCGGACCGAGGGCCGAACCCTGCGGGACGCCGCAGTCCACCTCCTGCACTTCCCATCCGTTTTCAGTGGGATACTGTACGGAACGCTCGGAGAGATAATCCCCGATGGTTCGACGCAAGTATTTGGGCACCCGATGGTACCTTAGGGCCTCTTTTATGGTATCCCAGGGCAGGGTGTTGAATGC
Organism: Polyommatus icarus; assembly: GCA_937595015.1. Taxonomy (NCBI): domain Eukaryota; kingdom Metazoa; phylum Arthropoda; class Insecta; order Lepidoptera; family Lycaenidae; genus Polyommatus; species Polyommatus icarus. Next base: position 70,208 of record OW569323.1, read on the forward strand.
GTTGGTGATGTCCAACGAGACAACCAACACCACCCCGCCCCGAGAGATCTCCCGCTCCATGATTGACTGAATCCGAGCCACCGCGTCCACCGTCGATCGACGAGACCGAAACCCGAACTGAGCGTCGCTCAGGTTGGGACCAACGCTCTCCAGATGACGGTTGAGGCGTGCGACGATGATCCTCTCAAACGTCTTGCAGATCTCGTCGATCAACACTATGGGGCGATAGGCCGACGGTTGGTCTTCCGGTCGCCCGGCCTTTCTGAGTAGCACGAGTTTGCCCGTCTTCCAGCGACGTGGAACTCGCCCCTGTACCAAACACAAGTTCAGTACGGCGAGCACACGTTCCTCCATGTGCTCCATCGCCAGCACCCATACTCGACCGGGGACTCCATCCAAGCCAGGGGCCTTATTGTGTAGGCTCATCTTATGTACCGCCACTGCCAGTTCTCCGGCTGTGACTGGGGGAATTTCCTCTTCCTCTTCAGGCTCCGTAATTGGTGGTGCCATGGATGGTGGGGACCACCTGGCCCTAGATGGAAATAGGGCCGAAACTATGGATCTACAGAAAGCCGGCTGTAAGGACTGAGTGAGCGGTGGGGCAGCGGGGCGAAGCTTTTGCCTCACCCATTTGTACGGCTTGCCCCACGGGTCCTGTTCCAGGGTGTTGAGGAACTCCTCCCAAGCCTCTCTCTTCGCCGCCTTAACAGCTTCACGCATAGCGTGCCGCGCCTGGCGGTAGCCGTCAAAAATGGCCTCCTCTTCGGTCTCTACCCTGTTCCGCCGCCTGCGATATCTCAGGTATCGACGTCGGGCCGCCACACAATCCTCACGAAGTCGTCTGAGCTCTGGGCGCCACCAATAAGTCTGACGTCTGGGCACGACGGGTTTTACGCGGGGCATCGAGGCGTCGCAGATATTACGAGCCGCCTCGTTAAGCCACTCCGCGCACTCCTCGACGTCGTCCGACGGAAGAGGCGCCCACGACGCGACGATCGCCGCTTCCTCGAGAAGGTCTCGATCCAGACCTCTCAGGGACCATCTTGGGCCACCACCGGATGGAGTTCGGCGGCCAGTATTCGCCAAAGGAGATAGGTCGAAACTTATATAGAGATGGTCCGAAAGGGGCTCGACCTCCTCGAGGACCCTCCAGCCGTTTATTCTGCGAGCAATTGACGGACTGACCAGAGTCAGATCCACAATTGACTCACCTTGCCGTCGAACGCAAGTGCTAACAGCACCTCTGTTTGCCACGACCAGGCCCGTGGCTGTGAGCCAGTCCGCCATAATTCTGCCTCTCGCGTCCGTCGCCGGGGAGCCCCAACGCGTGGATTTGGCGTTAAAGTCTCCGGCGACGACCACGGGATTGGCTGCTCCATTCACGACGGGCGTTAGTCGTAAGAGGAGAGCCTCAAAGTCGGCGATGGGTCGATTTGGAGAAAAATAGACCCCCACAACAGTGAGAGTCCCCAGATCCGCAGCGACAAAACCGTGGCCCCTCGCCGTTCTCCTGGAAGATGGAGGGACAGCTCTCGGACCAAATACCAGCGCCACCGTCGAGTCCGCGTCGCCCAGCCAGTCGCCTCTTGCGAGGATCCGGTATGGCTCAGCGATTATGCCGATATCGACGGACCTCTTCAGCATTTCTTGAACCCACAGATCTTGCGCTTGAGCGCTGTGGTTCAAGTTACCCTGCAAGAACCTTTGGGGAGCCGTTATTGGGCGTCCATGGGGGCCGCTCCCGCACCGGAGGTTGCCGTTGATGGTGTGGCAGCCTTGGGCGCTTGGCTCTTATTGGAGCCTTTTTCCTTCTTCGGCGGTATCTTGCAGGGTTTGCTCCCTACGACGTGGTCCGCCTTTCTACCGTTCGCCGCGCAAACCGCGCAGTGAGGTGAGTTGCCGCAATCCTTGACCGCATGGCCAGGCTGGCCACACCGGAAACAGAGGTCTCCGCGGTCGACTTCCGAGGGGCACTTCGCTCTAGTATGTCCCGCCTCGTGACATCTATAGCACCGCATGGCGCGCGTCGACAAGAGCGTCACACGCACTACGGTCCATCCAACATAAAGTTTGGCACCCGGCGCCGTCAAGTGCTTTGCGGCCTCGACCGGGCATTTCACCCAGGCCGAGCCGCGTCCACTCCGATCGACCCGGATCTCTCCGACTCGGACCTCTTCAGCCTCACAGCCACCACATCTTCCGACGGCCGCGGCGATCTCTGTCGCAGTGGCGGAGTCGTCCATGCCGATTATACGCAGCTCAGCGCACTTCTGTGGCCTAGACACGCGGACGTCCTCCTCACCGAGTACCTCCTTAAGTTTGCCCGCGAGGGCGTCGGCCTTCTCCTTGCAGGCCGTTCCCGAGACCTCGTACATACGGGCCCCGGTCACGGCCTGTTTAAATTTAACCGCCGGGATCTCGAGGGTGGTGATGTCGACGTACTGCTTGGCTTTGTCCATAATAGACTTGTACGTCACACCCCTCTTCTCCGCGTCCGGCAGTAGTGTCACAACTACCGCAGCTGTCTTCGGAGCGCGGAGGCCACCTTTCTTTTTCCTTTTCCTTTTCTTTCGCCCCTTCTTGGGCTCCTCCTTCTTTCCTTCTTCTCTACCTTGCTTCTTTCCTCCTCCTTTGACCACTTCCGACCACTGTTCGGTCGGATTTGGTTCCTTCGTAGACGTAGATGGGGCAGCGTCGCGCCTAGCGGCTGCCGCTTCTACGGCTGCGGCCGACTTTTTAATTTTCTTTTTCTTTTGTTTCAGAGCCGGCCCGGGATTGAGCGGAGGCGACAGAATCGACACCGCAGGCTCCGGCTCAGGAGTCCTCTCTTTTGCCTTCGACGTTGATGGTGTTGCGTCTCGGGCTTCGTCGCGCACTCTGTCCGCGGCCAGAGGAGGTCTCAGGCGTGGCTCCGGAAGGAGACGGGCCTCGAGACCCTCTATTCGCGCGTCTAGCCGTGCGCTGGTCACTGAGACCGCCTCGCGCACCGCTCGCTGTAACAGCTCTTCTACATTCAACTCCTTAGGCATGGGAGCGAATTGCGTCTGGACGTCAGCCAGCCTGCGCTTGACGGCCTCCAGTTCCATCTTCATAACTTTGAGTTCCTTGTTAAGGCGCATGTTCGCCGCCTCTAATATCGTCCTCTCGTCCGACGCCGTCCTGCTCATTATGATCGCGTAGGCATCCCTCAAAGTCTTGGTCGCCTTCTTCAGTGACGAAACAGATGTCCCTTTCAGGTTCTTGGATATCTGAGCCACATTTTCAATGGACCCAAGACTATCCGCGATCGCCTTGCCCAGCAAGGCTGTCGTAGCCTCACTCTCCTCCAACGCAGCCACATCTGAGCCGCTGGAGTTTCCCGACATTCGGGGAGTCCGTAACACCGGTATTCTCCTTCCAACTTCTGCTATTTGTAGTTCAGCCTCTAAGCTAATGGACCTCTCCATTTCGTCGTTATAATCCTTTCGGGCTTTAGCCAGCCCAGCATATATCCCTGTGGTGGGAGGTCTCCCTCTACCGCGTTTGGAGGCAGGTTTCGCTGCCGCTCCTTTGTCCTTCTCCGGGCTATCTTCCAACTCGCCACCGCGTCTTTTGCGCCGGAAGCGTTCTCTTGTCTCTTCCTTGCTCTGAGAGACAGCAGACTCGCTACCGCTCTCGTCAGTCCCGCTTTCGGGTTTGCGAAACAATCCAGTGGACGCAGGCGACTCCGCCCGCGATCCACCTTCTCCTTCGCTTGTCCTCGTCGATGCCAAATCAGACACGAGTGTCGTCACCCGCGATCCGCTTCTCACAACCGGTAATGTCTCCAGCCGCACGACCGGAGTTCGAGTCGTGCGCCTGACGTCACCGTCCGACATTATCATTATGTCCGCCGCCGGCGCGGTTAGGGGCGCCGGTTTCGAACACTTGCGCTTCGAGCGGGTGGAGACAGGTGTACCCGCCCGTGAACCTTCACTCGCCGTCGTCATAGCAGCCGAATCGGAATGCCTCTCATCGTCCAGTAATACATTGCCAAAGTCGTTGTTCGCGTCTCTCCTCCTCTCCTCCATTGCAGCGGTGGCGCCCCCCGTATACGTGGGCCAGACCCCCTCCTCTGAGGGGGTGCGGGATTCTCCAACTGAGTTGGTACCCGCCCGGGGAATATTTTTATCGTTGCAACCTTCCATGATTCGATCATTTAGGGGTGATTCTGCCCCGCGTCCTCTCTGCGTAGTCACCGACTCGCCATGCACCCCATCACCGGACGTTACCAGTTTAGGGTTCGGGGCCCACGGGCCCATCCATCGCACAAACACTCACCGAAATACACACACAAACAAACAATAGTGTAAAGAAGAGTTTAACTAAAAATGAAAGATAGTGAAGAAAGGTGGTGAAGAGACAGACAAAATAATACAAAATAAGCAAAAACAAGAGTATGCTACGAAAAGATAGAAAGACAGGAAAGACCGGTGATCAGCCATCCTGAGTGCCTCGCCCCGTGTAAAGGGCGGGGCAGCGCACCCAGGCGCCCAGGGACACCAACGAGGAGGAACCGGTATCGCCCCCAACCTAACCTAACCTAACCTAACCTAACCTAAACCTTTTTTTTTTTTTTTTTTTTTTTTTTTTTTTTTTTTTTTTTTTTTTCGTCGGGAAATGCTCTTACGCATCCCGGGGGAATTGGGGACTCCCCCACGGGTATGTGGGGCTCGCTGCGGTCGTAAAGATGGTGAATTGACCACAGCCCTACCCACTAAAACCCGACGGCATTCTTCTGCACTCCATGCAGGGTTGCGAGCACGCGTGAGCCTTCGTCCGCGGCCCTGCATGGCTTCGCCTGCGTTTCACGGCAGGCCCGTCTTCACTGGAGCTTTTGGGCTCCTAAGGGCCGAACAGAGGCCCCTTCGGGGCTTGCGTGGGCCCATCTCTCCACGGTGTCGCGATGCGCGAAGAATGCGCAGCGCATCGCGACCCACTCGGGGACTCGACTCGTTAGGCGACGGCATCCCCATGCCACCGCCCCGAGCCCCCCGGCTAAGGCGGCAAGTTGTCATCCTGGACGACTCGTCGACGCCCTAGCCGTCTTCTTCGGCGGGGGTCGAGCGCCTCCAACTCCCTCACTCGCTCGGCCTCCTCCTTCGCGGCGACAACTTCTTCGCAGAAAGTCTGCACCGCTGCCCATCCGGGTTCGCTTGCCAGCATGGCGCGAACCAACGCTGGCAGCGATATGTCTTGTCCAATGGCGGCCGTGAGGGCCGCCCGTTGTCCTATCCAAGCGGGACAAGCGGAGACGGTATGCTCCGCCGTGTCCCGGTCGTCGCCGCAGTGGTGACAGCGCGTGCTCTCTTCTCGGTTCGCGATCTCACACAGGTAACGGCCGAAACAGCCGTGCCCGGTCAACACCTGCGTGAGTCGGAACGAGAGCGCGCCGTGCTTTCTTGCTAACCACTCATTTAATACAGGGCGGATGGCCTGCACTAAGTCTACGCTCACTTGTGGCTCCAGGAGCCGCTCCTTCCAGCGCTCGACTGCCACCTCTTCGGCTCGATCCCTCCACCGACGTACGGCGTCCGGTGAGGGGTTGCTTCCCCCCGCGCGGATCGCTGCGCCACGCCGGTAAACATCGGCGAGGGTTTGAGCGTCTAAGTCCCAGGGGACGCTGCCAGCGAGGAGGCACGATGCGTCACGAGAGATGGTGCGGTATCCTCGGACCGCTCGTGTCGCCATCACTCGCTGCAGCCGTCCCAGGGCCAGCCTATTCTCAGGCAGCAGACCATCCGCCCATATCGGCGCCCCGTACATTACCATAGAACGAACTACACCCATGTAGAGGCGCCGACAGGTCAAGCTCGGGCCCCCGAGATCCGGGAGCAGCGAGGCCAGGGCTCCCGCAGACTTCTTCACTTTCTCTGACAGCCGGTGGAAATGTTCCTTGAATGACCACCGGCTGTCGAGAACCAGGCCGAGGTAAGTCATCGTGGATGCAACCTGGATCCTCGTCCCACTCACAATTATCGCCAGGTCCGGCGGGGGCGCGTTTCTAGGCCCGTGGAACACCAGGGCCTCCGACTTGTTCAGCGCCACCTTCAGTCCCAGCGCCTGTATCCTTCGCACCACTTGCGCGACTGCTGCCGTCGCCAAGATTTTCGCTTCGCGGTGTGATTTGGCGCGGCACACGACCGCCGTGTCGTCTGCATACGCGACGAGCTCTACGCCTGGCAGAGTGACGCCGCGCAGCACATGATCATATCCTATGTCCCACAGTTCCGGACCGAGAGCCGAACCCTGCGGGACTCCGCAGTCCACCTCCAGCTCCTCCCAGCCCTCTTCGGTAGGGTACTGCACCGAGCGCTCCGACAGATAGTTGTCGATTGTTCGGCAAAGATATCTGGGCACTCGGTGGTACCGAAGTCCCTCCTTGATTGTTGCCCAGGGCAGGGTGTTGAATGCGTTGGATATGTCCAACGAGACTACCAATACCACCCCGCCCCGGGAGATCTCCTCCTCCGAGATTTGCCGTATCCGCGCCACCGCATCCACCGTCGACCGACGAGACCTGAACCCAAACTGAGCATCGCTCAAGTTCGGGCCGGCGCCCTCCAGATGTTGATTGAGACGCCTGACGATGACCCTTTCTAGGGTTTTGCAGATCTCGTCTATCAAGACGATCGGGCGGTAGGCTGACGGCTGGTCTTCCGGTCGTCCGTGCTTGCGGAGCAAGACGAGCTTTCCCGACTTCCACCGGCGAGGGACTCGCCCCTGCACCAGACACTTGTTGAAGAGCTCCAGTACATGCTCCTCCATGTGCGGCATTGCCAGCACCCAGACGCGACCGGGGACACCATCTAGTCCGGGAGCCTTGTTTTTAAGGCTCATTTTATGAACCGCGACCGCCAGCTCTCCAGCTGTCACGGGCGGTATGTCCTCCTCGTCGTCTAACTCCGCATCAGGTGGTCGCATTGCAGGCGGCGACCACTCGACCCCGGATGGAAATAGGGTCGAGAGTACGGAGCGACGAAGGTCCGGCTCCATATGCTGGGTCAGCGGTGGGGCAGCTGGGCGAAGCTTTTGCCTCACCCATTTGTACGGCTTGCCCCACGGGTCCTGTTCCAGGGTGTTGAGGAACTCCTCCCAGGCCTCCCTCTTTGCCTCTTTTATGGCTTCGCGCATAGTGTGTCGCGCCTGACGGTAGCCATCGTAGATGGCCTCCTCCTCGGCCTCTTCCCTGTTCCGCCGCCTGCGGTATCTCAAGTAACGGCGTCGGGCCGCCACGCACTCCTCGCGGAGTCGTCTGAGCTCTGGGCGCCACCAATAGGTCTGGCGTCTGTGCACGACGGGCTTGACGCGGGGCATAGAGGCGTCGCATATGTTGTGAGCTGCCTCGTTAAGCCACTCCGCGCACTCCTCGACGTCGTCCGACGGAAGAGGCGCCCACGACGCGACGATCGCCGCCTCCTCGAGAAGGTCTCGATCCAGACCTCTCAGGGACCACCTTGGGCCGCCACCGGATGGAGTTCGACGACCAGTATCCGACAAAGGAGATAAGTCGAAACTTATGTAAAGATGGTCTGAGAGGGTCTCGACCTCTTCGAGGACTCTCCAGCCGCTCATTCGGCGGGCAATTGATGGACTGACTAAGGTAAGATCCACAATCGACTCGCCTTGCCGCCGGACGCAGGTGCTAGCAGCCCCTCTGTTTGCCACGACCAGGCCCGTGGCTGTGAGCCAGTCTGCCATAACTCTGCCTCTCGCGTCCGTCGCCGGGGAGCCCCAACGCGTGGATTTAGCGTTAAAGTCTCCGGCGACGACAACGGGATTGCCTGCTCCGTTCACGACGGGTGTTAGTCGGAGGAGGAAAGCCTCAAAGTCGGCGATGGGTCGATTTGGAGAAAAGTAGACCCCCACAACAGTGAGAGTCCCCAGATCCGCAGCGACGAAGCCGTGGCCCTTCGCCGTCCTCCTGGAGGATGGAGGGACAGTTTTTGGACCAAATACCACCGCCACCGTCGAGTCCGCGTCGCCCAGCCAGTCGCCTCTTGCGAGGATCCGGTATGGCTCAGCGATTATACCGATATCGACGGACCTCCTCAACATTTCTTGAACCCACAGATCTTGCGCCTGAGCGCTGTGGTTCAAGTTACCCTGCAAGAACCTTTGGGGAGCCGTTATTGGGCGTCCATGGGGGCCGCTCCCGCACCAGTGGCCGCCGTAGATGGTGTGGCAGCCTTGGGCGTTTGGCTCTTATTGGAGCCCTTTCCCTTTTTCGGCGGTATCTTGCAGGGTTTGCTCCCTACGACGTGATCCGCCTTTCTACCATTCGCCGCACAAACCGCGCAGTGAGGTGGGTTGCCGCATTCCTTGACCACATGGCCGGACTGGCCACATCGGAAACAGAGGTCTCCGCGATCGACATCCGAGGGGCACTTCGCTCTGGTATGTCCCTCCTCGTGACATCTGTAGCACCGCATGGTGCGCGTTGACAGGAGTGTCACGCGCACCACGGTCCACCCAACGTAGAGCTTGGCACCCGGCGCTGTCAAGTACTTAGCGGCCTCGACCGGGCACTTCACCCAGGCCGAGCCGCGTCCGCTCCGATCGACCCGGATCTCTCCGACTCGGACCTCTTCAGCCGGGCAGCCGCCACATCTTGCAACGGCCGCGGCGATCTCTGTCGCAGTGGCGGAGTCGTCTAAGCCGGTTACACGCAACTCGGCACACTTCTGTGGCCTGGACACGCGAACGTCCTCCTCACCGAGTACCTCCTTTAGTTTGCCCGCGAGGGCGTCGGCCTTCTCCTTGCAGGCCGTTCCCGAGACCTCGTACATGCGGGCCCCGGTCACGGCCTGTTTAAATTTAACCGCCGGGATCTCGAGGGTGGTGATGTCGACGTACTGCTTGGCTTTGTCCATAATAGACTTGTACGTCACACCCCTCTTCTCCGCGTCCGGCAGTAGTGTCACAACTACCGCAGCCGTCTTCGGAGCGCGGAGGCCATCCTTCTTTTTCCTTTTCCTTTTCTTACGTCCTTTCTTGGACTCCTCCTTCTTTCCTTCCTCTCTACCTTGCTTCTTTCCTCCTCTTTTGACCACTTCCGACCACTGTTCGGTCGGATTTGGTTCCTTCGTAGACGTAGATGGGGCAGCGTCGCGCCTAGCGGCTGCCGCTTCTACGGCTGCGGCCGACTTTTTAACTTTCTTTTTCTTTTGTTTCAGAGCCGGCCCGGGATTGAGCGGAGGCGACAGAGTCGACACCGCAGGCTCCGGCTCAGGAGTCCTCTCTTTTGCCTTCGACGTTGATGGTGTTGCGTCTCGGGCTTCGTCGCGTACTCTGTCCGCGGCCAAAGGAGGTCTCAGGCGTGGCTCCGGAAGGAGACGGGCCTCGAGACCCTCTATTCGCGCGTCTAGCCGTGCGCTGGTCACTGAGACCGCCTCGCGCACCGCTCGCTGTACCAGCTCTTCCACATCCAATCCCTTTCCCGCAGAGACGGGAGCGGGCTGTGGTTGGGTGTCGGCAAGCTTGCGTTTGACGGCCTCCAACTCCTTCTTCATCTCATCGAGCTGTTTGGAGAGGCGGGTGTTTGCCTCCATCAGGGCTCTTGTCTCCTCCGATACTGACCTATTGAGAAGGGCGGCACTCGCCTCCCGTATCGCGTAGGTCGCCTTTTTCAAGGCCGCGATCGAGGTCCCCTTCAAGTTCTTCGAGATCTTGATCACATCCATGATGGAATCCAGACTTTGGGTTATATCCGAACCCAGTTTCGCCGACGTTATTACTTCGTCTTCTGTCATCGCGCAGTCTGAGAATGAGGCCTCCGAGAGCCGGAGGGGCCGTGGCTCTGGTATACCCTTCATTACTTCTATGACATGCATCTGCGCTTCCAACTCTAACTCCTTTTCCTTGAGTTCTATATGTTCCTTCTTTGCCTTTGCTAGACCTATATAGTGCCCTGTGGTGGGCGGTCTGCCTCTTCCTCTTTTTGAGGCAGGCTTCCGAGAAACCTCTTTATCCTTTTCCGAACTATCCTCGAGCTCACTTCCGCGTCTCTTGCGCCGGTAAGCGTCTCTTGTCTTCTCCCTCTCCCTTTCGCTGTCATGGTTCCGAGAGGCGGCGCTCTCGTTGCCGCTCTCTTCACTTCCGCTCTCGGACCCTCCAAAGAATCGTGAAGGACCCGTAAAACTGGAAACAGGCGTTTCCGTTCGCGATCCACCGTCACCCTCACTCGCCGTTGTCAAGGCCAAATCGGACACGGGCGTCGTCACCCGCGATCCGCTTCTCACAACCGGTAATGTCTCCAACCGCACGACCGGTGTCGTGCGCCTGACGTCACCGTCCGACATTATTATTATGTCCGCCGCCGGCGCGGTTAGGGGCGCCGGTTTCGAACATTTGCGCTTCGAGCGGGTGGAGACAGGTGTACCCGCCCGTGAACCTTCACTCGCCGTCGTCATAACAGCCGAATCAGAATGCCTCTCATCGTCCAGTAATACATTGCCAAAGTCGTTGTTCGCGTCTCTCCTCCTCTCCTCCATTGCAGCGGTGGCGCCCCCCGTATACGTGGGCCAGACCCCCTCCTCTGAGGGGGTGCGGGATTCTCCAACTGAGTTGGTACCCGCCCGGGGAATATTTTTATCGTTGCAACCTTCCATGATTCGATCATTTAGGGGTGATTCTGCCCCGCGTCCTCTCTGCGTAGTCACCGACTCGCCATGCACCCCATCACCGGACGTTACCAGTTTAGGGTTCGGGGCCCACGGGCCCATCCATCACACAAACACTCACCGAAATACACACACAAACAAACAATAGTGTAAAGAAGAGTTTAACTAAAAATGAAAGATAGTGAAGAAAGGTGGTGAAGAGACAGACAAAATAATACAAAATAAGCAAAAACAAGAGTATGCTACGAAAAGATAGAAAGACAGGAAAGACCGGTGATCAGCCATCCTGAGTGCCTCACCCCGTGTAAAGGGCGGGGCGGCGCACCCAGGCACCCAGGGACACCAACGAGGAGGAACCGGTATCGCCCCCAACCTAACCTAAACCTAACCTTTTTTTTTTTTTTTTTTTTTTTTTTTTTTTTTTTTTTTTTTTTTTTTTTAAGGAGGGGAAATGCGTTACGCATCCCCCGCCCCCTCGGGGGAAGGAGGCGGGGGTATGTGGGACTCCCTACACGAGGTTTACCCACTAAAACCCCCCCGGCCCTTCAACATGCGCCTATTTCGGGTGGGGCGGGTACCGCGGAGCGATTTCATCTCCGCCCCGTTCCCGAGCGCGACCGCAACCGGCCTCTTCTCGCAGCGGTTTAGTCCGCTGACTCCACCGAGGGCCCCCGGGCCAAATGGGGGCTTCCATCTCGGGACCCTTTAGTGCAAGACGGCGATCCCCCGATCACCGCCCGCGGGTCTAGGCTCGCGCGGCCTTCGACTTCGGCTTCTGCCGAGCCTTCTTGGTCGGGGCCTTCTCGTCTCGGGGGGCCGGCTTTTTGGCAGACGGACATCTGCCCAGCACGTGCCCCCTTTCCGACCTGCCGGCGGCTTCGCACAGGACGCAGTTAGGCTCCGCAGCCCCGCACTCCGCCGCCTTGTGCCCCGATTTCCCACAACGGAAGCAAGTCCCGCTGCGGTCCACCGGGCACTGGCACTTGGCAGCCACGTGGCCGGTGTCTTGGCAACGGAAACAGCGTGTCGGCCTCGCGGCCAACAGCGTCACCCGCGCCAGCACCCAACCAACTCGCAGCCGCCCAGAGCTCAAGAGCTTCTTGGCGGCCGCGACTGGGAGGCGGACCCAGCACGATCCGTCCCCCCGTGGCCCCTCTCTTATTTGCCCGACCCGGACATCACCGGCCAAGCACTCTCCATCCAGTACGACCGCTTCCAGGACTTCGGCGGTCGTTACAGAGACGTCGAGGCCGGCGACGCGCAACTCCGCGCAAGCAGACGGCCTCCCGATCTTCACCTCTTGTGGCAGAGCGCTTCTAAGCCTCGCGGCAAAGGCGTCCGCCCTCTTCGCGGCATCCTGACCTTTGATGGTCAGGAGACACCCTCCAGTACGGGCACTGCGGAAGCTCACCTGCGAAATGTCCAATTCCGCAATGCTCACCGTCCGCTTGGCCAACTCTATCGCCTTGGCGTACGTCAAACCCGCCTGCTCGGCCGTCTTCTCGATAGTGAGAGCGACAGCCGCACTGGCGGGGACGCGGAGCTTCGGCTTTCTCTTCTTCTTCGGAGCGGCTGTAGATGGTGTAGCCGCTCCCTTCTTCTTCCTGGCCTCAGGGCCTACAGTGGTCCGTGGGGCCTCCGTACTGGGGGAGCTGGTGTTCTGCCCCCCCTGCGCCGCCTCTTGAGCGGCCATTGATGGTCGCTTCTTCTTTTTCCGGGCTTTCTTGCCCCCTGACGCCGCCGACGTAGCAGGAGCCTCTTGCGGGGCAGCTGCAGCGCCAGGCAGCTTGGTCGTCTTCGCCTTGGCCGGTTTCCCTTTCGCCTTAGGCAGAGGGGGTCCCGGCGCATCTTCGTCCATGGGCACATCAACGCTTGCGGGAACGGGAGGGATATCATTCCCGTCCGACGCAAGCGGCGGCCTCCGCCTCGGCTCCGGCAGGAGTCGGTCCTCCAAACCGGCGAGCCTGGCGTTAAGCATGTTGCCGAAGGTCTCTGCGTTCGCACGGGACACTTCGGCCAACAGCTTCTGCACGTCATCTCCGGTAGACTTCGAGGCCTGTTTGCGCATCTCGTCCAGCTCCTGGCGTAGCTCCGCCATTTGCCTTTCGAGACGCGCGTTCTGGGCCTCGAGTCTTTGTATCTCCTCTGAAGAGGAACGCCTCCTCAACTCGTCGACAGCCTTTGAGATGGTCGACACCGACTCCTTCAGGTACTTTTGGAATGTTCCCTTCAGGTTGGCGGATTTCTTGCCGACCATCTCAATGGTGTCCAAAGCCTGCTCCACGGTTTTTGCCAAATCAGCGCCCGTCCTCTCCAAAGCCTCTTCTCGTGCAAGAGATGAGGTGGGAAGCGCGGCGAGGGCGGAACTAGTGGCTTTCCACAACGTCCTAGTCCTCCGCGCTGATTCGGCAACCTCTTCCTCGGCATCAAGCCTGAGGGCCTCCTCCTTCAGCCGGTTATGCTCGGCCTGCGCCTTGGCGTAGCCAACGTACTGGCCAGTCGTTGGCGGCCGGCCTCGTCCCCTTTTTGGTTTGGGCACCGCCCCTTTACTGATGGGCGGCTCCACGTCTTCGTCCAGGTTGCGCCTTTTCAGGCGAGTCCTATCCGGGGTTGTGGGCAAGCCCTCAGAGTCCAACGACATGCCGGAGGCATTGTCGTCGGAGTCCTCGGGCCAGTCCTCACTGTCACGTCCAGTATCAGCATCCTCTTCAGGTGCTCTCTTGCTCCACGACGGTCTGTACTGTGCAAACTCCGCCTCGTAGCTCTCAATGATGGGATTGCGAGGCCGCACTCCACGAACATCCCGAGTCCGCAACACGGGCGGCAAATCAGGTAAGTCCCGAATCGGGCAGCCCCGCTCCTTCTTCCTCTGCATGAGTCTCTTCAACCGCTCCACGCCGTCAGGCTGGGAGACGGAGAAGTCTGTGTCCTCGTCCGTGATTGCGTCCGCCGCCGGCGCGGTTAGGTGCGCCGGCTTCGGAGCTTTGCGCGTCGTCGCGCCCTCTCCTTCCTTCGCCGCCTTCACCGCGGCCTCCTCCACCCTCAACGTATCTTGTGCCGGCCCCGTATACGTCCGACAGACCCCCTCATTTGAGAGGGTGTGGGATTCTCTGGCGTCCACCGGATCACCAGAACCCACCCGGGGAATATTTTTCAATATACGTTTCTCCATGGTTGATCTTTGAAGGGAGATTCTGCCCTAGTGCCCTTGTGACGTAGACCTCCTGCTCGCCATGCATCCCAAGGCCGGGCACCACAAACCGGGGATTAGGGACCCCACGGGTCCATCCGTCACACAAACACTCACGCATTTACTCACACACACACACGATGCCGGCGTTCAGCCACCCCTCCCGTGTCACCGCGAAAAAGCTCGCGATGGTACGGGGGGGGTGCCCAGGGACACGAACGTGGACGGACCGGCATCGCCCCCAACCTAAACCTAACCTAACCTAACCTAACCTAACCTAACCTAACCTAACCTAACCTAACCTAACCTTTTTTTTTTTTTTTTTTTTTTTTTTTTTTTTTTTTTTTTTCCGGAGGGGGAAATGCATTACGCATACCACCCGGGCGCAGGGGGCGACCCGAGCGGTGATGTGGGACTCCCGTAGCTAATGAGACCACGGTATACCCACTAAAACCCCCCCCATCTTCCGCCACGCCGACTTTTGACGGGGCCACGGGAACGATACACACATCTGTGACCCCGCCAGCGGCCCGAAGACTCCACGATGGGCGCACAACACGTGCGCCCTCCTCCTCGGCCCCCACCAGGGCTGTAGCAGACGCCCCCCGAGTCTGCTACTTGGAGGCCATGTGGCAGATCAGGTCTGTAGCTCTGCCACCGACCACATCTCGGCCGCAGAGGATAGGGCAAGCGGCGCACCGTAATACCTACTTGCCTCTTCCTCTGCGGCCCCACCAATGCCGTTCAAACGGAACGGCCCCGCCAGCTCGCAGGGGGGGTAGGGAGAGCGGCCTCTCCCCCCCGCGATCCGTCCTCGGCCGCAGAGGATAGGGCAAGCGGCGCACCGTAATACCTACTTGCCTCTTCCTCTGCGGCCCCACCTCGGTGCGCATCCGCAGCGGACTCCTCCAGTCCGCTGGGAGCGCCCTCCTCGGGCCAGGCGGCGACACCGGCCGGCCCTGGTTGCCTCTTTGCTTCACCGCGGTTGTCCAAGCCGCGGTTATTAGAGCCCCACCGCCACGTCAAGGCGTGCAACCATCGGGGGGAACCTAACCTAACCTAACCTAACCTAACCTAACCTTTTTTTTTTTTTTTTTTTTTTTTTTTTTTTTTTTAAGGAGGGGAAATGCGTTACGCATCCCCCGCCCCCTCGGGGGAGGGAGGCGGGGGTATGTGGGACTCCCTACACGAGGTTTACCCACTAAAACCCCCCCGGCCCTTCAACATGCGCCTATTTCGGGTGGGGCGGGTACCGCGGAGCGATTTCATCTCCGCCCCGTTCCCGAGCGCGACCGCAACCGGCCTCTTCTCGCAGCGGTTTAGTCCGCTGACTTCTCCGAGAGCCCCCGGGCCAACTGGGGGGCTTCCATCTCGGGACCCTTTATGCAGGACGGCGATCCCCCGATCACCGCCCGCGGGTCTAGGCCCGCACGGCCTTCGACTTCGGCTTCTGCCGAGCCTTCTTGGTCGGGGCCTTCTCGTCTCGGGGGGCCGGCTTTTTGGCGGACGGACATCTGCCCAGCACGTGCCCCCTTTCCGACCTGCCGGCGGCTTCGCACAGGACGCAGTTAGGCTCCGCAGCCCCGCACTCCGCCGCCTTGTGCCCCGATTTCCCACAACGGAAGCAAGTCCCGCTGCGGTCCACCGGGCACTGGCACTTGGCAGCCACGTGGCCGGTGTCTTGGCAACGGAAACAGCGTGTCGGCCTCGCGGCCAACAGCGTCACCCGCGCCAGCACCCAACCAACTCGCAGCCGCCCAGAGCTCAAGAGCTTCTTGGCGGCCGCGACTGGGAGACGGACCCAACACGATCCATCCCCCCGCGGCCCCTCTCTGATCAGCCCGACCCGGACATCACCGGCCAAGCACTCTCCATCCAGTACGACCGCTTCCAGGACTTCGGCGGTCGTCACAGAGACGTCGAGGCCGGCGACGCGCAACTCCGCGCAAGCAGACGGCCTCCCGATCTTCACCTCTTGTGGCAGAGCGCTTCTAAGCCTCGCGGCAAAGGCGTCCGCCTTCTTCCCGGCATCCTGACCTTTGATGGTCAGGAGACATCCTCCAGTACGGGCACTGCGGAAGCTCACCTGCGAAATGTCAAATTCCGCAATGCTCACCGTCCGCTTGGCCAACTCTATCGCCTTGGCGTACGTCAAACCCGCCTGCTCGGCCGTCTTCTCAATAGTGAGAGCGACAGCCGCACTGGCGGGGACGCGGAGCTTCTGCTTTCTCTTCTTCTTCGGAGCGGCTGTAGATGGTGTAGCCGCTCCCTTCTTCTTCCTGGCCTCAGGGCCTACAGTGGTCCGTGGGGCCTCAGTACTGGGGGAGCTGGTGTTCTGCCCCCCCTGCGCCGCCTCTTGAGCGGCCATTGATGGCCGCTTCTTCTTTTTCCGGGCTTTCTTGCCCCCTGACGCCGCCGACGTAGCAGTAGCCTCTTGCGGGGCAACTGTAGCGCCAGGCAGCTTGGTCGTCTTCGCCTTGGCCGGTTTCCCTTTCGCCTTAGGCAGAGGGGGTCCCGGCGCCTCTTCGTCCATAGGCACATCAACGCTTGCGGGAACGGGAGGGATATCATTCCCGTCCGACGCAAGCGGCGGCCTCCGCCTCGGCTCCGGCAGGAGTCGGTCCTCCAGTCCGGCGAGCCTGGCATTGAGCATGTTGCCGAAGGTCTCTGCGTTCGCACGGGACACTTCGGCCAACAGCTTCTGCATGTCATCTTCAATGGACTTCGAGCCCTGCTTGCGCATCTCTTCCAGCTCCTGGCGTAGCTCCGCCATTTGCCTTTCGAGACGCGCGTTCTGGGCCTCGAGTCTTTGTATCTCCTCTGAAGAGGAACGCCTCCTCAACTCGTCGACAGCCTTTGAGATGGTCGACACCGACTCCTTCAGGTACTTTTGGAATGTTCCCTTCAGGTTGGCGGATTTCTTGCCGACCATCTCAATGGTGTCCAAAGCCTGCTCCACGGTTTTTGCCAAATCAGCGCCCGTCCTCTCCAAAGCCTCTTCTCGTGCAAGAGATGAGGTGGGAAGCGCGGCGAGGGCGGAACTAGTGGCTTTCCACAACGTCCTAGTCCTCCGCGCTGATTCGGCAACCTCTTCCTCGGCATCAAGCCTGAGGGCCTCCTCCTTCAGCCGGTTATGCTCGGCCTGCGCCTTGGCGTAACCAACGTACTGGCCAGTCGTTGGCGGCCGGCCTCGTCCCCTTTTTGGTTTGGGCACCGCCCCTTTACTGATGGGCGGCTCCACGTCTTCGTCCAGGTTGCGCCTTTTCAGGCGAGTCCTATCCGGTGTTGTTGTGGGCAAGCCCTCAGAATCCAACGACATGCCGGAGGCATTGTCGTCGGAGTCCTCGGGCCAGTCCTCACTGTCACGTCCAGTATCAGCATCCTCTTCAGGTGCTCTCTTGCTCCACGACGGTCTGTACTGTGCAAACTCCGCCTCGTAGCTCTCAATGATGGGATTGCGAGGCCGCACTCCACGAACATCCCGAGTCCGCAACACGGGCGGCAAGTCGGGTAAGTCCCGGATCGGGCAGCCCCGCTCCTTCTTCCTCTGCATTAGTCTCTTCAGCCGCTCCACGCCGTCAGGCTGGGAGACGGAGAAGTCTGTGTCCTCGTCCGTGATTGCGTCCGCCGCCGGCGCGGTTAGGTGCGCCGGCTTCGGAGCTTCGCGCGTCGTCGCGCCCTCTCCTTCCTTCGCCGCCTTAGCGGCCCCCTTACCCTCGCACGCAATTGGTGCCGCCCCCGTATACGTGCGGCAGACCCCCGATGGACCGGGAGTGCGGGATTCTCCAGTACTGGTACTGGTACCCGCCCGGGGAGAATTATCCTTATTGCGTTTCTCCATAGTTGATCTTTGAAGGGAGATTCTGCCCTAGTGCCCTTGTGACGTAGACCACCTGCTCGCCATGCATCCCAAGGCCGGGCACCACAAACCGGGGATTAGGGACCCCACGGGTCCATCCGTCACACAAACACTCACGCATTTACTCACACACACACACGATGCCGGCGTTCAGCCACCCCTCCCGTGTCACCGCGAAAAAGCTCGCGATGGTACGGGGGGGGTGCCCAGGGACACGAACGTGGACGGACCGGCATCGCCCCCAACCTAACCTAACCTTTTTTTTTTTTTTTTTTTTTTTTTTTTTAGGAGGGGAAATGCGTTACGCATCCCCCGCCCCCTCGGGGGAAGGAGGCGGGGGTATGTGGGACTCCCTACACGAGGTTTACCCACTAAAACCCCCCCGGCCCTTCAACATGCGCCTATTTCGGGTGGGGCGGGTACCGCGGAGCGATTTCATCTCCGCCCCGTTCCCGAGCGCGACCGCAACCGGCCTCTTCTCGCAGCGGTTTAGTCCGCTGACTTCACCGAGAGCCCCCGGGCCAAATGGGGGCTTCCATCTCGGGACCCTTTATGCAAGACGGCGATCCCCCGATCACCGCCCGCGGGTCTAGGCCCGTACGGCCTTCGACTTCGGCTTCTGCCGAGCCTTCTTGGTCGGGGCCTTCTCGTCTCGGGGGGCCGGCTTTTTGGCAGACGGACATCTGCCCAGCACGTGCCCCCTTTCCGACCTGCCGGCGGCTTCGCACAGGACGCAGTTAGGTTCCGCAGCCCCGCACTCCGCCGCCTTGTGCCCCGATTTCCCACAACGGAAGCAAGTCCCGCTGCGGTCCACCGGGCACTGGCACTTGGCAGCCACGTGGCCGGTGTCTTGGCAACGGAAACAGCGCGTCGGCCTCGCGGCCAACAGCGCCACCCGCGCCAGCACCCAACCAACTCGCAGCCGCCCAGAGCTCAAGAGCTTCTTGGCGGCCGCGACTGGGAGGCGGACCCAACACGATCCGTCCCCCCGTGGCCCCTCTCTTATCTGCCCGACCCGTACATCACCGGCCAAGCACTCTCCATCCAGTACGACCGCTTCCAGGACTTCGGCGGTCGTCACAGAGACGTCGAGGCCGGCGACGCGCAACTCCGCGCAAGCAGACGGCCTCCCGATCTTCACCTCTTGTGGCAGAGCGCTTCTAAGCCTCGCGGCAAAGGCGTCCGCCTTCTTCCCGGCATCCTGACCTTTGATGGTCAGGAGACACCCTCCAGTACGGGCACTGCGGAAGCTCACCTGCGAAATGTCCAATTCCGCAATGCTCACCGTCCGCTTGGCCAACTCTATCGCCTTGGCGTACGTCAAACCCGCCTGCTCGGCCGTCTTCTCAATAGTGAGAGCGACAGCCGCACTGGCGGGGACGCGGAGCTTCGGCTTCTTTCCTCTCTTAGGGGCGGCTGTAGATGGTGTAGCCGCTCCCTTCTTCTTCCTGGCCTCAGGGCCTACAGTGGTCCGTGGGGCCTCGGTACTGGGGGAGCTGGTGTTCTGCCCCCCCTGCGCCGCCTCTTGAGCGGCCATCGATGGCCGCTTCTTCTTTTTACGGGCTTTTTTGCCCCCTGACGCCGCCGACGTAGCAGGAGCCTCTTGCGGGGCAACTGCAGCGCCAGGCAGCTTGGTCGTCTTCGCCTTGGCCGGTTTCCCTTTCGCCTTAGGCAGAGGGGGTCCCGGCGCATCTTCGTCCATAGGCACATCAACGCTTGCGGGAACGGCAGGGATATCATTCCCGTCCGACGCAAGCGGCGGCCTCCGCCTCGGCTCCGGTAGGAGTCGGTCCTCCAGACCGGCGAGCCTGGCGTTGAGCATGTTGCCGAAGGTCTCTGCGTTCGCACGGGACACTTCGGCCAACAGCTTCTGCACGTCGTCTCCGGTAGACTTCGAGGCCTGTTTGCGCATCTCGTCCAGCTCCTGGCGTAGCTCCGCCATTTGCCTTTCGAGACGCGCGTTCTGGGCCTCGAGTCTTTGTATTTCCTCTGAAGAGGAACGTCTCCTCAACTCGTCGACAGCCTTTGAGATGGTCGACACCGACTCCTTCAGGTACTTCTGAAAGGTTCCCTTCAGGTTGGCGGACTTCTTGCCGACCATCTCAATGGTGTCCAGCGCCTGCTCCACGGTTTTGGCCAAATCAGCGCCCGTCCTCTCCAAAGCCTCTTCTCGTGCGAGAGATGAGGTGGGAAGCGCGGCGAGGGCGGAACTAGTGGCTTTCCACAACGTCCTAGCCCTTCGCGCTGATTCGGCAACTTCTTCCTCGGCTTCAAGCCTGAGGGCCTCCTCTTTCAGCCGGTTATGCTCGGCCTGCGCCTTGGCATAGCCAACGTACTGGCCAGTCGTTGGCGGCCGGCCTCGTCCTCTTTTTGGTTTGGGAACCGCCCCTTTACTGATGGGCGGCTCCATGTCTTCATCCGAGTTGCGCCTTTTCAGGCGAGTCCTATCCGGGGTTGTGGGCAAGCCCTCAGAGTCCAACGACATGCCGGAGGCATTGTCATCGGAGTCCTCGGGCCAGTCCTCACTGTCACGTCCAGTATCAGCATCCTCCTCAGGTGCTCTCTTACTCCACGACGGTCTGTACTTGGCGAACTCCGCCTCGTAACTCTCGATGATGGGATTGCGAGGCCGCACCCCACGGACATCCCGAGTCCGCAACACAGGCGGCAAGTCAGGTAAGTCCCGAATCGGGCAGCCCCGCTCCTTCTTCCTCTGCATGAGTCTCTTCAACCGCTCCACGCCGTCAGGCTGGGAGACGGAGAAGTCTGTGTCCTCGTCCGTGATTGCGTCCGCCGCCGGCGCGGTTAGGTGCGCCGGCTTCGGAGCTTTGCGCGTCGTCGCGCCCTCTCCTTCCTTCGCCGCCTTCACCGCGGCCTCCTCCACCCTCAACGTATCTTGTGCCGGCCCCGTATACGTCCGACAGACCCCCTCATTTGAGAGGGTGTGGGATTCTCTGGCGTCCACCGGATCACCAGAACCCACCCGGGGAATATTTTTCAATATACGTTTCTCCATGGTTGATCTTTGAAGGGAGAATCTGCCCTAGTGCCCTTGTGACGTAGACCTCCTGCTCGCCATGCATCCCAAGGCCGGGCACCACAAACCGGGGATTAGGGACCCCACGGGTCCATCCGTCACACAAACACTCACGCATTTACTCACACACACACACGATGCCGGCGTTCAGCCACCCCTCCCGTGTCACCGCGAAAAAGCTCGCGATGGTACGGGGGGGGTGCCCAGGGACACGAACGTGGACGGACCGGCATCGCCCCCAACCTAACCTAACCTAACCTAACCTAACCTAACCTAACCTAACCTAACCTAACCTAACCTAACCTAACCTAACCTAACCTAACCTAACCTAACCTTTTTTTTTTTTTTTTTTTTTTTTTCCGGAGGGGGAAATGCATTACGCATACCACCCAGGCGCAGGGGGCGACCCGAGTGGTGATGTGGGACTCCCGTAGCTAATGAGACCACGGTATACCCACTAAAACCCCCCCCATCTTCCGCCACGCCGCCTTTTGACGGGGCCACAGGAACGATACACACATCTGCGACCCCGCCAGCGGCCCGAAGACTCCACGATGGGCGCACAACACGTGCGCCCTCCTCCTCGGCCCCCACCAGGGCTGTAGCAGACGCCCCCCGAGTCTGCTACTTGGAGGCCATGTGGCAGATCAGGTCTGTGGCTCTGCCACCGACCATACCTCGGCCGCAGAGGATAGGGCAAGCGGCGCACCGTAATACCTACTTGCCTCTTCCTCTGCGGCCCCACCTCGGTGCGCATCCGCAGCGGACTTCTCCAGTCCGCTGGGAGCGCCCTCCTCGGGCCAGGCGGCGACACCGGCCGGCCCTGGTTGCCTCTTTGTTTCACCGCGGTTGTCCAAGCCGCGGTTACTAGAGCCCCACCGCCGCGACAAGGCGAGCAACCATCGGGGGGAACCTAACCTAACCTAACCTAACCTAACCTAACCTAACCTAACCTAACCTAACCTAACCTAACCTAACCTAACCTAACCTAACCTAACAACACAATTTACAGCCGCCAAAGTTGACCAGCAACTCCACCGGCTGGTAACAAAGGAGAGCCAACATTTCAGGAGAGAGCCTCAAGAAGGTCTCGAGGAACAGCTGTTCTTGCGGCCGGACACCTTCCGAAGCCCGGACACCCAAGCAAACGCGCTCAGCAGATTCACCAATGCCCCAAAACCACCGCAGAAAATACAAACAAAACAACACCTAACAAAGGCACAGAAAGGTCTGGTCAAGAGTCCAACCCTAAGGAAAGTGTTACGACAGGAAGACCATATGATCAACGCATTCCTTGAATACATAGCCGTATTAGAGGCCAACAAGACCATTAGGATCAAGGAGTGCGAAGACATCATGAAGTCGTACCAACAAAGCAAAGATGGCCTCCTACAAATCCAACTAGAGGAGGCCCACGCTACGGTCTATAACAACAACACGGCGACCGTCCTTAGGGGACAGGACATGACTACCCATATGGCGGCATACAGCGCCACCTCAGGAATAGTCCTCCTGGACGAAGACCGGACCAAAAGAAGAGGACAACCAGTCTACAACATCCCATCTCGCGACCCCATCGTCGTCACCACCAGGGGGACAGAAATATGGCTGGAGGACAGGATCCTACAAACATCCCAGATCCTGTCCGAGGTAGAGCCCCCCGACGAATGGACGATCCCAGCAATAACCTGGATAAATGGAGTCCCGGGTTGCGGGAAAACGACGTGGATTGTCCAAAACTTCAACACAGAAGAGGATGTAGTTGTAACGACAACGATCGAGGCCAAGAAAGATCTCGTGGAGAGAATCCGGGAAAAGGCAGGCCACGAAGCTACGAAGAGGGTGCGCACAGCTGCATCTCTCCTGGTAAATGGACCGAAGGGACTCGAAGACCTGGTACTCAAGAGGCTGCTCGTAGATGAAGCACTCATGAGTCACTTCGGATCCATAATACTAATGGCACTTATCACCAAAGCCAAGAGCCTGCTGTTAATAGGGGACGTAAACCAGCTCCCCTTTATAGACCGAGATAATCTCTTCGAGATGTACTACTATCGCCCGCATCACCTCGCAGACGTCACCGAAGATCTTCTCTGTACACATAGATGCCCGCAAGACGTCGCCATGGCGCTCAAGCAAATACACAAGGGCATCTACTCCTCAAGTAACATCGTTAAGTCCCTGGAAATAGCACCCATGACCGGGACGGAGATCCCTAAATCCGACAACAACACCTTGTACCTGACTTACACACAGCTGGAGAAGTCAACGCTGAGAAAGTCAGGTTACGGAACCGGAGAGGCCTCTAAAGTACTAACCATCCATGAGGCCCAGGGATTGTGCTACAAGAGAGTATACGTCATAAAACACCAGAAGAGGAAGTTACAGCTACATCACAGTGCTTCACACGCGGTGGTTGCCCTGACGCGTCACACGGAACATCTTGTCTACTACACTGACGACACAGATGACGCGCTGGGCAAACTTATAAAGGGAGTGATTGAAACATCAGCAAAGGACATTATGGACCACAACGCCAAGATGGCAATTAAGAACCGGGACCATGCCACCATCAAAAAATTGGTCTCGGTAAAAGCCCCATAATGAAAATAAACGACGAAAATACCGGACATGACAACCGCAGCCCTGGCCCAGACGGTTGAGCGGCGAAGGCGCAGCAACACAGTGCCTTTGCCAGCTCCCGTCCTCTCCAAGGGCTGCACTTACCGACCAGTCCATCGTGGAACTACAAAATGTTATCAAGAACCGGGCCCCTTACACCTGGCCGGCAACATCCCACGATGGACAGAAGCAGATGACACCACTAGACAAGATCAAGCCATCGATGACAGCCCCGTCAAGCAGATGGCATCCGATTGATGACCTCAGCCACAACCAGTGGCCAACGGAAAGAAGACTGTGTGACCAGACCGGCCGGTGGAATCGGAAAGCCCATTTACAGCCAAGCGATTCCACCGACTGCCTGCCGGCGGACACGACATTGAACGGTACCTTTTACCAACCCAGGAACTCCACCCAGCTTGGGTGACCCCTAAACACCCGAGCCAATGCCACAACATCTAAAGGCAAAGGGTGGAGCAACATAAAACCTGAGGGTAGCGGGAAATGTCGGGTCCGCCAACAATCAAATGGAACACAGTTAAAACCCCTTCAGGGAAATTATAAAAATAGTTTATACATGTTATATCCCCTTCAGGGAATGCGACATAACATGTATAAACTATTATAAAATAGAAAAAATTTGATTGTAAACCGACGCAAATGCGATAAGATCCAAAAGAAAATAAACCAAATTGAAAAAAAATAATAATCAGAGCACGGGCCACCTAGGCCTGTGGACAGAAAAAAAAAAAAAAAAAAAAAAACCTAACCTAACCTAACCTAACCTAACCTAACCTAACCTAACCTAACCTAACCTAACCAGTTTCGCTCCGACCGTGGCCCGAGCAACACGTATAATCGCGCGCTCCGTGTTTAAAAATCAGTTTTTGTGGCTTTAAGTAAGAAAGTGTATAGTGTGATACATCATTCAACGCGGAAAAACGTGTACAGCAGACCAGTGAAAACCGCGTCGAAATCGGACCAACACAAGCGGAGAAAAGTCGTAAAAACCCGTTTTTGCGGCAACTTCGGACCTTCGGACGCGTGCGGTGCGCGATTTATCGCGACAACCCCCCACTTTCTGGACACCAGAAGACGCCGAAGACTTCCCTCCTACTGCTCACAAAAAACCAGATTTATCTGGCTTCTGGGTGAGGAGCAGTAGCCGAAAAACCAGAGGAGAAATTTGGGAGAGTGCGCGGGGAAGTGCGGGGGGAGAAAGCTACCCCACCAGTCGAAGCGGGATACCAGGGGCTACAAAAATCAGCTCGAAGAACGAAAATCGGATAAGTGGTTCCGGAGAAAACTGAGTTTGAAAAAGTGCTAAAACTTTGGACCCCCATATCTTGGGATCGTAACACGGTGTTAGGGTAACACGGTGTTAGATAAACACGATAAGTATTGCAGTGTGTTAGACCACGCTGTTAGACATTTAAAATTAAATTTGACAATACTATAGTTAGGTTAGGTCTAATTTTTTTTTTGCGTAGGTTCGTCTGCATTTTAATCGCTAGGTTAGCGGAACCTATCTTAGGCATCAAAGTCACTTTGACAGCTGTCAAATTGACTTTGACTTATGTCACCTGCCTAAGTATTACAAAACAAAAGGGTAAATAACGAGACTCTTGGGTATCATTTATTGTAATCAAAGTCGAGACGTATTCCGGGCAGCCGCAGCTCATCCGCACAGACAGCTCGTCTGGCCGCAGTTCGCAGGCCCGCACATTGGCGTCGGGACTCGGGAATCTGGCGCGTGCCCGCTCCCGATAGCGTTGCGTATATGTAAAAAATTACAATGAAGTTTACTTTTTATTGTAATCTCCAGTATATTTTCGAATATAACGATATCATCTTATTTCGTAAGTTAATAACTGGATCCGTATATCTATATAGGTACTTACGGTTGGCAACCCTAGATAGGGTTGCCAACCGTAAGTACTATAATATATAGTATTGTACTATATTTCGAGCCTGCGTACTATATACTGTTGAACTATTATAAAGTACGCATAATACTATATTTTCAACACTAAAATTATCTCATGCTTGCTCTCTATTCCCGGCACTTCAGCATTCACAGAATATTATATGGGTATTTTCGGTTATGAATTTGAAATGGCCGGAAGAGAGAAACAGAAGTAGTATCTCATTATAGTCATTAATAATAAAAAGAGCTTTTAATTTACATGAATCCCTAAAGCCCCAAACGGTCCGCATGCGACCGCAATAACAATAGATTTCCAACAATCCACGATCGAGGGATCTAAAAATTGAATGTAATAAAGCATAATATTACGAGGATACTTTTATTTCAGACAAAACATTGTTAAAAAAATGCAAGAAGTGCAAAAAATATAGTTTTTATACAAACAAATAATACTTTTATGTTTAATTGAAATTTTTTTAATTTTTCCATAAAATACTATATTATTTTTTAGAAGTGTACTATATTTTTATAGTTTATTTTGAAAAATACTATATTTCGCCGAAGAAATGTTGGCAACCCTACTTACATCTGTTATTCACAGAATACAAGAATAAAAAGATTTAAACATCTGATACACGGTAGTCAACGGCGGTTGACGACCAAGCAAAATCTATTCAACACTGTGGTTAACAACAGTGTGGCTGGCAATGCGCATACACGTTTTTGTTGTTGACAATCGCCATTGATGACCGTGTATCAGATGTTTAATTAACTTACGTGTCTTACCTCTCGACTTTTTTCTATAACGCCCCTAAGGCCCACTTGTGCCAAAACTTTGAGTTAAATAAATAACCCGGGGCTTACTAACTCAATGTTAATGTTTTTAATTTTTAACTCATACTGTATGTTGCACCAGAAGAATTTATCCCAGAGTCAACTAACACGGGCTTTAAGTGTATTGCTCTCTCTCGCTCCACAGTACTTTAAATAAAGCTATCTCTTACTGTCAAATTTGAAATGACACCTGGTTGTTTGTCACATTTTTTGCCCATCTGGCCTAATGTAATAGAACAATGCTGAATGATTAGTTCATAGGCGCTGCAGCCTCACTGGAAATATAAAATTAAACAATATTGTAGGTATTTAAATCATTGCACTTGTGTCCAATGTACAGGTATCTAGTCTACCTATTTATAAAGGAGTTCACTAAACACGCACTAATCCCTAATAATTCAAACTTTGGTAGGTAGGTACCTACTTACTTTTTATTCTCATTTGTATATTGCAATTTATTTTCATTTTTATTTACTGAACCAGGGAGAACAGTTTCTTTTTATAGGCGAAATCCTCGATGAAAATCGTTCTCTTTGTCAGTAAAAAAGATCAGTTCGTTCTGCAATCTTTCTGTTATAAGAGAGAAGTTATATATTATAGAGAGAGTGTTATAGAGAGAATGAATACATTAGTCGAGAAATTATTAAATTATAAATTTAAATTAAATTACATATATTATTAGTTAAGAAATTATAGACTACATAACCTAATTATTATTATTTTTAACAAAAAATTAAAACCGACTTCCAAGGTAAAAACAATATTAACATTAATATGAACTAAAAAGTATTAAATAATTTTTGCTATCTAATAGTGCCTTTTTCCGAATTCGGCTAAACCTTGACCATTTCTGTACTCAATCTTCATTATTTTGAAGTCGGTACCAGATAGCTGAATCTTCAGTCCTCTGACAGAATATTTGAAACTTTTGGAACTGGCACCGACTTCAAAATTATGAAGATTGAGTACAGAAATGGTCAAGGTTTAGCCGAATTCGGAAAAAGGCACTATTAGATAGCAAAAATTATTTAATACTTTTTAGTTCATATTAATGTTAATATTGTTTTTACCTTGGAAGTCGGTTTTAATTTTTTGTTAAAAATAATAATAATTTCACTCTTTTTAGTTACACTAGTAGGTAAACCTTCGCGTATATTTTACGTATCTTATTACACAGTTCACACTCACAAAATAATATATTATCAGTGAAGTGAACATATTGTGCTAAGTAATTTAACAATTTTAATACTTCAAACCCCAAGCGGTCACCGGCGATTGCGATAACAATAGAAAGGCTATTGTGTCTCGTTTTTCCATGATCCAAGGATCTATCAGATAAAAAATTGTATAAACTTGCATAGAATGTAGCGTAGCTACTCATCTAATATATAAAATTCTCGTGTCACAGTTTTCGTTGCCATACTCCTCGGAAACGGCTTGACCGATTCTCATGAAATTATGTGAGCATATTGTGAGGATATTGGTCTGAGAATCGGCCAACATCTATTTTTCATACCAAAAATTATTTATATGGCAAAACAACGTTTGCCGGGACAGCTAGTAATATAATATAATATTATCATAATTATTGACAGCTGTTCTTGTAATCAAGAATTCAATTTCAAATCCATTCAAATCGATACTTAGTGCGCCATCTATCGATTAATAAGTATAACTAATTAAAAAGACACTTATTGACTTTGTTTTGTTTAAATGCTCTTTTTAAAATAACTTTATTTTAATTCTATATTTTGTCTATTAACATTTTATAAAGTAGTTAGTATAGTATTCGATCTGTATATAAAGTAGTAAAGTATATTCGATCTGGCGTCTTCCGCCACGCGCCACGCGCGGCGCCGCGATACCGTCGCCTCCGCGGCGCTGACCGGTGTATATTTAAACAAAGTGTTGTTATACAGTATAAAATTATTATTATTATTAGTATATCCACACCTATGCCTTGTACTATTATCTATTCTGTGCCATGAGAGATTGGTGACCTTAACACGACGTGGTAATGATGAAGACGATGATGATGATGATGATGACGATGATGATTATGGTGATGAATATGAGTTGCATAGTAGCATATGCTTTCTGTTCTTAAAACAACGCCGAAACTCCCAAACGTGTATCTATAAGGAGTCAGGAGTTCTCTCAGCATCTTCGAAACCATGGTATACCTTGACCCAATATTTGACTTTTTGGTAGCATATTCTTAGTACACTTCACATAAAACCAAAATCACCATATGTTTCCATATAAATTTCGAGGAGTTCCCTCGATTACTCCTGGATCCCATCATCAGGTCACCACTTTGTGAACATGGTACCAAATTGGAGTAAAACCAAATACAACAAAGCAAAAATTTCGAAAATCGGTTCACAAACGGCGGAGTAATCGTTGAACATACAAAAATAAAAAAAAAAATAAAAAAAAAAAAAAAAAAAAAAATATCCACAGCCGAACATATAACCTCCTCGTTTTTTGGAAGTCGGTTAAAAATCACTGTTTTGGCATTACCAACCCAGAGTTAGTCGATTTAACCCTCCCACATCGGTGGGTTAAAAATTTAAAAAATTAACCTAACTCTAGGTGGTGCAAGACATGATGACAATTGACAATTTAACTCCGAAGTATAATTTAATTCAGAGTTAATCGTGTTAACCCGGTCTGGCACAAGTGGGCCTAAGGATACCTATATACACCGTTAGGGTCACCTCATCAAAGCCACAAAAGAGCGTTAAAACTACACGTACTGAGACTTCATTTGCAAATTCTTCTGTAAACTGTTACCTGAAACATAATTACCTACTACAGGTATTAGCGTCGTCGCCGACATGGCGACTTAGTACTCAATATAATACATTCAAAATCTCTTTTTCACTTCACTTTTTGTATGTTCTTGAATTATTGCAATATAAATTAGCTGAAAAAACTGTTAAAAATTTGCGAACTACGTAAACATCTTTGAGAAATTTTCAATAATGATATTGACGTTTCTTTCTTTTTCTTCTTTTTTGGCAACTTGACACAAAGGATGTGTATGTTGTGCCACAGACAAGGTAAAAAGGTAAGGAATATGGCGGGAAAACCATATTCCTCCTATTATAATTTTCATCACCGTTTTCATGTATCGTCAGGTCTAAAGTCTAGTCAAAGTCTAAGTAAAAGTCAATACAGTCAAGGAGTCAAGTCGGTCGATTCAGTAAAGTGGTAGACGCTTTACTGAAACTTTCGATGGAGTTTTGGAGGGAACACAAAATAGCACGTTTCTGGATATTACATCACTTTCCTGCACTTGTGCATGAACATGAATATCTACTGCCCGCTGTACACTCTCGCCGAGAGCTCTCGGGCGAGAGCCCCTTGCCCGAGTGCGATCATATACATTCTCGCTTAGTTTAATCGCAGTTAAGAACTCAGACAAGATGGAAGAAAACGACCATTCACCATTCACCATGCATCGAAAGATATCATTGTAATCCAAAGATTTATAATCATATTTAATTTTATTTCTCACAGATAATGACTGATAATGTCGTTTATTGTTGTTATTTTTCTGTTCTACACTGTCCAACGGCGAAACTAGTACTGAAAGACGCGAGAGTGTACAGTAGTGCGCTCGTTTTCCTCGCGAGACCCTTTGTCTCGGGTGCAATATACCGACAACGGACCGAGAGGGTCCGAGACAGGCGAGACGAGGCGAGCGCACCCATTTACACTCTCGCACTCGGGCCGCCTCGCTGTGTCTCGGCGAGAGTCTACAGCCGGCTTAATGGTTAATATTCTGCCAATATTACACATTAAAAACCCAGCTAATACAATTTTAGGAAAGTAATATAAAAACACAACAGCACTCTTTCACATGCCTGCCAAAACTCCTTAAGACTTTTTTTTTAATAATTCGTCCCGGTCGAGACAGGCTAGGGAGATTACTTACCACAGCTATTCGTAGAATAATACTATACTTAATAAAAAAATATGTTTGAGCTTAATGCTCGCATCAATTAGGAGTCACTACTATAATTTGAATAACGCAGAATAACTAACGGTGAATAAAATAACCTTTATGTTTTTGTAACGGCTTCGAAAAAATAGGAGGGTGTCAGGATCGTTAGACATTAAAACAGAGCACCTTATTTTATGGCTTTTAATCGTAACGATCTTTTTTTGACAACCTTCACTATCTAAAAATTCTCCTCCGAGCTCACATAAAATTAGTACATATTACATACATCTTTTAACAATATTTACACACATACATATTTACAAACGCAACAGACTAACGTAATAAATAACTAGGCTACGACGTCACACAAGCACGGTGAGGCGCTCGGGCGGCGGGTGGCGCGCGGGCGGCGGCTCCGGCGGCGGAAGCGCGCGCTTCGTCAGCTCCTTGTCTCGCGGCGGCGTGTTGTTGCGCGCGTCGGCGTTCTGCGCCTTGTACAGCGAGTGCGCGCGCGGCAGCTCCGCGTCACGCCGCTCCTCGCGCAGCGGATTGGCGTACCGCCGCAGGTTCTCCTCGTTCTGCAGGTTGTTCGACTTGTCCTCGTCGCGGCGGCGCAGGCGCTCGGCGGCGGCCGCTCGGCGTCGGCGGACCACCAGCAGCGCCCCGCCGCCCGCGCCCAGCAGGAGGAGTGGCACGACGGCCGCGAGCGCCAGCAGCGGGCCACTCGCGCCAGCTGCCGCGTCCGCCGCCGCCGCCGCGCCCGGGCGCGCGCCCGCCTCCACACGCAGGCGCAGCGCGGCGCCGAGCAGCGGGTGCTGAGCGAGCCGCCGGCGCGCCACCAACTCGCTGAGCGCGCGCACCGCCGCCGCCAGCGCGTTGGCACCCTCGCCCTCCTCCTCCTCCCCGACCCACTGCGAATTGCGAAAATTTCTCGTAAATTAATTGAGCTAGTCAATTATTACGTAGTACACAATATAACATAGAGTAAGGAGGAGTACTTTAAATTTTGACAGTAATTGATTATGTTTTTCTGTCTGACAATCTGTTGATTCAAGTAAAAAATTAAAACCGACTTCCAAGCGGAAACAATAACATTACTTATTCTTCAATGAACTAAAAGTATTAAATAATAATTTTTACTCTTTCTGACACTTTAATAGTGCCTATTTCTTCATTCTTCATTATTTTGAAGTCGCTAGCTAAGACTCTCACGATGAGTTCAATGGCAAAATATTTTTAATATTTTTTGGGACTGGTCCCGACTTCAAAATTATGAAGATTGTTTACAGAAATACCTAGTTGAGGTTTAGGAAAATTTTGAAAAAGGCACTATTAAAGAGTAAGAATTATTAATACTTTGGATTAATTTTTATATATTAACTAAACGGATATTTTATACAGAATCTGATGACCTTTTTTCATGTTAAAAATGACCAAAATAAAAATATATTAAGTATGTATTATGAAAAGGGTGTAGTTACTTTAGGGGTACAGTTTCTGGTGGTTTGGTTTGTTGGTTGATGGTTGAGTTTATGGTTCACACGCGTGGTTATGTTAAAAGATGCAAAAACTGGTTTAACTATTTATTTGCTATTCACTACACTGGTTATTACTTATTAGTTAATTATTATGGTTTATGGTATACGAGCGTCTCGGACGGCGGACTGGTTGGTTGACGGTTAACAATTACTGTTCGACTACTACACGACGACTGACTCTCGCGAACGCGAAAGCGATTAATGTAAGTAAGGTAAAATGCTGAATTTACAAATGTTCGGCGTACCTCGAACATACTAATAAATAGTATATAATATGTAATAAATAACTAATAAATAGAAGTATAAAAATATATTAAGTACTTATAATATTTGTTAAAAAAATTAAGGTAGAGAGTCACACGAACAGAAAATAGACCTGCGCCGGGCAGCCATTTATCATATTAGGCTCAATCTGTGGTGGAGCATAATATGGCCCCCGTATCACGCGCTTCCTCGACAGTTCCAAAAGGCTGTTCCCTAGATCTAGTGATGTGCCAACTCGGAAAAAACAAAACTCGATCGAGTTAAAAATCGACTCGAGTTAAAAATCGACTCGAGTTAAAATTCATGTAATTCGGGTTGAACTCGAGTTACGTAATTCGAGTTAACTGGATGGACAAGTGAATGCTTTTTTGAATTTTTATCAGTTTATTCTCTCAGCTTCGCATAAGTAGTTAAAAAATTGGAACCGACAACTGATATTTTTATGTTTCAATTCTTTCATTTTTTAAGTAAAAAACTTGTTAGTAAAATCGAGGAAATTATTTTTTGAAATAGAATCATTTATTTATGTATTTTTGGCGGTTTACGAACTCGAGTCAGAGAGAATTCAACTCAAGTGGGTTCGAATTACGCCAAACTCGAGTTAACTCGAGTTAGTTACTCGAGTTGACCATCACTACCTAGATCGTAGTCGCATTCGTATCGATTGGAAACGACTAGCGAACTAAGGTGTACACGCGGCTCGTGCAATTTTACAGTACCACTACTTCCAACTAACCAGGGCCAGATCTAGGACGTCGGGGTCGGCCGGGGTGACGTCGCAGAGCAGCACGAGCGGCGGCGCGGGCGGAGCGACGTCCACGAGCGCGGCCGCCAGAGCCCGGCGCAGGGCCGCGCACGCCCGCTCCACGTGGGCGCCTCGCGCTAGCCGCTCGCGTGCCAGGCGCAGCTGCACACGCGCGCAGCGGGGCGGGGGCGCAGAGCGCGCGCCCGGCCGACACGACTCCGGCGCCGGTAGCGCGGCCGCCTCCAGGCGCCGGCCGGCCACGCGCTGACACTCGCCGAACGGCGCGCACGGCCCGCGCAGGCACAACGTCGGGGCCGGAACGCACACCTTGTAAAACACAATAATTTATAGTCTATACGTCTAACTGTGTTAGTCGTTTGGAAGTTAGCTGAGAATGAAATTTTTGCCCGAGTAATCGTTTATACAGTTTATATTATGTATCATATATACAGGATTTTTTTTTTCACCAATACAATAAATTTTACCACGTCATTGGTATCGCTAATAAAGTATATTTCACATATTATAATTATTTTTTAAATTTCAATTAATGTATCCTTCATCCAATCTAATACCGCTTGGGTGCACTAATTACAAGGCGACAATGCGGGGTGAGGTAAGCGATCGGCGGGTGGCGCACGAGTTGCCTCAAGGCGTGATGCATCCACATTTTTAGTAGTTTAACGGATAAGTCCGGGGCTTGATATTTTTGTTTTTTTTTTGTTCCAAAGAGGTAGTAACAAAAATCGCTAATATTTTTTATTTTTTGACAACTATTACGTATTGTGGGGGTTTGGCTAATGAAACCAAAATGTTCCCGAGCATAAGATTTATTGATTGTCCCACATAAGATTGATAAATGCTATAAAGGTGCTAGGGAGCACGCGCGGTGCTTAGCGGTTCTAAACGCGTGCTGACGAGACATTGTTCTTACGTCCATCTTACAGAACCTCTCATCTGGTGGGAGATAATGTATGGGCTTGCTGAGATGGCATAAATATGATTGCTCAATATTGAAGCTTAATTGAAGCTCGAATGTGGAAAGGGTAAAATAGGAATCCTTTCCTAAATTGATTGCTACGTAATCATCTACTGGGAGGACAGTGATCGCATTTCCTGCTATCTGCTTAGGAATCGAAATAATTTTGTAAACGTCGCGTTGTATGCTTCTCTATTAGTTAATGGAAACGATTTTAATATAAAATAATCCTTCTTGCTTTAATTCTAAGTAAACTGTAAACGTTCCGTAAGTCTGATTGTATGTTGTCAATAGGTAACGTGATATCCCTTCGTCAACTGACTCCCTTTAAATTGTAATTCGCTTTTAATTTGTTCCGGAGTTAATTAATGCATATTAAACTTGCCATGTGAAATATCTGTGATAGTATCTAAAATTGTGTCCAGAATTCTTTTCAGGTTTTGAAATAGGTTCATCGCCGTGAATGACGACAATAAAAAATGTTGAACGTCTGAAATCTGAATATGTTCTGACTTGAGAGAATTAGTAAAAATATATAAATCTTCAAGATGGTTATTTATCGATTTATGCTGAAGTTGAATCGATTGTTCTGTGCGTTTCAGTAAATTGTATTGTGCCTCGACGACTGATGTTTGATTCTGTATCAAGTTGCTAAGGTGATGTTCATTATGTCTGATAAGCTCAATGTCGTTCCTATACTGTTCCGCGAATCTCTCGACTAATACTCCGAACAGATAGTTGGCGGCGTAACCGACACCATTGAAAGCGCCCGGCGCTTCCTCGCACGCGCCTTAAAATGCTGGTTTAATAACAAACGATTGTAGTGATCTAGTTCCTCGAACTCGTGCTATAATTGGAGCGTAATTGTTGAACAATAGTCGTAGTCGGGAATATAATTATATATTATGTTTGTATAATTTATGAACTTTTTTGCTGCGGTGAATCCTTCCCAGTACGGAGACATATTGTAATATGCTATAAGAGTCCACTTATCCCGAATAACCTTTGCATTTCCGGTATAATCTAAATATAGAGACATGTTGCTAGGTAAATTTGTTGCTGCATTAGAAGTCGTCACATTCGACATAAATAATGTAAATGCTATCGCCATGGACATGAAACTACTACTCTGCTTGATAGGTTTTCTTTGCTTTTGCTCTTCCTCTTGTTCCTCAGATTCATCTTCACGGTCGCTGCTTGCTGCGTTAGAGAGAGATAACAATGATGATTTAACTACTGGCCTTTTCATAATTCCGTTTTTTGTTTTCAGAGTGACGGCACGAACTAATCCGTCTTCTCCGGGATGCTGCTCCAATACCCTCCCCATGAGCCATTTGCCGGGGGGCATATTCTCGTCCTGAATAGTGACTAAATCGCCGACTTGTAGATTATTTCGTACTCTTAGCCATTTTGATCTGACTGAAAGTTGGGTCATATTCGATCCTCCATATCTTCCATAAATCGAAATATATTTTTGATATCAAGTGCCATCTTGATCTAGCATTTTGCTCTGTTTCTATGATAGTTAAATCTGCTCTGTCGACTAAAAAGTGTGCTGGTGTCAAATAGTCTAAGTCCTCTGGGTCCTCTGTGAGTGCGCAGAGGGGCCTAGAGTTCAAGATTGCTTCTATCTTTGCTAATAGGGTGGCGTACTCCTCATATGTAAGTTTTTGCTCACCTACAACCCTTTTCAAATGATGCTTTAAACTTCTTATATTTCTTTCCCATAAACTTGGCTTGGCACCATTTCGCTACATTGAAAATTAATGCCAAGTGATATTCATGCTTGCTATTTCTCCTAAAGTATTATCATTAAAAATATTCTGAAATTGCTCCTGCATCAATCTGTTTGCTCCTACAAAATTAGTGCCATTGTCACTGAAGATGTGACGAGGCGTACCGCGACGAGCTGCCATTCTACTGAGAGCCGCCAAAAATGCTGAACTCGTGAGGTCTGATACTACCTCTATGTGTACTGCTTTTGTGACCATGCAAATAAATAATGCTATGTATCCTTTCATGGTTTTGATACCTCGTCCTTTGTTTGCCTTTACATCGATGTATCCTGTGAAATCTACTCCGGTGTTATAGAATGCTGGCTTCGGGTTAACACGTGCCGTGGGAAGATTGCCCATGAGCTGCTGACCTAAAATAGGTGCGTGTTTCCTACAGGTCACGCACTTTCTGATATGCTTTTTGGTTGCTCTTATACCACCAATGATCCAATACTTCTGCCTAAGATTAGCCAATGTAATTCGTGGACCGCCATGGAATGTGAGTTCATGTGCTTGCTGTATAAGTAAAATTGTAAGTCGACTTTCGTAAGGTAAAATGATAGGATATTTTATTTCAGTGCTTACACTCGCGTTCTTGAGACGGCCATCAACTCGTAAAATTTTGTCGTCGTCTAAAATCGGATTCAAATTTAAAATTTGCTTTACGATGGCAATGGTCTTTTATT
This sequence comes from Polyommatus icarus, assembly GCA_937595015.1. Classification (NCBI taxonomy): domain Eukaryota; kingdom Metazoa; phylum Arthropoda; class Insecta; order Lepidoptera; family Lycaenidae; genus Polyommatus; species Polyommatus icarus. Next base: position 106,256 of record OW569323.1, read on the forward strand.
TAATAATAGTTTTATTTCTCCATTAAAGTGCTCCAGTTGTACATTCCTTACAACAAGCATTTTTTCGTATTGTAATTCTCGTAATGTGAGATATCCTTCGCGGCGTTGTTTGTGCTTTGTTATTCGTAATATCCATGCAAGTATACGAGTAATTCGAGTTATGTTGCTATGCTTATTTAATAATTTTTCGACTATGTTTAATGCTTAAGGATCCGTGTGAATTATATTAAACACACCGGCAAAATTAGCGGAACATAACAAAATTTAGTTTTTTTTTTTAAATTGTTCAAGGTTTTTTATATAATTATTTATTAATTATTAAAAAATCAATTTTATATAAATTCAGGACATAAAAACGTGAAAAATCGAAAAACATCGGCAAAAATCGAAAATTAAGAAAATCTTTGAAATTTCAGTAGTAAGTTTTTAAGTTAAATTCTCCATTTTTATTAAAGAAATGCCATGTTAAAAGCGTGTAATGTCATTCTATGGATCTCAAGAGGGCCTGGATACGCCATTCCATGCTTGCATTTTGATTGTCAATCATTCCCTGTGAGATATTCTCCTACTCCTCCAGTAGTGCCAACTCCAGCTCCTGGACACATTTTGGACCTTTTATTTTAAACTCGTACCGTTCACCCATTGATGTCTGTGCTATAGCCCTGTACTGTCAAAGTACCATCATCAATAATCATCAGCTCCGTGCGGGCTCCAAATCATGTGCCACCCTGAACCATTACGAAGCCTGCATCATAGGCCACTGTTTCCGTTAAGTTTGATGGCCTTTAGCGTTCCTTACGATTTATCCTCATTATTTATCGCCTGTCTACAAAATGTACACAGAATTTACTCCCATCACTGTACAGCACAAGATTTCACTCACTTGTCTAATTTTGATGTTCACGCGCAAATCTTAGCCTGGCTCTTCGGTGTCCTGTCTCAAGTTTTGGTGCCCTTGCTGGCACTTTTGAGTTTCTTTTAACTTCTTTAAGTCTTCTTCTTACTGTACAATCACTTACACATACATCTCGGACCTGTTCCGACAGGTTTCGTGTCTGCATAGCAGTTTGAGGTCGATTTCTTAAGGTTTGTTTCCTTACAAAACGGTCATCCTGAAGCATTGTCACCCGATATCTGCCTTGATCTCGTCTCCGAAAGTAAGATCCAATCTCTCTGTAGCGTTGAAAGTTACAATAGACCACGGAAGCCGATACACATAAGGCCTGACTGACCGAACGGTAGGTGTGACCTTTCTTTATCGTTGTTACAGCTCTAGCTTTTGTAGATGCTGGGAAATCACTAATTTTGTATCTAAGCAATATGTTCTCCTAAAAACCAAACAATCAAATGAGCTTAGCATACCTTGCACCCCGCTAAAACGCCATTCTTATCAGGAACACTTACATCGTCAATCATCGAAAAACACTTATTAGGGCATAATTGCTATAAAAAACTGTCAACTTGCCAGTTTTGTTCAATATTTTATTTTTAAATGAGCTTAGAAACTATAAAAAAGGATTTCACACAGCCCGACCCACTTGAGTTCAAGTTGTGGCCCTTTATACCTATGTTCCGCTAATTTTGCCAGTATGTGTAGTATTAGTTTGTTTGTTTTGTTTTTATAGCTCTAATGTAATCTTGTAAATGTTTGCTCTTTTACTGTTAATGACGGCAGCCATGATGGACCGTTCCACCAGAGCTTATCTTCTTTCAGCTGACTCACATTTAAGCCGCGACTGGCTGGATTGAAAGGATTTTCGTCTGTTTTAAAGTAGTGCCAACATGATTTTGGCATTACTTGCGCTCTGACTCGATTGGATATAAATGTTTTCCAACGTGATGGGTCTCCCTGTATCCATCCTAAAACTGCTGTAGAGTCTGTCCAGCCATACACTTCTGCTTCGTATTGATGTAAACATTTTTGAACCTTGCTCATTAATTTTGATAATAGTTCAGCTCCCATTAATTCAAATCTAGGGATGGTCTGCACCTTGCTCGATGGTGCTAACCGTGCTTTGGCCGCTAATAATGAAACTGATGATTCGCCATTTTTTAAGACCTATTAGTAAATTACCGCTAGAGGCGTCGGAAAATCCATGAAACTCGATCTTGTCGTTTTCAGAAGTCCCGATCCACCGTTGAATTTTAAATGTGTTTATGTTTTGCAACTCTTGGCGTATATCTTACCATTTTATTTTAATATCCTGTGGGAGATTATCATCCCATTCAATTTTTGATAACCACTAATAATTTCAGCGTGGTGCTCAACGGTGTTAGCCAGCCTAAGTGGTCGTATAACCTTGATATTTCGGACAATAGAGACTTCTTAGTTGGTTCTGCTTCAGAATATTCTATTTTGCATTGAAACACGTCACCTTGGGGATCCCAGCTTAGACCCAAGGTTTTCGTCGACTCCATATGCTTAAATTCGTACGTCTGCTTGTCACACTGCTCTGTGTCTAAATCTGCTAGAAGTTGCTGGTCGTTTGACTTCCATTTTCGTAAATTGAAACCTCCTGATTTTAGAAGCTTAATTAAATCTGCTTGTAATTGCTTGCTCTGCTGTAAAGTATGATGACCTCCACAAAAATCGTCTGCGAAGAAGCTTTCTTCTATTTCTTTCGCTGCTTCTGGATACTTCTTTTTCTCTTCTGCTGCTAACTGCTTTAAACAATTTATTGCTAAGAAAATTGCTGCCTTTTCTCCGTAAGTAACTGTTTTTAATTGATACGCTTCACGGGTTGGTCTTTAGATTCCCGCCAAAATACCTTCTGATATGCTTGCTCTTCGGGAGACACCCAAATTTGCCTGTACATCTTTTCGATGTCTGCTGTATAAGCAAATTTAAACTGACGCCATTTCAAAATTATCTGCTGTAGGTCCTGTTGAAGGTTAGGCCCCTTGTACATTATATCATTTAGGCTATATCCACTCGAAGACTTTGCTGATGCGTTGAATACTACACGCAGCTTCGTTGTAGTGGAGCTGTCTCGGATGACACCATGATGAGGTAAGTAAAACTCCATTTTTCTTTCAGATGCTGATCGTTCCATATGACCTAAGTCCATGTACTCCTGCATGAACTTTTTATAGTCTTTTGCTAATGCTGTATTTCGATTTAATCTCCTTTCTAAACTCTGATACTGTGCTAATGCTGTAGTTTTTGATGACCCTAATTTATGCTTCAATTCTTTTATGATAGGTAAACGCACTTCAAATCTTCCATCCTCCAACCTTCTAGTTGTTTTAGAAAAATATTGAAGACAAAATTCATCTTCTGACATCATCTCCTTTTCTTGGGAAATGTCTTTGCATTCCCAGAATCTTTGCAAGTCGTCATAATTGTTAAGTAACATGACGTTGCACTGATATGATTTGATGGAGCCGCAGAAGATCCAGCCAAGGTAAGTCTGCTGTGCTATGGGTTCCTCGCTGGTCGGACCTCTTAAAATACCGTCTAATAAAATTTTGGAGTAGACATCTGCTCCTAAAAGTAAGTCTACCGGACGTTTTATGTAATATTCTGGATCTGCTTAATTAATGTTTCCGATGTATGGCCATGAATGTTTAGGTAAATTTACATTTGGAAGATTTTTGATAAGATTGCTCATAATGATAACGTCTATGTTAAATGTAAAATTATTATGCAATGATTTGCATTGTATAGTAAGCATTCCTTTGCTGCTGCTTTCATGCTCGCCGACGCCGAAGATGGTGCCCTTGCACCTATGCCGTTTTAATCCTAAAATCTGCGCTGCTCTCTCTGTAATTACTGACATTTGAGACCCGAATCTATGAGGGCTCTAAGATGATGCTGATCTCCGTTTGCTGCTTTCACACCGACCATTGCTGTTGCTAGTAAGACCTCATACGTGCTTGGTTGAGACACGTGGTGGGCCTTCGCCCCATGGTTCGAAGAAGTGCTGGGTTTGGGTTTTGTGCATGCATCGTGCAATTAACTATTGTGAAATCCTGCGCATAAGCGACACCTTTTACTGAAAAACATTCTTTAGTATCGTGTTCGTATAAACAATTCACACAGTAACGCAACCGGGTTACGGTTTTCAATTTCTGATCGCATGGCATTTCTTGAAACCTTGAACAATAGAATAAACCATGTTCGCCTTTGCAAAGTCTGCAATTTATGTTGGTTGCATGCAAAGCCTTTATGTTTGACTTATGATTAAAATAAAAATTATTGTTGCTAGATTTAAAATTGCTCGGAGGAAGTCTTCCTTGATGCGACAAATTCTGCTGCTGATTCGATCATGCTGGTTGCTTAAATACGCCGTGCTCTTGTTTTCTGCGCGATGATTCGAGTACCGTGAATTTCGTTTCCAAAAAGTTCACGAATTCCTCTAGAATTGGCAATTCTCGAGGATTCCTAACTGATTCCAAATATTCTGTACACGACCTAACAGGTGGACCAATAAGGGGTCCCATGAACTGATATCGACTCCCAGGTTCTTTAATGCATTGAAACATTCTTTAGTTGTAATTTTTTAAGTTGCGCTGCTGATTGATATTGAATGGTTGGCAGCCCTAGCAATATGTTGATGTGCGAAGTAAATATGAGCCTTTTATTGTTGTACCTATGGTTAAGAATTTCCCAAGAAATATTATAATTCGCCGATGTAATTTGTAAGTGATGTATGAGCCTTTCAGCTTCGCCTGTTAATTTACTTCTTAAAAACTGCATTTTTTGGGCCTGAGACAGTGAGGGATTGTTATGAATGGCCTCACTGAATAAATCTTTGAATGACATCCATTGGTGATAATTACCGCCAAATGTAGGGATATCTAATTTAGGGGTTGATTTTTCCCTATGGGACGTTGACGACATCTTTTTGTTAATGGTCTCCTTGATAAAATTAAATTTCTTCTCGTGTGCTGTAAATTGCTTTCCGTACTCTAGGTTAGACCCGTTTAATTCATTATCGAGCTCCCAATGCTGAGCGTCGATTGCTGCCCATCTCATCTGTAATTGCTGCAATGTGTCTTCAAATTGCCACTTTTCTGTTAATGCTTCCAGGTCAATATTGATTACCGTTCGTGAAAATGCTTTGAAGTTCGTCATCTGCTTACGTAACATTTCTGCTGTTTTGCTGTCGACTCCTTGGGAAACTGTCCTTGACACCCGTTCTGCTGGTGCTGCTGTTGACGGACCAGGGATAGGTAACGGGCTTGCTCCACGACTTGGGACCTCAAGTACCTTACCCTCTAACTGTGCTACTGCTACTTGCGAGAGATAGTGCTGTAAAGTTGACTTCGTGATCTTGTAGTTTCTGGTAGCCCGTTCAATGAGACCTTTTACGGGCTCAGAATTTTCGTCTACGCATCCTGCTAATTGCTGTCGATTCTGCTTAAATTCTTCCCAATATTCGTCAAGGGTTTGTAGCTTCCGCTTAACGTATTCTACTGTCCTACGCTCTCGCCCCGTCTTCTTGAAAGACGTAAGCAACTGCTCAATCGCACCTACTAACTGCTCATGATTTTCGTAAATATCCTCCATTTTGGTAACTTATTGCTCAAAGTAAAAAAATGGAAAGATCTTACTTGATTTGCTCGGGAACTTCTCTGCTGCTGCTGCTGCTCACGCCCTGTAGAGCGTGATGATCTGCTGATGAGATGCTGAAGCGATGCTAATGCTGATGCTGCTGTCTGCTGCTTGCAGACAGGAACCACACTGCTATGCTAAATACTGCTGCTGCTGCTTATGCTCGTCTCCCACAACCACAACACTGATTCGCGGGAAACTGTTCTGCTATATTACTAGTCCACCGTTCTGCTGCACTGCTATGCTACTCCACTGTACTGCTGTCCTATTACACTGCTGTTCTGCTACACTGATCTGCTATTTCACTTTACCACTGTTTTGCTACACTGCTTTTAACCACTACACCACTACTATACTGTCTGCTAATTCATCGAACTGATTATGATAGTCGCTGATAGTCCTCACTCGCGAATGATCCTGCTTTGGCCAAATCGCGGAAGGTCACAAAGCTCGAATGACCATATTATGTGGGGGTTTGGCTAATGAAACCAAATGTGTTCCCGAGCATAAGATTTTTTTTTTTTTTTTTTTTTTTCTAAATACAAGTTAGTAAGTATCATAACGTAGTGTACATCCTTCTTGAAGTGAATACTACATGCAAATTAAATCTAAGTTACAAAAATGGTGCTAAATTCTTGTTACCTAATCTTTGCTTACAATTTATATAACTTATCTTTGAATAATGAGACAGAAGTACCAAAAATATCGATTTCACCGCAGGTCTTATTGTATAAGGCACACATTCGGTATAATGGGGAGTTTTGTCCATAATTTGTGTGGTGTACAGGTATGTCAAAAGTTTTTCTATTTCGAGTACGGCTGCCCGGTCGAGGAACTGATAAATTGATCTTATTTAGAAGTGGGGTGCTGTCTAAATTCCCGTTAATTAATTTATGTAAAAAAACAATATCGGAGATGCGACGTCTATGCTCCAGTGAAACTAAATTGAAGTGTGCTAATTTAGCTTCATAAGAAATTAAATTTTGACAAAGGTTTTGAGAGTAACATAAATGATACAAGAAATGTTTTTGCAGTTTCTCGATTCTCGAAATGTGGGCATAATAAAATGGATTCCACACTTGAGAACAATATTCAGATTTATTGATTGTCCCACATAAGATTGATAAATGCTATAATGGTGCTGGGGAGCACGCGCGGTGCTTAGCGGTTATGAACGCGTACTGACTACTACTGACGGTAAAATGTTACGGTGTGATTTATATGACACCGTACACGTATGTTGATTAATTATTGTACTGGTGAAAAAATAAACCTATATATTATATTTTTGTAATTTTCCACCTTTTTAGAAGATGGTCCCGTCCGAGTTTTTAGCACCGGTTCTTCTCGCCGGGTTAGTTCCCGAACCGGTGGTAGGCACCAGTCCCAATATTCAGAGATCATTGAAAAAAAAATTATGAATAAAAATTATTGAGTTTGAGTTTTGTGTTTATACAGTTCGGAGGTCGAGGGTCGTCTGCTATATAATTGTTTTTAGGAGACAATTTATTAAGTCGGGCGACGACCATGTAAGTTTTTAAGAAAATTCAGCCTTCCTAATCGATAAATTGAATTTTATATTAATGAATAATTATTCAATTAAAACGCAGAATAAATTTTGTCACCTCGTCCGCTTCGATCCGACACGGCAGCGCGCCCGGCGCCAGGCAGTCGGGCGCGCCACACCACAGGCGCGTGCATGCGGGCGCGCCGCCCGCGCACCGGCATGCGTTGCAGCCCCACCACCACGTGCCGTTGTCGGCACCGCACGCGCCCGGCCAGTCGGCGCCCGCGAGCCCCGCGTCACCGTCCGGCCCGCCCTCGGCACCGTCTGGGATCTCGCCGCTCTCCTCCCCGAGGCCGGCCACCACTGAAACGGACCGCATCGTTACGAAAGTTCGGATCGATCGAGCGCCGTTATTGTGCATCAAAAAATTCCACTCACGCTCGAGACATCTCCTCGCGAGTCGAGCCGGGGGTGGGGGGCACACGCAGCGGGCGAGCGAGCCGGGCGCCGCGGCACACAAGGCGGGCGGCGGGCAGGGCGGGTCGCAGCGTGGCACAGAGCAATCGGCGCCGACCCAACCGGCCGGGCACTCGCACGCCCAACGACCCGCACCGCTTGCGCACCGCCCGCCGTTGCGGCACGGCGCCGACGCGCAGCCGTCCACGGCGCTCTCGCAGCGGGCGCCGGCCCACCCAGCGCGACAAGCGCACGCCCACCCGCCCACCGCCGTTGCCACGCACGCGCCGTGCAGACACGAGCACCCTCCCGCCGCTAGCGTGATCTGAGTCGGCGGCGGCACTTGCGACACCTGCGAGGGGAAAATGTTTGAAAAATCACGTTTATTGTATGGGAGCCACCCGAAAATATATTATTTTAATTTATTTTGTTTTATCTTGAGTTCCAGCCTGGAGACAGACAGACAGACAGACGGCAGTGTACGGGTCGACGCCCGTACAGCGTGTGTTGCCTATTACCAACTATGCAACTTAGGTAATATAACTCTGCCCGAATAATGGAATAAAGTTCAGTTCACGACGACATCTCATATAGAACGCGTGACTCGGCGGAAATACAAACGTTTTACCTGAAAATAAAACGTGAATTAAATTACTTACCTAAATTTGAAGCCTTATATACAAATGAGAGAGATGCCACTGTTCCGTCCCTTTTTCGCACGTTACTTCGTCCAATCGCGTCGATTCTTCCCTCTGAAACCCGCCTTTCCCCCCCACCACCACCGGCAGCAGCAAAATTGCTTGCGCACGAGTTTGACTCAATGATGTCGTTGAGAAACCAGGCAGAAATGAAACTATTAGGCTTCAAATTCAGGTAAGTAATTTAATTCACGTTTTATTTTCAGGTAAAACGTTTGTATTAAATAACTTGACCGTAAATTTGAAGCCTAATATATAAATGAGAGACGTGTTTGATATCGCCTGGTGGTGGTGGAGACGTCAATGTGATAATTAAGTAAATAGATCACATGACCTGCAACGAAGGTTTAGATACCTGGCCAAGTATAAAAAGAATAGTAAACAGTATAAAAATATTATGTATTAAGAATCAAACAGTACTGAACAATTTTGTAACTGAATCACAATTATTTTCTTTTCTAATTTCTTTACAGTAAAATTTTTTGAATGTTTTACTAGATCGCCAATTTCCTCTTTTAAGAATATCGTCTATGGGGCAGTTCTCTACCCAGCTTTTCGATGCTACAGCAGAACGACAGCTCCCAGCTGAGGCCTCAATGCCAGCTTCTTTCAGTAGTTTTTTTAACCCAGCCTGCAATAACACTACGTGAAGCTGGTCGAGGTTTCCCACAAATCGTTATAAATAAATTATATCAATCAGCTTTTACTCTTCTATCCTCCGCCAGCTTGTCAAGAGAAGATCTCTTTGTTTCTGGGACCAGTTTCTGAGCTTCTTATCCCACCCCCACATCTCCAGACCTCCATGGTCATTTCCCCGACATTCTGTGGAGGTTGTTTCGAGGACACATCTATCAGTACTTCGTGTAGTTTCCTGATTGTCCACAGGGGGCTTATTGCTCGGTTTTCCAATCTCCAATAGACTTGTTTCCATCTCGGTGCTACGATCAAGAATATTCCTCGGCATTTGTTGAGAAGTTGAAGAACTTTCGGTATCAGGAAAGGCGGTGGGAACACCCAGGCGAGTTGGTAGTCCCAGATCGAGGTAAAAGCATCGTGAAAAACTGCGACTTGGTCTCGGAGATCTAGTGTGCAATAGTCTGGGACTACATGAGCGCGAGAAGAGGCGAATAGGTCTATTTGGGGAGTCCCCCATATTTTGAAGATTTGTTCTGTCACTTGTGGGAGCAGATGCCATTCCGGTAGGTTACGAAGTCTCGACAATCTGTCGGCTTCGACGTTGTAAATGCCTGGAATGTGATGAATAGAAAACTGAATTTGGTAGGAATCGAAAATATTCAGTACTTCGTATGTTAGCTCTAAAAGTGCCGGGGAGACTGTTCCCCCTTCGATTCTCAGATACGACACCACGGTTTTGTTGTCGCTTTGAATGTGCAGAACAGCTTTGAATTGATTCCTGGAGTAATGCTGTACTGCTTTCAAAATGGCAAGAGTTTCTTTTTGATTGCAATGTAGCAATTTTTCTGCCTCTGTCCATATCCCTGAAATATAGACATTGTTTATTTGAGCGCCCCAAGCTATGTCGGAGGCGTCTGTCACTATGAATGCCGTTGGAGAAGGCATGTGGATATCGGATTTGATCTCGAGGTGGTCTTTCCACCATTTGACATTTTCTAGAGCTTCTGTGGTGACTGGTCGGAGGATGGTCGGCTTCTCGTGTAGTTTGGCTGATACATAGGCCTTGTAAATGACGGTAATTCAACCTGCCGCGTGGGATAACGTAGCTTGCAAATTTCATCATTCCTACTATACTCTGAAGATCTTTCAGGGAAGCAGTCTGTTTGGTCAAGACGGTTGTGAGCCGATCTTTCAGCTTTATTAGCTTCTTTACTGGAAGAGATTTTTGATTTGTTGCAGTGTTCCAACAGATTCCGAGATACTCCATGGTTTGACTTGGCTGCAAAATTGACTTCTCCGTGTTTATTGCCCAACCTAGGTATTTGAGTAGGTTTACAGTGATCTCGGTGTGATGGATTAACTCTGTAGATGTATTTTGGTGCGTCCATTTTCTGCCAACGGTCGTAAAAGTTTTTTAGCTGACCAGCACGAAACCGATCCGGATAGTCAATATCTTTTAAGATTATCTCTCCTATCCCGGTGGGATGAGGGAGAGTGCTTTTGATGATAGGTATTTGTCTTTCGGGCGTTAGATTGTTTGCCTCCACGCCTACGAAATGACTTATTGCTATTTTGAGAATTAGCCTGGTTTGGTCTATTATATGATCCCACATGTTTATAAACTTTATAGCTAGGGAGTTGCCTCCGCTGAACCATTGAATTATTTGGATCGGCCTGCGGTGCAGAAGCGCGATCTCGATTAAATTGTCCACGTGGCCAGAATACCTTATTTACACCTCCAGCTTTATCTATTGCAGAACTAAATTTCAGACTCAAATAAATTGTGACACGACGGAGGGATCTTTCTTAAAATACTTTTAGTAACGGCGTCCTTAACCGAGGACAAAACGGTTTCTCTTCTTTGCTGCACACATTCAGCTCTATGTCCGCAAACCATTTGCAAAACATCGCTTGAATTTTTGGCATAGTTACCGTTAGCAAAAATTTTGGAAATTTGTTCACTTATAGAATCAGCATTTAAATCGTTTGATTCTCTAATTCAAGTCAAAAAAGAGCGAAGCTCCGATTGTAATGTTTCTTTTTGTTTCATGAGAGCAAACGTTATTGACGCAAATGCTCTTTCAGTATTAGCCAACGATCGTGGTGCATCATAACGTTTGACCTCCTCATTCGCATCTAATTCGGTAAAACCTGGAGAGTGTCTATATAATTTTTGAACATCCGCGTACCTTACATTTGTCCAATCAACATCGTTAAAACGTTGTAACTATTAAGAACATCTAAGTGTGTATCTTGAGTCTTTAATGTTTCAGGATCTTTAACCTTAGTGCAAAGAGTAAGAGAGAATTCCGGTTGCTGGTACTCTGGCTCGCGGTTATTATGCCCTTCCAAGGAATTATCGAAGTACAGCTCCCTGCTTACAGTGTCATCGACACTATCGCCGGAAAATGACCTATGATCTAAATCACTTGCCCGTGGTTCTAGGGACTTCTTTAATTCAGCGACTTCCTTAACAAATTTTTCTAACATATGATTACGATCACGTTTTCGCTTAGAACGACGTGAACGTATACGATCACGACTACATGAACTATCGGATTCACTAGATTCACTGCTTGAAGATGAAGAACTACTAATTCGTATTTACGTTTTCTTTTCCTTGTAGGATTGATCTGGGTTTGATTCGGTTTGCTTGTGCCTGCGTGTACGATATTTTGATCACTCATGTTAAATTCGCTAAAACAAAAAGCTAGTTATAGAAGAAAGCAGAAATAATTTAACTACCGTATTTCATACAACACGAACGGTAACACCGCGGCACCGTTAATATAATGTGTAACACAATAAAATAGTGTAAATTAATATAAAATCTATTACGATTTCACTATTTTATAACAATCAAGACAAATAGACGAGATTATTATAGATTTACAAAAAGACATGGCGGCATATGTATGGCGGATTACCTTCCATGAAAAGAAAATATCAATTACTTTGCAAAATCAAAATTAAACTAAAAATATGAGGTTGACACGCTTTATCTGATCTATTTCAGCCTAAAGAAACACAAATTTTAATAAAAGTGTAACGGATTAGCGCGATACAACACGATTTAAAATGAAAAATCTTTCATAATAATTAATAACGTGCTAATGTAACTAATTTATAAGTTACTTTTTAAAAACTATATTTTCAAAAAACAAAAATAGTAATTTTAAAAATTACATACCAATTTATTCAGGTAAGGTTCACACTATTATAATTATAAATTATAATTTAAATAAAATATTATACTAAATTATGTACACTTCCGGGTGTAACCAGTTGTCAGGACGGGAACAACGACGTCAATAAGTCAAACTCGTACGCAAGCAATCTTGCTGCTGCCGGTGGTGGTGGGGGGAGAGGCGGGTTTCAGAGGGGAGAATCGACGCGATTGGACGAAGTAACGTGCGAAAAATGGACGGAACAGTGCAATCTCTCTCATTTATATATTAGGCTTCAAATTTACGGTCAAGTTATTTAATCTTACCGTTTTTACCCTTTGGGTACGGAGGAGACGAAGGAACCAAGTTTTGTTGATTACAGAACCATAAAACGGAACCCTAACCAGCAAATTTTTTGTTATTGGTAGGTTAATATAGTTACATAATTTAAGAGTAACATTGTCTTACAAATAGAAAAACCATTTTAGGACCATCAAATCAAACTATTAAATCCTTTCTATCTCTTTCTTCACTTTGAAGACTTTTCACAAATAAAATTGTTGTTTGTCTCATCAAAATGAAGCTACTCACAAAAAATTAGCTTGATAGTAGTAAAAAAAAATATTCTACGGAACCCGGACTGTAGTGTTACTTATTAAAATAGTCGTGAGTGGTGTAGATACCGGCGGGGATGCGGGCACGTCGCAGGCGGCGCCGAGCCAGCCGGGCTCACACGCACAGCGCGCCGCGCCGCCCCCCTCGCGCACGCACGCGCCGCCGCCGCCGCACGCCGGTTCGCAGCGCGCCTCCTCGCGCACGCCGCACCGCTCGCCTGTCGATGAGAAAGCGTTTAAAGTTGAGAGTATTTAACGTCTTTACCGATTTTTTCGATTTTTTCCTAGATCAAAAGTTTATTTTTCGTTAAGTGATCACTGATCAGGATACGGTTTTATAGAATATTCGTATAATAGATAATAATATGATAATAAAATAAATAAAAGCTGACCGGTCCAGCCCTCGAGACAGACGCAGCCGTAGTCGTCGGTGCCGGCGATGCAGCTCCCGCCGTTGTGGCAGGGGTTCGGCGAGCACGCGTCAGACTCTGCGACCATGGACAGTTCTATTATAGTTTAGTGAGTGTTCTAACATTTGTGTCATAACAACCGTCACACACCGTGCGGGGTGCGTTAAATATATTCTACATGTAGACTTGCTAATGTATCTATTACAATAACTATTATAGAGACTTAAAAATAAAGAAGGTTATTAATTCGACCCGTGCGTATAATAATAATAATAATATATTTTTTTTATTGTTAAGTAGGTATACATATAAATTAAGTACAATCGATTGCCTTCTAAAAATATAACGACAAAAATTCGCACTATGTACTTAGTATCTACTTATCAGTATTATAACACATATTAATGCCTTGCCACAGTTTGGTTGATCTCTGACCCCGAAACTATTATAATGTGATATCGGAGTCAGTGATTCTCACGGTTGAGGCAGGTTATAAGAGAAAAGAACAATACATTATTCATGTTATAATAATAATCATCTATCATGTTTTTGGGTTAGGTAAACAGTGACTTTTAAATATTAGGTATGTCTTAAATATAAAAAAACATAGGCAAAATTCAAGGTTAAAAGGGTGATATTGTGTGTGTATACTGTATGTGTATGCTTATGGTATCCTAGCCCTACGACACGAGAGTCTTGGGTTCAGTACATGGTACTGTCTAGGGGAAAGATGGGAGTGTGTGTGTGTGTGTGTGTTTGTGTGTGTGGTGTGTATTCGTGTATATGCGTGTGAGTGTTTGTATGAGTGCTGACAGTGCATGCTCCATTGCCCTACGACAGTGTCTTGGGTTCAGTAAGTAAAAACTGCTATGGAGCAAGAATGACAGATGTTGTGTGTTTGTATGGGTACTATAATAGGTCTTATTAATATGTTGAATTTTAACGCATATAAGGCGTATAATGCAGTGTGTCGACGTGCTAATGTGTGTGTGTATATGTGTGTTAGAGTGCGTGTATGAATTCAAGCGGTGCATGCACCATAGCCCTACGACAGCGTCTTGGGTTCAGTAGAAAGTACTGCAATGGTGTATGAGTGTTTGATGTGTTAGAGTATGTTATGACTTATAGGCTATGATTGCCGTTACTAAATTATACCTATATATTATAATATTGTACATATAATTAAATGTAATATAATATGATGTATGCTATAAGTTTTAATATACGACGAGTAGGAGACTTTCAGTTTCTTGATAAGTTAGCTTAAGGAGGTATGAAGTGATGGCTTTCTTTGCATCAAATCTTGAGAGCGAAATTATAGAAATTATGGAGTTGATTTTATTATATATTTTAGACGAGAGGATATTATATTGACGAGCAGCGAAAGTGGTTTTATGTTTATTTACTGGGCAGATTCTGCTACGTGTGTGTCGACTCGTGTTAGATGGTACAAAAGGTAAGGCGGCATGCTTACGAAGAAGTGTACGCAGAATATAAAGCTGGCGGACAGTCAAGACATTGCATTCGGAGTACAAAAGTTCAGTGCTATACCTGATATCTTTGAATGTCATTATTTTTAGGATAGCTCTTTGAGCTCTCTCAAGTGATAACATTACACTGGAACCGGCGCCACCCCAGATTGGGATGCAGTATGTCAGGATTGACTGGCATAATGATAAGTATATCATTCTAGTCAATTCGAAACTAGCCACATGCCTTATGATTTTGAATATATATAATAATTTGCGGGCGCGGGAGTTTAGAGCTGATATATGGGAATGCCATTTGAGATTTGCATCTATATATACTCCTAGATATTTTAATGAAGAGGTGGTTTTAATAGTAGTACATCCACAATGATCAGACGGTGATTTACAAGTGTGTGATACTATAGTTGATATATTGCCTTTTGGACCTGATGATGGGGTGACAGAGAAAGCAATAATATTAGTTTTATTTATGTTTAAGGTCAGTAAGTTTTGTGCTAGCCAATCCTTAACAATTAAGAGAGCGCCTTCTAATTTTTCTTTGGCATCTTTCCAACTAGCGCCATATACAAGGAGGGATGTATCATCGGCGTATGCAAAAAGGTCACAGGAGGGTAGTTCAAGTTGACACAAATCGTTCAGATATATCTGAAAGTGTGTAGGTCCTAGTATACTGCCTTGTGGAATTCCGTAAGTGATTTCTTCTAGTTTACTTGTGTAGTTGGCAACTTTGGCACATTGCATACGACTTTGTAGATAGCTACGAAAGATGTAAAGAGCTTCTCCTCGAATTCCACAGCGCTCCAGCTTATCTATAAGGATGGGGATTGATACAGTGTCGAAAGCCTTCGAGAGATCAGGAAAAGCACCATAGCATTTCTGGTTATTATCTAATTTTGTTGAAATTTCCTGAGTGAGGGTTAAAACAGCGTCTTCTGTTGAAATTCCTTTTCTAAAACCGTACTGATTATTAGCTATAATATTGTGTTTTTGTAAAAAAATTACTAGGTTGTTATTTAAAATTCTCTCTAGGATCTTCGACATAGCTGGTAAGACTGAGATTGGTCTGTAGTTAGAAAAATCGCTTTTTTCTCCGATCATCCGGCCGCAGAGTCAGAGCGTAAACCAGTTATTAAGTGTCTTACTTCCGCCGTATCCGTTTCAAATACAACAAGTGAGTGCGACTGTTTGCAGTTTCCTATTCTGAGAGGAGTGTTGGGTGGAGTTATTTTTGAGGCAAGGACTGGACCAATGTTGACAAAGAATTTATTAAGATTATTGACTGAGATTTGGGGATCTGAGTCAGATTTTAAGAGATCATATGGGGGATTAGTATGCTCGTTTCTATGTGTAATATCTTTAATAATATTCCAGGTTGTTTTAGAGTTATTTGAGAGTTCAAATTTCGATTTGTAGTAATCACGTTTTAATTTACGAAGTAGGTAGTTTATATAATTGCGGTATCGTTTATAAGTAATCATTAATATGTTATTATTTGGATCTGTTTTTAGTCTTTTATGTAACCTGTCTCTGTTCCGAATGCAACGAAGTATGCCCGGGGTTATCCAAGGTTTGAGAATTACTCTTTTGCTGGGGGTAGTATATAACGTCGAGTGTGATTTTACAGACTTAGCAATAATTGAAATTAACTCATCAGTTGCTTGCTCAACATTGTCATTGTTAGTTACTGAAGAATAATCTTGGTTGTCAAGATCTGTTTTGATAGCTTGGTAATCTATTTTTAGTGATTGTCTCTTAGGTCGGGTAGGGACTTGAGTAGTTTTTTTATTTATACAGAGTAAAGTAGGATAGTGGTCAGTAACAGGTGATTCAATGACGTATGTAAGTATATACATACATACTAGTACATTAGTATACATGTTACGCTCAAAGACCGAAATCGCTCAGTGAGCGAAAAAATAGCTCACAACGCGTTGTGGTCACAGTGAAACAGCCACGACGCGAAATTTGCGTCGTGGCTCTAATGAAAACGGCCACGACACGTTCTGGCAATCACAAAAAGACCACAACGCGAAATTCGTGTCGTGGCTGATATGCTATTCGTTTTTCTTGATTTGTTCTTGATTGATTAATCGTTTATAGGTATGGAAGATCAAATTTAAATTACCACGCGTACTACAAAATATTTTTTCTTTTACTAAATCACTGCATAACGTGTAAATTATCATTATTATTTATAAAATATCCAGTTCCATATAACTATCCGTACAGACAGACAGAAATAATATTAGTACGGATATTACGGAACTATGAATATTTTATAATTAATAATAATGATAAACACGTTTTGCAGTGATTTAATAAAGGAAAAAATATTTTGTAGTACGCGTGGTAATTCAAATTAGATCTTCCATACCTATGGACGATTAATCAATCAAGAACACCTCAAGAAAAACGAATAGCATATCAGCCACGACACGAATTTCGCGTTGTGGTCTTTTTGTGATTGCCAGAACGCGTCGTGGCCGTTTTCATTAGAGCCACGACGCGAATTTCGCGTCGTGGCTGTTTCACTGTGACCACAACGCGTTGTGAGCTATTTTTTCGCTCACTGAGCGATTTCGGTCTTTGAGCGTAACATATACATACTATTATTAGTGTATACATCTATATTATTAGTGTTACAACTTACAGATGGGCACAATAGATACCTATTTTAAGGATTTTATTTATTTATTTATGTCAATTGTCGAAAAAGCTAAAAGAACAAAATTGGAATTTGTCAGAGAAAATTTGTGAGAGCTCAATGAACGTGTCTGTAATTAATATTATATTTGTTTTGGAACCAAAAATAAAGATTTCTTATTGTTGCGAGTGTTTTCTTCGGCAACAAATAGGGTCCGAACAAATGTGCCGAATGGTCGAATTGATAACCTCCTTTTTTGAAATTGGTTAAAAATGCTATTATTAATTAAATACTATTTTGAAGACTTTAATATATTATGTTCTGCACTATATTGCATTCTTGCGTTGCGTCAAAATGAGTTTATCGCGGGGGAACCGTACCTACATTTCTCCGGAATGGAAAGAATCCTATTATGTCCTTTCCCGGGACTGAAAGTATTTATGGAATATTGGTATTGACCAAATTTTAGCAAGATCGGTTCGGTGGTTTAAGCGTGAAGGGGTAACAGACAGAAAGACAGACAGACATACTTTCGTATTTACACTTTAAGTTGTAGATTCGATTAGAATTGGTTAGATATAATACCTATGCCTGCGAACCATCGTGCATCGGGATGAACACTAATTTGAAAATTCTACAAAGCGTAACAATTCAGCTTGAGTCGTTCTCGGAATCCCGTTGGGTGCTTCGTGTTATTTCTATATACAATAAAAACTTTAACTAAACTGAACAAAAAAAATACGTCAATAAAATGGCGGTACTAACGGTCCCGAAGGGCGCGCAGCGTGCAGTTCTTGCCGGTCCAGCCGGGCGCGCAGCGGCAGTAGTAGTCGCTCTGCGCGGTGTAGCACTCCGCACCGTTGGCGCACGGCGCGCCGGCGCAGTGGTCGCGGTCGTCCTGCGGGAAAAGGCCGGTCAGCGACGCGAGATACACAAACGAACAGATACACACACGGTACGAGCGCACGGCGGCGGCCACTCACCCGACAGTAGCGTCCCACACAGGAGGCAAGCTAGAAGCAGAGACGGGGTTAGTGAGTTAGTGAGTTAGAGCGCGAGGTTAAAAAACTCGTAATTAGTGGCAGAGAGAGGGAGGGCGAGCCTGCGGGCTCGGGGTCCAACCTCGCAATCGGTGCCGGAGAAGCCGACGGGGCAGATGCAGCGGTAGGCGTCGAGCAGGTCGACGCACTCGCCGCCGTTGCGGCAGGGGCGTGACGCGCAGTCGTCGACGTCGCGCGCGCACGTGCGGCCGGCCCAGCCGGCGGCGCACGCGCAGTGGAAGTCGTCCACCAGGTCGATGCACGTGGCGCCGTTGAGGCACTGGCCCGTGCAGTCATCCACGTTGAGCTCGCAGTCGCGGCCCATCCAGCCCGCCAGGCACGCGCAGGCGTACCCGCCAGCGGTGTTGTTGCACGCCGCGGCGTTCACGCACGGGCCCAGAGCGGAGTCCGCGCTCGCCCCGGCCCCCGCCTCCACCGCCGCGCTCGTCCCACCCGCCGCGCACTCGTCCACGTCTGCGAACACGGACACTCATTAGCTAATTATAATATTATGAAATGAAAAATGAGTTATGTATTTCAGAATTTGCCTACTAGTGGAGTTCCCAGAGCGTAAAAATCGTGCTAACCTCCGATTTTTGCAATGGTGGATGAAAATTGAAAAGAAAAAAAGTAATGTATAGTTGATAACATAAATAATAAAGTTTACCCATTGAAAAGTTATGCTTTTGATTTTTAAATTATTCTCTTCCACTTCAAGTAAACTCATAAACTGCAAAATTTTGAAGAAAACTAACGATTTTATTCCTTTCTTTTAAATATATAGCAAAATAATAAAATATATTATTATTTTTTTCATTTGTATCGTTGTTTATATTCCAAAGAAAGAAAATAAGTTGAAAAAATATATAATTTAGATTTAAAATTAATATTTTTGTATGTAGATGAGCATACCTTCAAATGTGCTTGTTGTGTGCCACACCAGGTAAATGGCGTTCCTATTTTTCTTTGGTTAATGGCTTTAAATAGGATGTTTAAAATTATTTTTTAGGCTTAATAATGCCTTCTATTTCTTAATATGTATAACTTTTTAGTTCTTAATTTATTAAATTTTCTGAAAATGTAGCACAAACTTTTCACGGATATTTCGAAGAAAATCTGTATTTTATTTCTTTTGGTTAGGTTTTTACAGAATAAAATTGATTTTTTATTAAATTTTTTTCATTGATTATATATGCTAAAACATACTTAAGGGAAAAAAGTACAAATTAGGTTAAGAACTGATATTTTTTGTATTCAGGTAAGAATTTTCCAAACATAGGTCGCAGCATGCGTCTTTAGTATGTACGTGAGATTTGTAGTACCCAATTTTTTTCTGGCTTTAAGTAGGAAGTTTAAATATATTTCAAAGACTACAAAAAGTCTTTCATTTGTCGATGCAATTAATGTTTTAGCTCTCACTTATTTAAGTATACTCTTATCCGAATTTGTTGAAAATGTATTTAAATTTTCAACAAATTCGGATAAGAGTAATTAAATAACAGGAACAAGAATATAAATTTTTTTCTGGACCGGTTTTATATGGTGAAATATTAATTTTAATTAAGTAAGTACTTAATAAAAAAATTAAAAGCACAAAAAATTTTTGGTAAACTTTGCAAGTTATAGTGTAAAAAAGAAAATGACACCTCAAAAACAAAAATCCATTCACTATTACAATTTTCGGAGGTTAAAACCTCAGGCGACTGCAGTATAACACCAGATTTGGAACCGATCCGGCAAGAGAAACAATTTATATAATATTATATTATAAAGTAATATACGGGTACCTACATCCTACATAGTTAGGGCGCATTTTCATTAGTCGTTAACTCGTGCGGTATACAGCATACGGGGAGTCTATAACCACTAATGGCGCATTTTGATTAGTCGTGGCATGCGTTTCAGAAATCTCCCGCACCCCGCATGTGGGCCCTATCGACCATCTGACTATCGACCAGTGAAAATGCGCCATTACATATAATATTATTATTTTTAAATGTTAAGTAATATCACCTAGCTTTATTACATCCTGTATATATAAGACGAACATTCTCTTTGGAAAGTAGTTAATAATAATTTCCGTTTCAAAAAGAAAAACGGGAACTAAACTTCTCGCCATCGCTTCACACGAATAATATACCATCCTCATCACCTTGATGAGTCAAGTGGCAGTCTTCCACCGTGCGTTTTTCGCGTAACTTTCTGCCGCGCACTGTAAAACTCTGGAACGAACAGTTACCAGTAGGCAGTAGTATTTCCGGACCTATACGACCTACAAACCTTCAAAAAGAGAGCGTATTCCCTCTTAAAAACCCGGAAACGCACCTGCAGCTCTTCTGATGTTGCGAGTGTCCATGGGCGACGGTAGTTGCTTTTCATCAGGTGACTCGTTTGCTCGTTTGCCCCCTTATTTTATAAAAAAACCCTATTGCTAAGACTTCGACATCTGTCCGTCTGTCTGTCTCCAGGCTGTAACTCAAGAACTGCTATAGGTAGATGGCGAAAATTTCCACAACACAAAGGGTGTCGTGATGGCAGTCTTGGGTATATCCTCCTCAGCGACGGGGATCTGATTGTAGGCCTTGATTAAGTCCACGGTGGAAAACATGGTGCTACCTACTAGCTGGTCAGCGAAATCCTGAACGTGCCTGATGGGGTATCTGTCTGGAACTGTGCGAGCGTTCAGCGCTCTGTAGTCCCCACAGGGTCTCCAGCTGTCGTCCTTCTTGCGGACTAGGTGCAGAGGCGAAGACCAAGCGCTCTCTGATCTGCGCGCTGTACCACTCAGCAGCATCTCGTCGAATTCCTGTTTTGCAATTTTCATCCGCGCAGGATCTAGACGGCGAGGGCGGCTGGATGTTGGAGGACCTGGAGTAGTGCGAATATGATGCACTGTATTGTGCTTAGGGGTACCTGGTCTACCAGCAGGGCGCGTAATTTCGGGGAACTCTCGCAGCAGTCTATCATAGTCCGTATTCCCCAGGGTTGTGCGAACTGAAGAAATATTTTCAGCAGCCTTGACACGAGGTGCGGCAACTGTGATGGATGTGACACCGTCGATCAAGCGTTGGTTGCGGCAGTCGACAAGTAGGTTGTAGAAACCTAGAAAATCGACGCCGATGATGGGCTTGGAGACGTCTGCAACTATAAATCGCCAGGTGAATGCGCGACGCAGGCCTAAGTCCAAAGTAAGCGGCAAATAACCATAAGTGGCGATAACTGTTCCATTTGCAGCGAACAGCTCGTACTTGGTCTTGATGCGTGGCTCCCGTACAGCGGATCGTGGAAATACACACAGGTCTGAACCCGTATCTACTAAGTATTGTACCTTAGTTTTACGATCCGTGATGAACAGGCGGCTCGAAATAGCTAGGCAGTCGTTCGCCGCCACTAATGGCTGCCCAAGGTGTTTCCCGAACTACCAGGCTTCTTCTTGTAGCTACAGGGCTGGATACATTTTAGAGCGCGGTCGCCAAACCGGTGGTGGTACCAGCAGAAGGAGCGATCTCTGGACTGGGAACGAGAGCGGGAACGAAAACGTGACCTCCATGGACCTCTGGATCGGGAGCGATGGCGTTCACGGAGCTCCATGCTCATTGTCTCCAACCTTCTGCTCAAGTCGGCCACCGTCCGGGTCAACATCTCTATTGATTGTTGAGTAGAAGTCGAAGCAGGTGAAAAATCAACCATCGGAGGCATCGGGGGTGCACTGGCGCCAGCTACTTGCCCGTTCACTGTAACGATGTCGTTGATCCTGTCCGCCAATTCAGCTACGTTCTCGAGGCTCATATTCACCTGCGATGCGACTACGGTTTGCAAGTTGGTTGGTAGTCTACTGGACCATATTGTGCGTATGAGATCCTCAGGAACTGTGGGACCGGCCAGTTGCTGCAGGTAGCGGAGAAACTGCGAGGGTTTTCTATCGCCCAACTCCTCATGCAGGACGAACTGCTTTAACTTCCGCTCCTGTGATGCTGAGAGTCTCTTGATCAGCTCGGTCTTCAGCTTCTCGTACTTGCCTGAAGCTGGTGGAGAAACGACCAGGTCCCGAACTGCCATGGTATGCTGGGGGTCCAGTTGAGACAGTACGTAGTAGAACTTGGTGGTATCTGCTGTAATATTTGATAAAACAAACTGACCTTCCAACTGTGCAAACCATAGCATTGGGTCTTCGGCATTGAAAGTAGGTGTCCGTACTCCAACACGGCATGCTTCTTGCAGCACGTCCTTGGCAGGTGCAGGTTCGGCAGCAGGCGCGGAGACTGGAGCAGCAGCAGGTGCAGCGGCTGGCGCAGCGGTTGGTGCAGCCGGAGGTGTCCTACCTTGGTCCGCCATTTGGGTCACCTGGGCTGATGCTGATGATGAACCGAAGGGGCGTGTGCTGATTAGGGGTCACCAGTGAAGTAACTAGGGCCTAGAAGCTACCTAGCTACTTACGATTAATATTAATTTAAGAGAAATTTACTATTGACTCTAATTTAATTTAACTTTTAGGAAAACTGCCAAAACTCAAAATTACTAATTTAAATTCAAAAGGAATTAAATAAAAGATGCCGAAAATTAAACACTTCGATTTATTCGCTATTAACAATAAATCAAGGTACGGACACAAAGTTAATTAGCAAACCCTAAAATAGCGAATGTCCGAATGCATTACAAATTTCGTCAATTTATACCAAAAAACAATTAATAATAATTACAACTCCCGCTTGACCATTTCTACACACTGGCGGGGGTGCGTACCAATATGGCGTCTACGCGTTGACAAATAGGCAATCGATCGAATGCGGCCATATTGACGTGGGCGGAGCTAACGCAATGCGCAGTGTCATCCCCGGGAATCAGGTGATGTGACGTCACGGTGGCGTGATTCATATGCTTCGTTTACATGCAAGTTGCTACTTGCCTCGCAACTTGCACGACGACTCGCCACACTATGTATTGCTGCTATAATAACAAGGGAGTAAAAAAACACAATAAAATAAATATAATATACCGGGGAACGCTCCAATTAAACAAATATAACCTACCAGCTGTTGCCCGCCACTTCGTGAATGCCAACAAAATTGGTGTCAAATTAAGCTTTTTTAATAAAACCCTAGTACCCATTAAATCAAAACACCCAGAAACAGCTGTGCAGTGTGCACATAACTTATTTCATTTTTTAAAATTAAACTTTATTTATGGCAAGTAAAGTATATTTAGCCCCCAATTAAACAACTTTACCCATAAACTATTTATCATTGATAGATTTAAGGTTACGTCACTGCATAGATAAAGTACTGAGTTATTTAATAACGTAACAAAGAAATAACACTCGAAAAAATCGAAAACCTGATGCAAGGTGATACCATCTCTTAAAGAAAGACTATTGAGCAAGCGTCATCACGATGTAGGAAACGCACGGCGCCATCTATTATGAATTTTTGGAACTAACTTAATTTGAACAAATTTACGCATTTTCACCCCCTTACAACTATTTTTTCCAGTTAAAAAGTAGCCTATGTCCTTTCTCAGGCTTTAGACAATCTGTGTAAAAAATTTCATTACAATCGGTTCGGTAATTTTGGCGTGAAAGCGAGACAGACAGACAGACAGACAGAGATACTTTCGCATTTATAATATTAGTATAGATTTATATTTTGCTCTGTATCGGTACGAAACTCTTTCTGACTGTCGTTGCAGTATTGTTTTCAACAATGTTATTAATCGCAATCAAAAGTTGCAAGTAAAGAGGAGTCGGTCGAGGCGCAGGGCGAGGAGGGTGAATACCTTCGACGCAAGTGGGTCCGGTCCAGCCGGGCGCGCACTCGCAGACGAAGCCGTCGAGGCGGTCGCGGCAAGTGGCGCCGTTGCGGCACGGCGCCGACGCGCAGTCGTCCACGTCGACGTCGCAGCGCGCGCCCGCCCAGCCGCGCTCGCACGCGCACGAGAAGCCCGCCGGCGCCGCCGCCAGCGAGCATGCGCCGTGGGCGCACGGCTGCGGCGCGCACGGGTTGTCCACGCGCTCGCAGTCGGCTCCGGAGAAGCCCTCGGCGCACGTGCACAGGTACTGGTCGGGGGCGGTGTTCTCGCACGTGCCGCCGTGCTGGCAGGGCTCGTGCGTGCCGCAGTAGTTGAGGTCCTGGTCGCACAGGATGCCGCCCCAGTTGGTGTCGCAGGTGCAGTCCCACGAGGAGCCGTTGCAGTAGCCGTGCTTGCAGCCCGGGTACGGCTGGCACTGGGAGCACAGCTCGCCGCGCCAGCCGGGCCGGCATCTGGCGACACGATAAGGGAGACGTTATTGCCCGTGCTGAGCGATGAGTTCCAATCGGTATATTATATGAATCTTTGGAATTACCTCGAAAATCGTAGGAAATAACAATATTTTACACCTACATTTAGAGTGTTACGTGGTTGAGTTATCAATGTATCTGTCCCAGTCGACTGGTTAAAAAGCCATTCAATTAAACAGCTAACCCTGTGACTGGACAACGCCATTCTATCACATCGTTTAGCCCAACGATATCAATACTGCCTCTTCTAAAGGTTTTAATTCTATGGTTTAGCCGACTTGTTGGTTGCAAGTTGCAACGTCAACACTACAGCTAGATGACGCTTAGCCAACTGGTTAAATGGTAAATTATCTAAGGCAACCATTCGTTTAGTGCTATTATTACACAAGGGTTATGATAACAAGCAGATTAATTGCATTCTAACTCATTTTGAACACAATTTACGAACACTCTGGAACGAACTGTCACCAGCAGTATATCCGTACCTATACGACCAGCAAACCTTCAAGAAAAGAGCGTATTCCCTCTTAAGAGGCCGGGTCCCATCGAAATTCTCATACATACGTAATACCAAAACCATTTTCTCATACGAAAATATTTAACATGTTTGAGTTATTTTTCAGCTTAAAATAGTACTTACCTTGGTTCCTGCACAAAAATTTTCTTCAAAATATTTAAACACAATTTTTTTTGTGTATAATTTTTTTTTGTAAATTTACTACTAAAGGTTTAAACACTAAAAATATATAAATAAATAGTAAATTTACTACAAAATATTTAAACTCTATAAAATATATTTTAGTAAGAATAAATTAAATATTTTGTAGTAAATTTACTATTTATTTATATATTTTTTAGTGTTTTACTCTATTTTTTTGTGTTTTAGTGTTTATTTAGTAGTAAATTTACTAAAAAAATTATACATAAAAAAAATTTAGTGTTTAAATATTTTGAAGAAAATTTTTGTGCAGGAACCTAGGTAATTACTATTTTAAGCTGAAAAATAAGTCAAACATGTTAAATATTTTCGTATGAGAAAATGATTTTGGTATTACGTATGTATGAGAATTTCAAGGGTACCCGGCCTTATCTAGGTTTGAGAAGAACTAGAAACACGATTAATGTATTTTGCCTCGATACATTTAATTTTCGAAATGACCTCTTAAAAATACGAAATTGGAAGATTATTTTTAAACGAAAATAGATGTATTGTAGGAAATTAGTCTAATTGATAGACACCTTTGCAACTCAAACTCGTATAGAAGCATTTTGCTTAAATGCACCTAGTTATTTTTTAAATGGTTATAATTAGGTTTTTTTGCATGTTTTCCGAGCGAGCCGATAGCTTCTGGCCGCAGCGTATTGATGAATTCATAGTCATACAAATTAAGTATAAAATTGCCCTTGCGGTAAAATCACTTTTGATATAGCGCCTCAAAAGGCTGGCAACGCACCTGCAGCTCTTCTGATGTTGCGAGTGTCCATGGGCGACGGTAGTTGCTTACCATCAGGTGATCCGTTTCCTCGTTTGCCCCCCTTATTTAATAATTTTTTTTGCAATAAATACATATTTTCATAATCCCGTAATTTCTCCTCGAATATTATTAATAGTTTAAATTTTGATTCACTCGTATGTGCCCCATAATTTCTGCCTCTGTCTCTAATACTAATTGTAACGTATTTTATCTATACAACCGCAAAACACCGATTAATTATTATCAGTTGACGCCATATTGTAAACAAAACGCACCTAGCGCCGCGGGGCTGATTACTGAACTAATTCAATCAAATGACAGCTTTTGAATCAGCTGTAATGTTGAACGTTTTGAGCAGCTTAGATATTAAATTAAAAAGCTAGACGTTTGATTGAATGGCGTTGTTCAGTGAAAGAGCTAACTACTTGATTGAACGGCTATTTAAAACAGTTGGCTGCGACATATCCTACGAGAAATCAAACATTAATAGTTAGTCCATGATGTATCATATCTATCGGATGTATCACGAGAGGGCCGGGACTTCCCTCTCGAATAGAAGGTTGTTGCGAAGCGAACACCTCGTCGTCTGTTAGGTACTCGTGATCCACGCGTCGCGTCGGTCGAGTTAAGTTAGGTTAGCCCACCGAAACCGGTGTGGGAGGCATAATAAAGGTATCGATGAACTCACAGGCACTCCCCCGGCTTGTCGCAGCGGCCGTGCGTCGGGTGACAGCCCTCCTTGCAGACGGCTGAAGCAAACGATTAATATTTCAGATGAGGGGCATATGGAATACTTTCAAGACAAACGATCGAGCACGAAGGTAGGGACGTACGTCTTTCGCAGTTGTCGCCCTGCCAGCCGGGCAAACAGCGCTTGTCGCCGGCGGGCGAGCAGCGGTAGTGGCCGAACTTGTCGTCCCGCGGTCGACAGAAGGTGGTGCACGTGGTGTTGTAGTAGTTGGGCTGGCACGACACGCGCACGCGGTACGCCACCGCCGCCGCGGCGCCCGCGTGCCGCAGCGCGTGCCACTCCGCGCCCGGCTCCACTATGCCCGACCACCACGCCTCCTCGATCAGCCCCGTCTCTGAAACGCACACGTCCGGCGTAAGTTCGCTCCCCGGCCGAGGGGCTACCGCGGGGCGAGAGGGGAGGGGGCGGGGAGCGAGCTACTCACCGGGCTCCGTGTAGTTGGAGTCGTCGTAGGCCTCCAGGATCAGCGTAAACGATCTCTGCAACGATAAAAACGGAGTCGTGAGAACGGTTCCGAGGGCGAGGATAGCTGGCGTGGTCGCGAACACAGGAGTCGACCACTCACCGTCCAGCGGAAGGAGAAGGGCAGCGCCAGCGTGTAGAGCGGGTCGGCGAGCGTGAAGGAGTCGGTGCCGAGCACGGGCGAGGCGGCGCGGCCGAACGAGCAGGCGCCCGGCGCCGCCGACGTCTGGTACTCCTTGAGGCAGAGCGCGAAGCGCGTGCGGCAGGCGCGCGCGCAGGCTGCGGGCGGCGCGGGGGGTGGTGGCGAGCCGCCGCAGCACGCGCCCGACGCCAGCTGCAGCCGGTAGTTGGAGAACTCCAGCACTTGCAGCTCGAACACGCCCGCCCCCGCCGCGCACTGCACGAACACCACAAGACGTAACTAATTAATCTGTACGTACACATTATACTAGTACAAAAGCAACCTCAAATTATTATTGAATACTAGCTGTCCCGGTGAACATCGTGTCACTTTAAAACCTTCCCTGGACTTCTACGAATATTTTAAGACTAAAATCAACCGGATCCAGCAAAATGTTTAAAGTGGTCTATGAGAAAAAAAAAAGTTTGAGAACCTCTGGTCTACACCCAAGCGGCCGTATGTGGCCGCGCTCTTTCATTCGATCGAGTTACGTATTTCGTCGACTTAGAGACTACTTTTGTATGAAGAAGTTTTGGTTGGTTACGATCTATGATAAATTTGACACATTCTGAATGCAAAATAGCGTAGAGATCAACTACAATAACGTGGCGCGCCCCTCCAAATGACTGTTTCAATGTGTAGTCACATCCTTATGAAAGAGTTTGTATGTAGTAAGTATTCAACCAATCACAGTACACGTAATATTTCTGTTAATGTCACTTATTACCAAGATTTGTTGGTCAACTAATCATAACTAGCCGACAACGCACATCAAACGTTTTGACAACGCACTTCAAACCTTTTGAATTTTGGAGGGGCGCTCCATGTTATCGTAGTTGATCTCTATGAAAAAATGATTTTGGTATTAGGTAGATACGTACTAACGTACCTATGTATGAGAATTTCGATGGGACCATGCCTCTTAAGGATCCGTTCAGGACACATTCTATTAGTCATTTACATTTATTTACATTTTTTAATGAAGATAGAAGATTCGGCTTTCTGTGAAAATTGTAATAAAAAATCGGCCAAGTGCGAGTCGGACTCGCGCACGAAGGGTTCCGTACCATTACACATAGAGCAAAATTGGGCCAAAAATTGTGCTTTTTGTATGGGAGCCACCCTTAATTTTCTTTTTTATTTTAATATTGTTATTAAATATTAAAGTACATAATATATGGGTAAGGCCGAGAATTTTTACACTTTTCGAAAGTAAAAAGTGTCCCAATTTTTGTCTGCATATTATAAAAAAACTAGCCAGTATTTGTTAATTGAATAACTTTTATTGTATTTTGTAGGGATCTAAATCATACAATTTCATATCAAAGTTAAAAACTCTTTATGTTTTTTGTCTACAGTGAGTTAAATTCGTCCGTTACCCCAAATATTGCAAAAAACTCGCTGTCTTTTTCATGGATCCATATACTTGGAACTAAAATTTTGTATTTTTTTCCTTTGAAAGGCAAATTCTCAAGAACTGGCTTAAATACTCTGATACTTAGCAATTTAATCGTAGTGATTGATCTTTTTAAATAAGCAGATTTCATGACTTTATCGAAATTTAAATCTTTGTTCCCGTATCTTCGCTTCTATGTTACTATTTTGTATGTTACCATAATTTCACCTCTAAGCAATGTTAATCTTTTGTGGCACTATTTTGTATTGAGACACTGGCAACATGCGATCTATGCGAATAATAAAATTAAAAAAGACGCTTGTTTGTTGTCTGTAGAGTCGAGCAAAAGTGCACGCATGTGTTTGGTCGGAGTTTTTTTAAAATGAATTTAGACGATTTCAAAGGTAAATAACAGTTTTTATTACACCCGTTTTGAATTGAAATATGAATAAGCGGAGAAGCAATGCGTGGCGTGTGTTTTTGGTTGAGGTTGAGGTTGAGCTCAAACTATCGATTAATGGTCAATTAAAGCCTAAAAAATCTCGCTTCTACGTTACTTCTATGTTACTTCTATGTTACCTTTGTTGTTTGCGGGACGCTGTCCCTTACACCCCGTATAAGGCATAAAATTTTACATAAAGCGATTTAACGTAAAAATTCTCGGCCTTACCCATATAAGGACGTTGAGAAAAAATTAAGTACCTGCCTGTTGCTATTATTGATATAGAGTAAGAAAGGCCAAAAAATCATCAATCGTTTGTTGTATGGGAGCCCCCTTTAAATATTAATTTTATTTTGTTTTTAGTATTTGTTGTTATAGCGGCAACAGATATACATAATCTGGGAAAATTTCAACTCTCTAGCTATTACCGTTCTTGAGTTACAGCCTTGAGACAGACAGACAGACGGGCAGACAGACGGACAGACAGACGGACAGACATCGAAGTCTCAGTAATAGGGTCCCATTTTTACCCTTTGGGTACGGAACCCTAAAAATAGATGATTGTCTGGCATGTTTCGATGGAATGTGTCAGGAATAGAAGTAAAAGACTCATCAATCAATTTAATTAATATAAATATTTTAGATGTGGGATGGATACTGGGTTGTTTGCACATGCCTAGGTCTAATGCAGCTTTGGCTATTTACTATTTATTGCTGGAAGTTGATGAGTGAATTTCATTAAGGCGGATACTATGGGGTTGAGGTCATGTCTATTGACAAAACCCCCATAGAAATAGATTAAAAAAATTGATAAAGTTAAAAGTAGGTACCATCGCCGGAAAAAAAGTAGTTTTTGTGCGACTGGGGTTGGGATAATAGTTTGCCTCACCTTGTTATACCTATGATATAAAAAAGTTATATACTCAGGCGTTGCAGTGAAAACATTAAATGATTACAAGCAAACGAAGCAGCGAATACGGAGTAAAGAGCGGCGTGGAAAGGCATCGACTCGATGTCGTGACATGAAATGAGTTTATTGCGCAACGCAGAGCTGGTGTGCTACAGGCGACCGCACGGCTCGGAGAGAGGTGTGGGCGGGGCGGGGGGCGAGGGGGCGGGGCGGTTGCCACTCCCGCGCAACTCCGCCCGCCCAGCTCCGCCCGATGCTGCTGAACTTTCATTTTTACACCTAGCGCCGGATTTGCATGATATGACCCAAAAGTGACTAGTCTAGACCAGTTCCCAAACTTATTTTGTCTACGCCCACTTTAAGAACAAATAATTTTTTTCCGTTAAAAAGATATAAATTGCAAAATGCTAAATTCGTCGTTTTCAAATCATATTTTCCGTCACAGTAAGCATTTCCGTAGGGGTAACACTTTGAAAACGCTTTACATGCCCTATGTGCGTAGTGTTCTCGAATTTGGTAACATGGTCTGGAGTCCTAGTTATGATGTCCACGTTCAGAGATTAAAAAAAGGCAAAAAAAACTTTATAAAATACTTTAATTATCACTCTGGACACACAGACATAGATTACAAACAAAGCATCAAAATACATCACAATTTGCAGTCCTTGTGCTCCACACGTGACTACCTAGATGCTATTTTCCTTTTATCTATACTAATATTATAAAGAGGTAAACTTTGTTTGTTTGTTTGTTTGTTTGTTTAATTGTAATGAATAGGCTCAAAAACTACTGGACCGATTTAAAAAATTCTTTCAACATTCGAAAGCTACATTATTTACGAGTAACATAGGCTACTTTTTATTTTGGAAAATGTAGGGTTCCGTAAGATATTTGGGTTTTTCTGACACAAGGTGAAAAAAATTAACCAGAAAAGTTACTTATATTGCGTACGCTGCCTAAACTATAAAAGATAGAACCATACAATACTATAAGTAAATGTAGATCTTATAAATATCTACAAAAATGTCCGCGACACACTATACCTCTAGCTATGTCAAGTGAGGCACAACAACCATTTTTTTATTTCAAAATCTTGATTTTTTTGACTACATTTAAACGCATTTATTTTGCTCATGCTGATAATCTTTATCAAAATAAACTATTTCATCACTAAGGACAGTTTGTTAAGATAATAATTGGTCTTTGCATGAGTAAAATTGGACGTTTGGTTTAGGAGTTATGACGAAATCAAAAATTTCGATTTACGCCCGTTTCGAGTTGGGCGCTAGGCGCTACCAAGGCGGGGTGGCGCAGTAGCGAAGATTATGACCGGCACTGCAGCTGGTGAATTTGCTCATAATTCATATACCAAGAATACCAATGATCCCTACTGATTTGCCTATACTCTTCAGAAGGCTCCAATTTCCTGTAAAAATTTCTTTTGGGGGTTAAGATTTTGTATCGGCTAGTGTTTGCCGGGACAGCTAGTTTATTATAAAAATGTCAACAATTATACCAGCTCCCCAGACTTGTTAAGTTTAGAACATTTTAAAGTTCCTCGATCTTTTTCCTCACGTTCTAAAGACACTTTTCACATTCCATTTTACCATAGAAATTACCCAAAAAATACCTTTCTCAAGCGTTCTTGCACACATTATAATAAAAAATTATGCAAAGAAGACATCTCCTCAAAGCTGCGCACTTATAAGAAACGAGTTAGCGAGCTATCTGAATTCTAATTATTAGTAGTAACTTGTAAGTCCACAATTTAGATATATTGTTGTGTATTAGTTACCCATCAGTCATTAGTTTTGTGATCGCGACTGTTACTTAACAAACGAATTGTTTAAATTTCTAATAGTTTAGCAATTAATGGTAATTTAGGTTTATTTGTACTTAATCAATAATCATATTTGTAATATTGTTTGTAAAAACTGTTTTTGCCTTAATAAATAAATGAAATAAATAAATATTTTACCGACTTAATTCCGAATTTTCTTCAATTCCGGGATTATTGTTACATATATTACATTGTTACATATAAATATTCAGAGATGTACAAAATACCCTGTACAATGTATCTGAAATACAAAATGCAAGATACTTTTAAATTGAGTATTTCAGATACCAGATACAAAATACTTTCTAGAATAGTATCTGAAATACTAAATACAAAATAGGTATCTTCTAAATACCTCTTAAGATAAAAATACTGTTGTAGAAAAAAACATTTTTATTAATGAATGTTTATTTTTTTACATGTAAATCGCGTTGATTGCGCAAACGTTACACATTATATATAAAATTCTCGTGTCACAATTTTAGTCCACGAACTCCTCTGAAACGGCTTTACTGATTTTTACCAAATTTTATATGCATATTCAGTAGGTCTGAGAATCGGCTACTCGGTACTTTATATATTGATAAGTGCATTTGTTGAATAAATAATAGTAAATTATTACAACCTGAGACTGACGGCGACCATTGTTTATGCGACGAGATAGCGATCAACGTTGCCATGGCGACATACTTATTTTAGTCACTTCAATAAAATAATATGGGCTTTATAATATTATGGCAAAGCAACGTTTGCCGGGACAGCTAGTAATATTATAATATTATACTTTTAAGGTTTTAATTAGGATTTAAGTAAAACTAGTTCTTCAAACAGTTTATCACTCATTTTTCTTCGATGAGGCCTCATGATCATGCCCCCAAATGAGAAGAGTCGCTCCACAGGGGCAGAACTTGGCAAACAGGTGTGAGGTGTTGTATTTGAAAAATATTATATATATCGTAGGATGATTTGATAAATCGAATTATCGCGATAATTTTAAGGAAAAGTCCCTAATTAATCGTGTTTTAAATAATTAGACATTAATAATTAGACAATGGTGATTACATTTTTCAAACTTACTGATAAAAGGTAGTGTTTTCGCGAAAACACGAGTTGCCTTAGTAACATTGCACGTTCTTAACGCTGATTGGCTTGATTTTTACTTACTGGCCAACTCTTATTCTGATTGGTTACTATCTTTCCCTATGTATCTTTGAGGTATTACACCATAGACTTATAAAAGGTAAGAAATGACAATGCCAGTTCATAGGAACTTTACTTTTTATTTAACCTTTTATCGGATATAACCTCAGAATTAGTTTCTGGTTCTGTTAAACTTTCAGCACTAATTTCACTTGTATCAGTCATTTTGTATTTACAGACACACTTTTAGATAACTTTTTGCACTATTTTTCAAATCCAACTGCAATTTTAAACACATTAAATAATTATTAAAACTGCTAGTTCGCTTACAAAAACAACCACAAACAAAACAACGCGTGACAATCGATTGACATTTGAAATGTCAACTCTTCAACCAACCAGAGAAGATGTTGTTGTGGGGCGCTTAAACCGACCAATCAGTGATAATAACTAACGATTCGTTTCGCAATGTTACTGAGGCGACTCGTGTTTTCGCGAAAACACCACCTTTTGTCAGTAAGTTTATATAATTATAATATCTAATGATAAACACGTTATGCAGTGATTTAGTAAAAGAAAAAATATTTTGTAGTACGCATGGCAATTCAAATATAATCTTCCATACTTATGGACGATTTATCAATCAAGAACAAATCAAGAAAAACGAATAGTATTTCAGGCACGACACGATTTTCGCGTTATGGTCTTTTTGTGATTGCCAGAACGTGTCGTGGCCGTTTTCATTAGAGCCACAACGCGAATTTCGCGTTGTGGCTGTTTCACTGTGACCACAACGCGTTGTGAGCTATTTTTTCGCTCACTGAGCGATTTCGGTCTTTGAGCGTAACATATATATTTCTTCAATTGACAAATTATGTATTTAAAATTCCTTAAGATAATGATGTACTTATTAATTTTACATAAATTTAATTTATTTGCACGCCATTGTTATGGCAGAATGTTAAAACTATAAGTAGTTAATTATAAGACCTGTTTATGTACAACATTTTCGCAATAAAGACATTTGAATTTGAATAGTTAAGGTATAATTACGTATAAACTTAAAGTCAAACTAAATTTTTTTTATTCAGATTTTTTTTTTCAAATATTCTCTGAACGTCGAACGAAGATAACTACACTGCTACCTACTATCGGTTCGGGAACTACCCCGGCGAGAAGAACCGGCGTAAGAAACTCGCATAGGGCCATCTTTTACTAAAATAAAAAGATAGAAAATTTCAAAAAATCTAGTAGGTACCTACTAATATTATGAATGCGAAAGTGTGTCTGTCTGTATGTCTTTCTGTCTGTCTGTCTGTCTGTCTGTCTATCTGTCTGTCTGTCTGTTACCTCTTCGCGCCCAAACCACTGAACCGATTTTGCTAAAATTTGATATGGAGATACTTTGAGTCCCGGGAAAAGACATAGGATACTTTTTATCCCGTAAAAATGTACGGTTCCCGCGCGATAAACGAATTTTGTCGCAACGGAGTTGCGGGCGTCATGTAGTATAAATACTTATATAATTATATAAAATGACTAATTGACTAATAATAAAATACAACGAGTGTAAGAGTGGAACTGTATCACCAATGCATACATTATTGTTCAACATTTGGGCCAGACCAAAGCTATTTGTTTGACTGCTCTTGATGACTTTCAGCTTTTGATATAATATTTTCAATAATTGTTTTTCTTAAGTCTATTATATTTTTTTCAGTTGATAAGGCTTAAACAATATATGTATTTCGTTAAAGTACTGATGTTTTCATACTAAACGTCAGTCCGAGCGCCTTTAGAAGCTAGGGCCTGATGGTCTAGGGACTGATATTTTTAAATAAAATTGAACTTAAAATTCTGTTACAAATAACATTATAAAGCCTTATATGATATTGCGAACAATGCCGACGAATTACTTATAAATATTGATTAATTCTTAAGAATTTACTATCAATAAACAACAAAATTACTTATCTAGGGATTGAACAAGTGACTGGAATTACCACGTGGTGGCCCACAAACTTTCATTTTTGCACTGATTTATAAAATGACCGCCGCAGAGCGAGTGTTGTCAGAGAATAACTTCATGTAATACTCTGAAATTCCCCAACAATATTCAACGCACATTCTATAGTCCAGTCTAATTAGACGCAAAAAATCGTAACCTCGGAATAACTCGCATAGAGCTGAAAATTGGTAGAGACGTTAAATATATAATTACGAATAAAACCTCAAAAGTCCCCGGGGATCCTCCTTGTGCAAAAAATTTTATTCAAGGTCAAAGGTATGAAAATGAGGTTTTTCCTGTTTTTTTCCCAAACTGTACATTTTATCACAAAATTTGGTAAGGCAAGAGTGTAGATCATAGAATTCTCTACAAAAAATATTCAGACACTTTTTTCATACGACTTACCATTCCTTATGAATGGAGGGCTTAAAGTATGGGAAAATCATATCTATGCTTATATTATAAAGCTAAAGAATTTGTGGAACTACTGCTTTGAATTGAGGAATTCGTTTTTTGTTGGATAGTCTTATTTATCGAGGAAGATTTGAGCTATATAACATCACGTCGGCACGAACAGTACGCTTGCAAGTCACTCAGAAGTGTGCCAGGCCGAGAACATTTCATTTTTTTCAAACAACCCTATAGTATGTAGTACTAGATGTTAAGCGTGGCTCCGCCCGCGTTAATTATAAATTTCACGGAAACCGTAAATTTCCCTACTCTTCCTTACACTAGACGTGCTGTTGTTTCATCTGAAAATTATCTAATCTTACTAACCTACTACATACTATGCTGCTGAACTGAGTCTGTCGGCCAACCGTATGCCGGCCAGCAATATGAGGGCCCCACTGAAGCTTGGAGTCTAGTGTAATACTTAAAAATACAGCTGTATTATTGTAGCAGCTCTATATACATCACTTCCATTTAAAAGCACATTGGTTTCCGTTGTAGCAGATAGTTCATATTTTCAGGATGTGACGTCATCAATATACTTATTAGGCATACAAAGTCTCAATTGAATAGCTCTTATACTCTAGAATTGAGATTTTATTGATATCTAAAACGAATTCGTCCCTGACACACTGATGATCATCAAAATGTTTGGCTACTTCCTGCCCCCCTAGACAACTGGCAAAACGCTAACGCTAACGCTACAAAATGTATGCGATTTGACATAAGCCATCGCTTCGCTAGCGAATACTAATGTCAAATCCATACATTTTGTAGCGCTAGCGTTAGCGTTAGCGTTAGCGTTAGCGTTAGCGTTTTGCCAGTTGTCTAGGGGGGCTGAAGTGCTAGAAAGCAGAAATTTGGTATGTAATCTAAGTTTAGTATACATAATACAACTTGTAATTTTCGTCTCCCATCCCCTAAAATGGAGGGGTGGAAGTTGACCCTTATAGAGTTGCTTTCCGATGTGCCAGATAGTTTGTATTCTCAGGATATGATGTTAATAATAGACTTATTGAACATACAAAATCTCAATTAAACTGGTCTAATACTTTATATTTTATTGATATCTAAAATACGCCGAAATTTGGTTATACAATATACGCCGTAAAATAAATTTTGTAGGGGGGTATAATGGAAGTTTTAATGAGACTTCCACCAATTTTATGAATAAGGACATGAAAGTTTACACGGGATGGACATTAACTAAAAACGTCTTAATAATTTAAAATAAAAATAAAAACACTAAAAAGACTGCCTAGCAAGTAGCAACTTACAAAAATGACTGAACTCCCACCAAAAATATTTCATGAAAATGTTACCTCAACGACCACAAAAGGTTTGCCCTGTGAAAAAGACATTGCAGATCTAACGTAGAGCCAAACTTCTGAATCGCCGCGGCCTAACTCTATCGACTACTACTAACTAAATATTCGAAACAGCGAAGCCATATATACTTACTGATATGTAGAAAGTGTTGGAGTTAGGGTCGATAGAGGGCCTCGTCAATTCGGAAGCTTGGCTCCACGTTAGATCGATGTCTTTTTCACAGGGAAAACCTTTTGTGGTCATCGAGGTAACATTTTCATGAAATAATTTTGGTGGGATTTAATACATTTTGTTTTTTTGACTATTAAGTAAAGTGAGTCTAGGAAAAGGACAAAGGATATTTTACATCCCAGAAAAATATAATAATACGAGTATGGTTCCTGCGCGATAAACAAAATATAGGTTTATCGCGCGTTTCCGTACATACGAGCCTCATCCTAACATCCTAACATACGAGCACAGTAACTATTTTTTTTACTTTTTTTAACTTACTAGAGTTACATGTACAATCCTAAATAGCATCGATGGCAACCTCATTTTAATCCCTCAAGCCCCGTAAGGCCCCTGGCCCATATGGGCCGCGACAACAAAAGATTTCCTGGAATTGGTAATCGAGGGATTAAATAATAAATACAAACAGTAGGGCGAACCTTAGGGCACTCCCGATATTGTAATAAAGTGTTTTGATTCCTTCTCATTCGTACTTATTTTCAAAATTCAAGACTCCAAGTTTGAACTGAGCCAATCTAATGCTAAGTAGGTATTCACATGCGGTTTTGCTCAATCGAGCAATAACGTCAAAAAAAAAACCCGCGGCTCGGGCTTTCGTCCACACATTCAGCATTGCTCGATAGTTTCATTAAATCGATATATTTCTTTCCATCAATCCGGCTCGATCCAGTCCCATCAATCCTGCGAACGGTTCGATGCGAGCCTTCGAGCT
The DNA here is from genome assembly GCA_937595015.1 of Polyommatus icarus. Lineage (NCBI taxonomy): Eukaryota > Metazoa > Arthropoda > Insecta > Lepidoptera > Lycaenidae > Polyommatus > Polyommatus icarus. Next base: position 144,077 of record OW569323.1, read on the forward strand.
GTCAGCACAGTAGTAAATTATTACTCGATTTGGAGTAAAACTATCGATCAAAACCGTATGTCAGTACTTAGCATAAGAGTTTAAAGAGAACTTATATTTTTATTTACATGCTTAATAATAATAAATTAATAATCGTAAAACAAGTACCGAAAGCTTTACTAGAATCAATGTTATTGAAAATATAAGTTGCGGACGGGTGCGAGGGCGGGGGGGCGCGAGGGCGTGAGGTGGCGGGGGGCACGCACGTCGCACAGCAAGGCGCGGCACCAGGGACGAGATGCCAACATCGGTTCCCGCAGTTATTAATTAATATTTGTACGCAAAAACCCCACCGATACTTCCTGCCGCGGATCGCCGATGTGAGATATGAAATACATAATCGGTTATGTCGCGCCGAATGCCGATGTCGAGAGCGCATGCCGCCCGGCCCACTTGCACTACGAGGAATACGGCCCGGCGATGTACATAAACGACGTCTTATTATAGCATAACCATAATCATAACGAGCGATCGCCGACCACCGTATAAAGACTGATGCTGGTCGTTATTAAAATATCATAAAATATGTGCCGCTAATATAGACAGCGCCGGATTCCGGCGCGCATACCGTCCTCCGCTAATGAGTAATGAGAGTAGCACTAACTGTCGGATTGCCGTATCCATCGGCTGTTTACTGACTTTATTGACATTGTAAAAAGTAGCGCTGTAATTAAAATAAATAGATCTCTCATACTTAAGTATTTATCAATAAATCTACGCAGTGATATACAAAGTAGTTACCGGTCACTGCAAGTAGATATACATTTGTTAAGAAATTGGACCTTTGGTATGCGATTCTAAATAAAAGAAGTTCTAAAGACGTACATAGCGATTAGCAGGCCTAAATGAAGGTAACAACAGCAACTAACACAGCATATCAAATCAAATCATTATTTCAAGCATCAAAGGCCCATATAACAGATACCTTTAATCTAACGTACATATTAATTATATAATAAATACTTTAAAACTAACATACATATTATTATTTATTTTATAATTATGTACCTATACTTAATTATTATTATTTTTAACAAAAAATTAAAACCGACTTCCAAGGTAAAAACAATAATAACATTAAGGTGAACTAAAAAGTATTAAATAATTTTTACTATCTAATAGTGCCTTTTTCCGAATTCGGCTAAACCTCAACTATTTCTGTACTCAATCTTCATTATTTTGAAGTCGGTACCAGATAGCTGAATCTTCAGTCCTCTGACAGTATATTTAAAATTTTTGGAACTGGCACCGACTTCAAAATTATGAAGATTGAGTACAGAAATAGTTGAGGTTTAGCCAAATACGGAAAAAGGCACTATTAGATAGTAAAAATTATTTAATACTTTTTAGTTCACATTAATGTTATTATTATTTTTACCTTGGAAGTCGGTTTTAATTTTTTGTTAAAAATAATAATAATTTCACTCTTTTTAGTTACACTAGTAGATAAATCTTCGCGTATATTTTACGTATCTTATTACAATTTGTTAAGAGTCACAACTCACACTCACAAAATAATATAATATTATCAGTGAAGTGAACAATATTGTGCTAAGTAATTTAACAATTTTAATATTTCAAGCCCGAAGCGGTCACCGGCGATTGCGATAACAATAGAAAGGCTATTGTGTCTCGTTTTTCCACGATCGAAGGATCTATCAGATAAAAAATTGTACAAACTTGCATAGGATGTAGCGTAGCATAATATTTAATATTATCATAATTATTGACAGCTGTTCTTGTTATCAAGAATTCAAATCGATAGGTACTTAGTGCACCATCTATCGATTAATAAGTATAACTAATTAAAAAGACACTTAATGACTTTGTTTTGTTTAAATGCTCTTTTTAAAATAACTTTATTTTAATTCTATTTGTCTATTAAAATTTTATAAAGTAGTAAAGTATTCGATCTGTATATTATAAAGTAGTTAGTAAAGTATTCGATATTCTGTCTTCGCACGGCGGCGCTGGGCGGCGACCGACGCCGACCGCCGTGTAATAAAAACAAACAGGTGTTGTTAATTGTTAAACAGTACATCATTATTATTATTAGTATATCCATACCTATGCCTTGTACTATTCTGTGCCATGAGACATTCGTGGCCTTAACACGACGTGGAAATGATGATGATGACGATGATGATGATGATGATTATGATGATGAATATGAATTGCATAGTAGTTTATGCTTTCTGTTCTTAAAACAACGCCGAAACTCCCAAACGTGTATCTATAAGGAATCAGGAGTTCTCTCAGCATCATTGAAACCATGGTATACCTTGACCCAATATTTGACTTTTTGGTAGCGTATTCTTAGTACACTTCACATAAAACCAAAATCACCATATGTTTCCATATAAATTTCGAGAAGTTCCCTCGATTACTCATGGATCCCATCATCAGGTCACCACCTTTGTGAAAATGGGACCAAATTGGAGTGAAACCTAATACAACAAAACAAAAATTTCGAAAATCGGTTCACAAACGGCGGAGTAATCGTTGAAGATACAAAAAAAAAATAATAATAATTAAAAAAAAAAAATCCACAGCCGAACATATAACCTCCTCGTTTTTTGGAAGTCGGTTAAAAACTAACACTGTCACGTTTTGCCGGCGAGGCGACTCGGTAAACCACATCAGTCGGCCAGAATTCCTCCGCTTCAAAGGTCGACAGAAGATGCGTCGGTACTCTCACCACAAAGGAACTGAAGTTGACCTTGTGGCGAGACTGCAGACGTTCGACCCTCAGGCGGAGGGGTGTCTTCTTCTTCTTCTTACTGATGTAGTCCACGACGTCCTCGACCTCCATGGACCAGTGCAGGCGGGATATGTACAGGAGCGTCGCGGGGACCTCGCTCCGCAAACGCAGCTCAGGTACATAGGGCGCGGTGCCGCGATGGTTGCGGGCGGCGGGCTTCTTCTTCCTCTTCTTCACCAGTATGAAGCCCTCCTCATCGCACCCCCTGCTCTAGTCCTTGCCAGGTCGAGAAGACTTGGAAGCATAGGGGGCGTCCACAAATAACGTGAGGTATTTTTTTTTTTAATTTTTTGAATTTGTCGTTAACAACATGTCGCGACGGCGGGCTCCTAGTTTTTGACTTGAAATATTATTTTAGATTTATATTTAAGGAACTTATCGGTGGGTGTGAACTGTGAACATAGGCAGACGCAGACATTAACATGTGCGCCATTTTACGTCGTATTCGAGAGACATCGGCGCTCTACATTTCGGTATATATGTCGCAGTCATTTGGTTCAATCTGCGATTCGATTGAATGACTAGCGCATTAATTGAATGACACCATTCAATTGAATGATTCGGCCGAACGTCAATTGAATTATCGTTACTCAACGTCCAACTAGTTAGCTATTTTTAACATAGCCCTTTGAAGAAAGCGGACATGAAATCAGCCAGGTGATTGAACGTATTTTTTTCCACTGCGGCGCTAGTAGTCACTAAAAGAAATGTGGCGTCAAACAGCTCGCACAGCTGATAGCACTGTGTTGATATTTGGTCCATTAAATTTACTTTGAACTGCTTAATTTGTAATAAAATAATATTATGACAGCGTAGTTTTACTTATTGCAACCCCGTCAACGGCTAATTAAAAAAATTTACGACGTTAAACGTCACAGTCAACGTCTTGACGAGTTGTCCTAACTGAATGACACAATGGTGTCACAATTGAATGCAATTGTATAACTAAAGTTATTCAATTGAATGGTGTCATTCACTGAATGTGCTAGTCATTCAATCGAATCGTAGATTAAACCAGATGACTGCGACATATACATATTATAGGTTCACTCCTGGCCTCGGGGCTCGGGCGCGCGGCGGTTCCCACGCCCGCGCCGCGCTGCCGCTGCCCGCCGGGCACACTCGAGCGTGTGACGTCACGAGGATTCGCCACTTTACCGTCTAGTCACGTGCGACAGGTGACGCGCCGGCACGCCGCCCCGCGCCACCTCATCAAGCTACGACGACTACTACACTCCTCGCAGCCCTATTAGCGACACGGCTCTAGTGCACCGTGAGATGTAGCGGACGTCGTAAAATCTGTTAAAATTTTGCAACGTACGCGCACTTCCAAACACCACAAATACTACAAAGTGCATCCTGCAACGATGAAAGTCCAGTGCCGAGCGAGTATGTAAATGTGGCGAACCAGGCGGCGCGGCGGCGGCGCAGCGGATCAGCGCGGGCCGCTGACCCCGACCGAACAGTACTTTTCATTTTAAACAAGAAGCCACTAGACAATACCTATTTATATTTACTAGTCCAAATTAATGAACGGTTCTCATAATATAATAATGTCTATCATATGATATTTTAAAGGTGACCTATAAGGGGTATAAAAACTTCTGTTCATCCCTAGTTAAAAAACTTAAACACAACTATGAAAAAACACAACTAGAAAACGCGCACAACAATAATAAAAAATTATGAAAAGCCATTAAGGATATTACATATACGAAAAAAGCTCATGATACACCACATGAACTTATAAATACATCCAACCCTACGGAATCTATAAATGCTATAAATAATTATTTTGCAAGCATTGGAAAGTCTTTAGCCGAAAAAATAACTAAGCCCGATAGAGATATGCATACTAATTCTTTAAGATCCTGCCCCAACTCTTTTGTTCTCTTGCCTACGGACGAGGAAGAGGTTAAATCCTTGATCTGCAATCTTAAGAGTGGCTGTGCTACTGGCTTAGATATGATATCTTCCGACATTCTTAAAGCAAACTCCGTATTCTTAGTGAAACCTCTAACATATGTATGTAATTTATCTCTATCAACTGGTATATTCCCGCATGCATTCAAAAAGTCACGAATTTATCCTATCCACAAAAATCGAAAGAAACCGTATCGATAATTACAGACCTATTTCGATTCTATCAGCCATATCTAAAATTCTAGAGCGAATAATTAATAAAAGGTTAGTAAAATATTTAGAAGATAATAATCTACTTTCAAACGCGCAATTTGGATTTAGGTCTAAGAAATCTACCTCAAATGCAGTTCATGAATTGATTAGTTTTATTGTTAGTAACTTAGATAGTAAAAATAAATCAATAGCAATATTTTTAGACCTCGCGTCTCTATTCCGATATTACTAAGAAAATTGGAGTCCTTGGGAATTTTTTTAAGTTCTGCAGTTAAGCCTTTTCAAAAGCTACTTGTCTGAAAGAACTCAGTGTGTAAAAATTGAGAATCTGAAAAGCGACGATCTTACAATACACTTCGGAGTACCCCAGTGTAGTATATTAGGCCCTACTCTATTCCTGGTATATATTAATGACCTGTGTCAATTAGCGATACCACATGCAAAAAATATAACTTTTGCCGATGACACGGTCTTAATCTTAAGCGGTAAAAATTGGGCTGATGTTTACACATATGCACAAAATGGTTTTAATGCGGTAACTGAATGGCTACGATTAAATGTCCTAACTTACTTAAAATTTTCTCAAATATTTTTGTACATTTTCATCTGATTTTCCGCTCGTATTGTTCGCAGCGTGAAGCTTTCCTCGAAATCTGGATTCTGGACTATCCAACACAAAAATATTTTTTCAATTTTATCCAATGTTAGTTTTTGAGATTGGCACTTTCATAACAAAATATAATATATTATTTACCTAAACATAGTAAATTTAAGAGCTTTTAACAATAATATTATAAACTTCACCGATATTATGATGGGACGACGCGACGTCTGTCGGGACCATAATTATTTAGTTTTTTCACAGATTTTATCTGAAATTTAGGCGTTTATAATGTGTACTTACTTATAAATTGTAACAGTAAAGAAAATATTTGTATAAACCTTGCAAATGTAATGGAGATTCTGAATGTCAAACATTTTTTTACAATCATGTAAGGTCTACTAATAAACACGTATTTCTTGAAATTTCCGCACACTATTTATCGTTAATATTACTTGACATTACTAATTATATCCATGCTTCCATACTAATATTATAAATGCGAAAGTGTGTCTGTCTGTCTGTCTGAAGTTGCGGTTGTCATCTAGTTAATAATAATTATTAATTAGTAATTAGTTAATTACTAATAACAGGAGATCGGTCATCTTGGCGTTCATTGAGAGAGGCCTATGTCCAGCAGTGGACGAATATAGGCTGATATGATATTATTATATATGTTACGCTCAAAGACCGAAATCGCTCAGTGAGCGAAAAAATAGCTCACAACGCGTTGTGGTCACAGTGAAACAGCCACGACGCGAAATTCGCGTTGTGGCTCTAATGAAAACGGCCACGACGCGTTCTGGCAATCGCAAAAAGATCATAACGCGAAATCCATGTCGTGGCTGATATGTTGTTCGTTTTTCTTGATTTGTTCTTGATTGATTAATCGTCCATAGGCATGGAAGATCAAATTTGAATTAGGTACCTACCACGCGTACTACAAAATATTTTTTATTTTACTAAATCACTGCATATAACGTGTTTATTATTATTATTTATAAAATATCCATAGTTCCATACTATCCCTACTAATAATATTATTACTGTATGTCTGTCTGTCTGGTGCAACGTGTTGCTGTTTTTTTTTATATAAAGTAATCTGATCTCAATAAATAATAAAAATATAGTTTTATTTTAATTATATAATTTAAATATAATAAAGACTACTACTAGTTGATGCCCGCAACTACGTTGCGCCAGACAAAGACAAAGTAAAAGAAAAAATATTTTGTAGTGCTCGTGGTAATTAAAATATAATCTTCCATACCTATGGACGATTAATCAATCAAGAACAAATCAAGAAAAACGAATAGCATATCAGCCACGACACGAATTTCGCGTTATGGTCTTTTTGTGATTGCCAGAACGCGTCGTGGCCGTTTTCTTTAGAGCCACAACGCGAATTTCGCGTCGTGGCTGTTTCACTGTGACCACAACGCGTTGTGAGCTATTTTTTCGCTCACTGAGCGATTTCGGTCTTTGAGCGTAACATATATAATATATAATTATAGTTCTTGCAATCTAAGAGTGCGCGTCGCCTTTATTTGTAGTTGGAAATGTGAATAGACATTTTCGTTAGTGTGCGTACCCGACGGAGCAGTCAGTAGCGAGCGAGCCATGTACGCGTGTATAGATATGGTCACTCACACAACTAGGGCGACGCGCACTCTTAGATTGCAAGAACTATACTAATAACAATTATTAAATAATAATTATACAAGGCTCTTGAATTGTTCGCAAACTTTTATCATACAAATTACAATATTTACAATGTCCAGGCAGTGTATTTAATTTGTTTATTTAAAACAACATAGAAAAACAAAAATATTAATCTTTTTTTTTCCATTAGGAAAAAAGGAAAAAATATTGGTTTTTTTATTATTATTATTTAGCTTTTTGTGAAAAATCTGGTTTATCAAACTGGTTGTTTTTTATGTTAAAAATATAAATAATAGAGGAGGTATATAGCTACAATAAATTGCCACATTTCTTTGCTCTTAGTAGAATAGTTTAGAAGTTATGATGAATTACTTACGACTACTCCGCAGCTCCGGTCAATTTAGACATCGAATTCGAAGATAAGAAAATCCCACCAAGCTGAAAATCGGTAATTTTATTTAGAATAATCATTAAAAATTATTCCCTTCTGTGAAAAAACCTATCCAAGGTTGTTAAACTACATAAGGGAAGATACCTAATGGCAGACACTATAAGGAAACATGAAACATTTGAATGTTATTATTATTTTTAACAAAAAATTAAAACCGACTTCCAAGGTAAAAACAATAATAACATTCTTATAATAATTATGAACTAAAAAAACTAAAAAGTATTAAATAATTTTCCTCTCTAAATGTGCCTTTTTCCGAATTCAGCTAAACCTCAACTATTTCTGTACTCAACCTTCATCATTTTGAAGTCGGTACCAGATATAGCTGAATCTTTATATTTTCTTTGACAGAAAATTTGAAACTTATGGAACTGGCACCGACTTCAAAATTATGAAGGTTGAGTACAGAAATAGTTGAGGTTTAGCTGAATTCGGAAAAAGGCACATTTAGAGAGGAAAATTATTTAATACTTTTTAGTTTTTTTAGTTCATAATTATTATAAGAATGTTATTATTGTTTTTACCTTGGAAGTCGGTTTTAATTTTTTGTTAAAAATAATAATTTCACTCTTTTTAGTTACCTAGTAGATAAACTATAATTAGTGCCAATTTAAATTGTATAAAAAATAGTTTTATATTGTCTTCACTATAATATGTCATTGAGGCGCTCTGTCGGCGCTATCGCTTGTCCGAACTCCGATTGTTGTTCATATAGTTTTAAAGTTACACGATGTATTCATTAGATTTTGCTGAGGTGCTCCTGAATCGCAATATCGCCTGTTTGTAGGAGTTTTATATAGTTGTATTGGCTGTGTGAAATCAGAAATGTGTCACCATTGGTGTGAGCAGTGAGCATTGAAATTTGAATTGTCAACATTTTGAGTGGTAATTATTGATCTCGTATTGTTATTAGAAATATTAATTAACCCTCCAAGATGACCTACGTCATAGTCCGCGAGTTTATAAGTGGTCGTCGGTGGTAGTGAACAAGTGAGTAGTGACTTAGTGACCATACCACCCTACGCGTCGAATTACTGCGTTTATTCTACGTATCTTATTACAATTTGTTAAGACTGTTATGAGTCATACCCCAAGGCTCAAATATCAGGTAGATAAATTTAAATAATACATTTTAAAAAATCTAAGTGAACACAACCCTATGCGTGCTAGGTAATTTAACAATTTAACGCTTCAACTCCCAAGCGGCCGCCAGAACAATGGATTTCCAAGAATCCGCGATCGAAGGATGAGCCGAATCACACCCAGCGGCACGGCGAGTATATTTTCAGTGTCATAATAATATTATGATATTAATCTTTACCTTCATTATTGTAATACATAGTACTATCGCATGAGAAACTTGGAAAGCCGGCCTCGCGGCCGCCTGCGCCTTTCTCAAGCGATACTATATTGTACTACATTAATGAAGATAAAGTTTAAAATCATATTATGACACTCAAAATGCTTGCAGCGCGGCATTACCTGACATTAGAACTTGAATAGGTACGACGCAATGCCGCGATGTTTACGCACACGCCGCGCGGCAGCGTGCGGCGACGCCGCACCGACCGCCGTGTATAAACAGCCTATATTAATAATTGGTGTTGTTATGTACATAATTATTATTATTGTTTCCATACCTATGCCTTGTAAGTTGTACTATTACTTATTTTGTGCCATGAGACATTGGTGACCTTAACACGACGTGGTAATGATGATGATGACGATGATGATGATGATGATGATGATGATGATGATGATGATGATGATGATGAATTTTAATTGCGTGGTAGTATAATATGCTTTCTGTTCTTAAAACAATGCCGAAACTCCCAAACGTGTATCTATAAGGAGTCAGGAGTTCTCTCAGCATCTTCGAAACCATGGTATACCTTGACCCAATATTTGACTTTTTGGTAGCATATTCTTAGTACACTTCACATTAAACTAAAATTACCATATGTTTCCATATAAATTTCGAGGAGTTCCCTCGATTACTCCTGGATCCCATCATCAGGTCACCACTTTTGTGAAAATGGGACCAAATTGGAGTGAAACCTAATACAACAAAACAAAAATTTCGAAAATCGGTTCACAAACGGCGGAGTAATCGTTGAACATACAAAAATAAAAAAAAAAAAAAAAATATCCACAGCCGAACATATAACCTCCTCGTTTTTTGGAAGTCGGTTAATAAAATATGTATTTATGAATATAAAGGATTGAAAACTTCTTCCATGTCTTCAGTAACTCTTACAAAATAAAACTATTATAATTATTCTCTGACAAATCAATTAAAAAATATATTATTGGTCTTTTTGTAAACTTAGTCATAAGTACTAATAGATGACATCACTAATAGTAGACACCAATATGAGCTAATAGTTGACATAGAACTTTACATTACGTTTTACATTTTTCCTATTATTAGGTCTTTATTTGCCATTTTTCAAAAGATTTCATTTACTTCATCATAGTAACGACATGCATCAGAAATATTATCCACGTTGTCTCCAGATTCTATTCATTCTTCTTCCATGCTGAAACTATATTTCCTTTTATTTTTCATATTTTTAAAGTGAAAACTTCTTTAGCGGCGTTGAGCACTTAATTTGTGGGATGGGTAAAAACTGTGAAACTCGCGTCAGATTCTCGTGCTGATCGAAAAACCTTGGAAAAACCGTAAGACGGTTGGAGATGGAGAGTAGTGTTTTGTGTCGAACTCGAACTCGAGCTCGAATTCGAACTTGAACTCGAACTCGAATTGATTGTAAGGGTTTCGATGAATTTAAAAAATCGATATTTAATAATCGATTTTCATAAAAATGGGTTAAAAATTAAGTTTCGATTAATCAAAAAAATCGATTTTATAATAATCGATTTTCATAAAAATGGGTTAAAAATTTAATCGATTGTAAGGGTTTCGATTAATTAAAAAAATCGATTTTTTAAAATCGATTTTCATAAAAAATGGGTTAAACACTTAATCGATCGTAAGGGTTTCGATTAATTAAAAAGTAAATTTTTTTATAATCGATTTTCATAAAAAATGGGTTAAAAAAATTGCACAACGTTAATAATCAAGTTTTCACTTCTGCCGGCACTCCCGGAGTACAACCCGTTTTTTTTTCCTAGCAAATTTATTTTCAGTCTTTAGTCTCCATGCTTCTTTTGCCTCTCTTTTTTCTTCTTTCTTTTCTCAGCTCCCTTTTTCTTTTTTTTACTGCTAAAAAACTAAAGCAATCGATTTTTAAATCAGTACAAGGTCTAATATTACACACCATGTCCATTTTTAGGTGCAGTAGTTCTAAGCTCTTAGATTGTTAATAGAATTATATTTTCAGAGAATAGTGATGATTTTTGCAGTAGAATAAAGTACAAAATAACTTTAGTATGTATTGCAAAACTCAAAGATGAGATCCATGTCATCTATTAGGTTTTTTATATTTTCAAGAACTAATAGTAGACACCCTTTATATTGTTAGGAAAAATTGATAAAAAATCTTAAATAAACATTAATTAGTGTATACAACATGACCATTAATTGAAATTTTGCACGTAATTCAAAACTTACGTGCAAAATTTCGCCTTCCTTAACCTATTTGCTAAGAAATTGCCGAGCGCGTGTTGACGCGGTCATATTATTTACGAAAACTGATCCCATTTTATAATTTTGTTCCCGAAGGCGTCTCTAATATATTTTTTCAATTCAACAGATAGCTTGAGAAGCTTATAAAATTTACAGTGGTGAGAAATAATTAGAGTAATTCTTATTTTTATGGTATTTTTGTCATAAGTGTCATCTATTAGTTCAGTGTCTACCATTAGGTACTTTCCCGTAATATAATATACTATTCTGTGTCCAAGGACAAAGTTAAAAAAAGAATTAAATTCGCGATTTTCAGCAAAGCCCTAAGCTTTAGAAAGAAAATATCCTGGTTAAAAATTATAATAGGTCATCTATACTTATTTATTTTATTTTCTTTATTCAAAAACATTGCAATGTACTTACAAGAAAACATAACATAGTTTCCCGTAAGTACAAAAAACCTAAAAGGTTTATCGGTTTGGGAGAGACGTTCTGTTTACATGTACTATTCTTAAGCTACTTAGTATTTAATATAAAATATTAATTTATGACTACTCTTACATTACACAACATTTTAAGTTAACAATTACTTTTATTTTTTAAGAATCAAGGTTTCACAAACACAATATTATTATTAATTGTATTTCCACATGTACACCTGCACATGCACATTGTACAATGTACATGCATGAAAGTACAATGTACATAATATGCACATCTAGTAGGTATGTACCTACATAAAATACACCTGTACACTCTTACATTGAATTTAAGCACAGATTACTAAAAATATTTTAGCTAATACTCGTACTCAAGCTTGGATTTTTTAATTTACCTTTATAGTTAATTGTATTTGAATACATGTATTGTAAATTGGCAGGTAATTCATTTAAGTAAAAGGGTATGATATGTATAATATACTAGATGATGCCCGCCAAAATTCGTTTATCGCGCGGGAACCGTACATTTTTCCGGGATAAAAACTATCCTATGTCCTTTCCCGGGACTCAATGAATCTCCATGCCAAATTTCAGCAAAATCGGTTCAGCGGTTCGAGCGTGAAGAGGTAACAGACAGACAGACAGACAGACGGACAGACAGACAGACAGACAGACAGACAGACAGACAGACAGACAGACGGACAGACAGACAGACAGACGGACGGACAGACAGACAGACAGACACACTTTCGCATTTACAATATTAGTATGGAAGTATGGATATAATATTAGTATGGATTATAACATGTCCTGACTGACAGATTTATAATCGCTGAGCAAAAACTGTTAAAGTTACAGCCACGAAATTTGGTGAGTAGGGTTGTTTTATTAAGTAGACACGAGCCACTATGGAAGGAATAAATTGGAATTTGGAAATTTTGCCCCGAAGGGGATGAAATAGGGTTTGAAAGTTTGAATGAAAGTCCGTCATTTCTTAAGTTAGACATATTAAACTTTATTTTTGGGCTACCCGCTACTGATTAAAAATGAATGGATACGTATTTAAGTGTTTCTGGAAGTTCCACCCGCAAGGGGGTGAAATAGGGGTTGAAAGTTTAAATGAAAGTCCGTCCGTTTTTTTAAGTTAGAAACATGAAAGTTTATTTTTGGGCTGATAATTAAAAATGAATGGATACGTACCTATGCATTTTTGGAAATTCTACCCCCAAGGGGGAGAAATTGGGGTTGAAAGTTTGTATGAAACTTTGTCAATTTTAAACTGATCAGGCTGAGACTGTGTATGCTTAAAGCTTCTATGACGAAGGCATCCTCTAAGAAAGCAATTTAATAAATTCCACCCCTAACTGGATGAAATAGGGGATGAAAATTCTGAGACTTGCGACTGATTGAACTGAAATTAAGATTTGAGCTTCTTATACATAATTATATATATAACTAGCTGTCCCGGCAAACGTTGATTTGCCATAATAATATAAAGTACCTATTTCGCCCATATTATTTTTTTGAAGTGACTAAATAAGTATGTTACCGTAGCAACGTCGATCGCTATCCCGTCGCACAAACAATGGTCGCCCTCAGTCTCGAGTTGTAATAATTTACTATTTTTTATTCAACAAATGCACTTATCAATATATAAAGTACCCAGTAGCCGATTCTCAGACCCACTGAAAATGCATATAAAATTTGGTTAAAATCAGTAAAGCCGTTTCGGAGGAGTACGCGGCCTAACATTGTGACAGGAGAGTTTTATTAGATATGATGAACACGTTCGCTTAAATGGGATTTCTATTAATTCAACCCCCATTGGGATAAAATAAGGGATGATGGAGGATGTAATTGTATTAGTTTGAAATTTGAACCTACCAGTACCTAATGGAACGAATAATTATTAAGACGAACAAATAATTGAGTATTTAGTGGTCATAACTATTATTGTCAAGTGTCTACCTGTTGCCAATATAATATTATTTTATGTCGACCAAAAAAGGCCAAAGTACGGTAGCGTTTGGTGTATGGGAGCCTTAGGTTTAATAAATATATTTATTAAACCTAAGCCTAAACATATATGTTTAATTAATTTTGTTTTTTACAGCCTGGAGATAGACAAACAGCGAAGTCATTGAAATAGGGTCCAGTTTTTACCTTTTGTATAAGGAACCACAAAAAGGGGAAAACTATTCAACATTGTTATTATTAACGCGGGCGAAGTCATCCAGTGGGCAGTGTCCCCCCTTCTACCAGCTAAAAGGTTGCTTCTGGAAATGTGAAGAAATTCACGGGAGTAGGAAATATGCTGAATTTAAAAGGAAAACTATCACGGAGAGCTAAGAAGACTTCATAAGTTATTGAGTAATAGTCGATCAACTAAAAAAAATGTATTCGGCGAAGTATATTGACGTGGGAGAGCCATGCTTCGGCACGAATACCACGTCCTCACAGAAAACCGGAGTGACACAGCGCTTGCGCTGTGTTTCACCGAGTGAGTGAGTTTACCGGCGCGGAGGTCCAATCCCCTACCCTATTCCTTTCCCTACTCTCCCCTATTTCCTTCCCTACCCTTCCCTATTCCCTTCCCTACCCTCCCCTATTACTCCTTAAAAGGCCGGCAACGCACCTGCAGCTCTTCTGATGCTGCGAGTGTCCATGGGCGACGGAAGTTGCTTTCTATCAGGTGACCCGTTTGCTCGTTTGCCCCCTTATTTCATAAAAAAAGTATAAAGGAACTTTTCGTTCAAATTCCTTTGAAAGTAACTAACATGATGTTGTTAGTAGTGTAAAACATGTTATAAAATATGTACATTCATTTACTATACAAAAATGTACAAAAACTAGCTGTGCTACGGAACCCTATATTGCGCGTAGCCCGACACGCACTTGACCGGTTCTTTTTAATCGTATTCTTTACAATACAAAGAGAGACTTAAAGAATAAAGACTTTATATTAATTTAGAATTTAAGCTTCGAATGTCTAAAATCTAAATTAACCCATAGTCGTAAACTCGTAAGCAATTTGTTACAACTTCTAATTTCTAAATTATCTGACTGAGAGCTAAGAAGTTATGGAATTTATTCTACCTTATTTCAATTAATCTAGAGAAAATACAACATCTATAAATAATTAATATATGAACACTATTTATAAGTAAAAAATTAAATCTAAATCGGAGGCTGCGGGCAAAGTACCAATTAGGCTGGCGGCATTACCTCGCTGAATGGCCAAACTAATACGTTGGCCGAGGTAAGCGCCACCTTATACCTCCTCTATCATTTAACATAAAAAAGAACCAGTATCATATGATAAGCCAGATTTTCCACAAAAACCCAAAAATTAAGAAAAAAACCTAATTTTTTACTTTTTTCTTAGTTTTTCTATGTCTTTTTGTATGAGAAATTTAAGTATTATAGTATACGGCCTGTACAATTATTGTAGTCTATGAGTTTTTCTATGCGTCCTTTTTCATCTTCCTAGGACTTATCTGGGAAGCATTGATCATAATATGAAAATAAGGGTCCGAGAAAGGGGATTTCATTGCAACTATCAATAATAGAGGTTTCTCGCTTAACAAGGTCCCGCTTAACCAGGTTTCACTGTAATTGTTTAATACATATGACTTGTATTTACTTTGCATATATCCATATAATATAATCTTGTATTATAACCATATCTACGAAACCCTTCGTTCGCGAGTGCGAGACTTCTACTTGGCTTTATTTTTGAGTTTTTTTCAATTATTTTTTCTATATCATTTTAGTAGCCGTAATAATTCGAAAAAGTTGAAGTAGCAGAAACAAACAATGTCAATATTCGTTTCCGCTCCTTTTTATTATACAATGTTCCAAAATCCAAACTGTACAGTCTACACCCTAGAAGGAACCGCCAGTCAGGCCAGCCTGGCCGGTCGCGGTCTCCGAGCGGCGAGCGGTCGTCTCAATATGACAAACGTCGTTCATTGATAGTCGCTCATCGGTCCCTTCCGGCGAATTATCTCCGCGCTTTGTCCGGTCTCGAGTGGGTTGACGGCAGGCGACATCGCGACGATGTAGAGAAAGAGGAGAAGAATCGAACATGCCACAAGGAAACGATTATGAAAGTAACAAAATTTTGTCGTCAAACGGACGTAGGCCGTCTATGATACCGGTGCCGGCATCAGCCGGGCCGGGAGCCGGGACTGGGTGATGGGATAGCGGGGTGGACGTACTTGCAGCGAGCAGGCGAGGGCGAGGGCGAGCAGCAGCGGCGCGCGCCGCGGGCTGCGCGGGCGCATCGGGTCAGGGCGCGGGGCGCCGGCGCGTGCGCGCCGGCATGCTCCTGCCGCGCCACACTGCGGCCCCACCGGCTGAGGGCTCCGGGCCGAAATCGGCACGACTGTACACAGACACTCTCGTCACTGAGAACACTCCGCTCGCGATACACTGGGCGCGGAACACACGTGCGCTCGCCGCGGGGCTCGGTCGGTCACTGCGCCCGCGGCGGCCCGCGCGCCCCGCCCCGAGCTTTTAATCCCGCGATCGCTTTATCCCTCGGAGCTTCTCCGGCGCGCGGCCCCGCGCCCCTCGCGCCCCTCTCGGCGCCCGCGGCCCTATCGCTTACCGGTGTGTTGTGAGATGATTTACATTGTTGAGTGACGTTCGCACACGGCGCGGCGCGGAGACACGCGATATGCAGCTCGCCGAGAGTAATTACTGGTACTGGTTCGGCGGTCCAGGAGGTTCAGTGTCATTTGAATACCGATAACCGAATATTGTTATTATTATTTATTTCCTAACCGCGCTGCTGTCATCATGAAAACAGAGCAACAACGCTGAAGTAATTTTAAAGTGTCCAAGTGTGTGCACGCAGCACGGTACACAAAAGCACTCTATCTTCCTTAACTTTTGCCGCCCAGTGGTATAGATTTCCTTCCAGTGGTTTAAAGTACTCATGAAGACGAATTAAAAGAGTCCAAACACAAAGAATAAATAAATAAATATTCAATGTCGCGGATTTGCATATTCGTTCTTTCCTCTTGAGCGGAAGCCGGCAAGCGGGTCAAATTGAACTTGCAAGATTCCACAGTCCATGACACAAAATGGAGATGGGCGAATGATGTCAAAAGCTAGTGAATCTTCTATACTAAGCAGAATAGAGGTTACCGTGACTGTGCCGTGACTCCGAACCTTTGTCTCGCATACAAGAGGCTTTTATTAGCTTCACTTGTAACGTAGCTTGTAACTATGTAAGAAAAAGTTGGAATCTTAATTTGACCCACTTCCCGGTCTTCGATTAGGATGAAATTCTGCGCACGCTCTGAGTTCTGATGACAATACATGACTAGCTTAGAAACGTCATTACAAATCTAATATGGCGGCCTCCCCAAGACCCCAAGACGACGGACAGGCTATTTGAAATGCATCCATGATATAGGTATCAAATGAAGAGTTTGTTGTCAAGAATCCGAAGAAATAGTCACGTGACTTAAGTCCAACATGGCGGACATCCAAGATGGCGGATTGCCTAAATCGTGTTTTTTTTTGTTATTAAACTACGTCTGTCAGTACGGGAAGGGGGGGTATGTTGCGGCCGCGGTCTTAACGAGTACTATTGTTCGGCCAATCACCGTCATGTCGCGGGCTGTGAGTTGCGACTTGCGACGTATGTCACCGTCACCGTTGCACCTAGATTACTGAATAGTTACTAGTTACGGCGATGCCAGACGTGAGACGATGCGGTGCGGCACCGCACCGGTGTCCGTCTCACCGGACTACCGGCCACACGATGAGTGCGGCACCGCAACGTTTTGCAGTACTGTAGCAGCGACGGAGTCGAGCTTCCTGCGTCCCCGCCTCATCTCGATTCCGGTACGCGTGCGGTGCGTCCGGAGCGGCACTGGGACCATCCGTTTTTATATGTAGGACACCGGAGCGGCACCGCTCAGGCGCCGTACCGCCGCCGCACCGCATCGTGAGGCATGGTCCTTACTACTTAAACCGTGGTCACCGCTCGCGTTCTTTGTTAAGAAATAAGAAGAAACGTAATGTTGGTTGGTTTACAGTATCTTTATTCTATACTACGAGTATTCCTATCTTTTTTTTGTTATTAATTTTTATCTACAGTGTAATTACTTATTTTTAAAGAAGTGGAAATTTTGCACCCTTCAGTTACAATATTATTTTGCACTACCAGGAAAATCTCAACACGAACACGGATACGATACCTCGTTCTAAAAAGTTCAGTCTAGCGCTGCTCGTCTGAAACTCGTTCGGAGAATCGTTCCGTAGTCCCTATATAAAACGTATGTAAAAATAAGCAAAGGCATCGTAGAATATGGTAAAGTGAACAACATGTGGACAAAAAGCTGTCCCCACGTGGCGCCGCAGGGCGGCAGCGCCAGCGCGTGAGAATCCACGACTTATATGGCCCGCCTCGCGCGCCCGCCGGACTGGGGCCTGCGGACATCGCCACCGCCATAAAGCCGATACGAAAACACATACCTACACAACCAAAATTTTAATCACTCTGTGCACTTTCCGCTGTCAGAAGTGGGATTGGACTACGGCTGGGGACAATATCGGAAGGGAGTCGGCGGCGTCATCGTCGCCGATAAACATTGTATTGTGTGGTATGTTAGACAAATTGAATGAGCGTGTCGGTGGTCGCGGCGGCGGCGGCGAGCTCGCGGGAACCGGTCGGGCGCACGGCGCACCACCACACCACCGCGCCCGCGTACACAGTACACACGCGGGCAGTGGGCACACAGACGCGCCCAGCCAGCGCTCACCACCTCGGCTCTGTAGCAAATCAGTTTTTATATGAATGCTTTTTAGTTTTTAATATCCAACCCCTACCGCCGTATAACGTGGCTCGCTCTCTTCTCGTCGCAACCGCACCGAGAATTTCAGCTCGGCCCGCGATCCAATTACTGCCGCTTTTGTTACTGTTTTATTGCGCACTCGAGCTCCGTCCCGTAGTTTTAATATTGCCCCGACTCCCGAGTCGTCTCTCTCGACTCGCGAGATGTTCATTTAAATCACTCGTATGTAGCGTGAAGGTATTTCCCCGCGTTCGGTTTGGTTTTATAATAAAAAAATTTAACGTTTCTACTGACACTACGCTACGACCCGTAGACTGAAATAAAATCGAGCTTAGTCTGCACTCTGCAGCTTTACTGAGGAAAAAGCTTTAGGTTAGGACTTAGGGACTAGCCGTCGTATAGCTATGACGTTTTCAATTATTATCTTACTACACGCGTTGGACGCGTTGAACGGTTGGACACGTTCGTTCATTCAATTATTAGGTATGTAATGTGAATCCCGAAGTATTCCTAATATGTAACTTTAACTGAATAATATGTGAATATGTCTATGTTAATTTAATATAAAGGGTAAGTATAATAATATGTAATATTATGAGGGTAGGGCGCGAACGGCTAGCTAGAGGTAGAGGCATAACGACCGCAGTAAAGCCCTTCTCGTGTTTTGGTTTTCCGCTGATTACACACAGATCATAATAATCGCTGGCTGCGGCCGCTCGGCGCGGACCGGCCCCGGCCCCGCTCCCCTCGCGCCGCCCCCCCGCGTGCACCTGCACCCGGGACTGCGCTCCGTTTATTTATAGCGAACAGGTTAAAACTTAAGACGAGTGCACATCATTTCTACCTGTACGCGGACTCGCAACTCGCACGAGACTCGCAATCCGCCGTCGCAGCAGCCGCCTCTCCAGTTCCCTGCACCCGTTAAAGATAAGCATGAGATAGTCAGTACATTTTGCTGATGACACTTCACTAATTTTTAATGTGAAGCGACAACAATATAATTACGACGAGGCAAATAGTGCTCTCTCAAAAATAATACAATGGTTTAATGCTAATAATTTACTATTAAATTCTAACAAAACGAAATGTTTAAAGTTCAGTTTGCCAAATGTTAGGCAAGTACAAACCAATGTACTATTGAATGATGAGAAAATGAAATTAGTGGACACCACTTTAGGACTTTAGGCAGTAAATTACAGTGGAGTTCGTATATTGCAAATATGGCGGATAGACTCAGTTCTGCAGCATATGCTGTTAAAAAAAAACAGAGAATTAATAACTGATGTAGAAACAGCGCGACTTGTTTACTTTAGTTGCTTCCACAGCATTATGCCCTATGGAATCCTTCTATGGGGAAATACAGCGGACATTAATTCAATATTCGTGCTGCAGAAGCGAGCCATGCGTTCTATTTAGTAGATGTCATCGTATGAATCCTTAGGACAAAAGTTAAAAGAAATAAATATTCTGACCGTCGCATCTCAATACGTCTTGGATAATGTACTGTATGTAAGAAAGAACTTAAATAATTTCAAAAGAAAAGCGACAATCATTGTTTTAACACTAGGAATATGAACAAAATACTTATTAGAAATACCAGTGATCAGACTTAGCAAAGTCAGCAAATCTCGTCGCGACTTATCTGACATGTGTCTTTTGTATGATGTACTGAATGGTCACTTAGATAGTCCTGATCTGTTGAAATTAGTCTCGTTTAACGTACCCCGTCGCAGAACACGTCAAACTCCTCTATTTTATGTTCCATTTCAGTACACTAATTACGCTAAAAACTGTGTTCTCACGAGGATTTTACAAACTTACAATAAAAAATTTTCGCATATTGATCCATTCATAAAAACAAAACAATCGTTCAAATCAAATATCAAATTAGGTATCACTGCTAAGTGCTACATAACTGATATGCCTGTGGGACGGTTAGTGTGGTTGTTAGTTTTTAAATTAAATAAAACTTGTACTGACTACATATCTTGTTTATTATATATCCGTATTTATAATTCTCAGTTTTACTATAATATATTATAATTTATTTTTAACTTATTATGTTATATATATTTACATACACAATATTTATTTAACATCTATTCACCAAAATGCGTAAATTATACATATTTATACCATATATTATAGGTCTATATATGTACTATTATTTAACTCACAATAAATAAATGTGGCTTGTAAAATTTATAAATTTACATTATTATAATTAGCATTACTTAAGTGTCAAACATACTGTTTTCATTTTTAGTTCTATGTTGTTACTTCTGGTAAATTTCCCTTATTGTAATTAGTTGTGGATAGCTGTTATTGGCCCTATGTACTGTTTTCCGTTAGTATACTTCATATTATTGTAAAATTGATGGCTTTTGCTTTCCCAAATAAATTAAATAAATCTTTTTAAGCTGGCCTTAAAAAGATTTGCTGACTTTGCTAAGTGTGGTGTATAAGGTGTATACACCTGTACAATAGAATACAGAATACGTTCAAAATCTATCTATCAATAAAAATGTAGTAAATGAACGTTTGTGTACTAAAGCTTATTATAACATTATATGTATAGAATAGATCAACGATTTCATCGACGACAACACCTTTTTATAATTCCTATTGTAAATAGCTCTAAGTCATAATATTGTTAAATAACACGGTGATGGCGTCATTACGGAGCTTGCATAGGTATTCCGTATTGCATTCCAGTGGTGCGTCAGGCTAATGTGATTATGTGACCGTGTTGTACAATCGAGAATAAACCGTGTCTTTCAATATGTTTTAAATTGTAATTTTCCATCTTTTTAGTAAATAAAAGATAGCTCCGTGCGACTTTCTTACGTGCGCCGGTTCTTCTCACCGGGTTAGTTCCCGAAACGGTGGTAGGCACCAGTAGTATCAACGTTCTGAAATGTTTTTGTAAAAAAATTACTCAGAATAAAAATATTTGATTTGAGTCGTGCCCGGCGATACGATATGAGCAGACGTCAGATGGGTGACCGGTCGCCGGTCCCGGGTCTAGGATCCGCGTGCGTCTAAAGGCAAAAGCAAAGCAGAGTGCAGACTGCAGACATCATTATATATTTTGTATAATATCTGATATCTCAAATGAATTAAACATACGATCAAAGTCGCAACCCTGGACTCGATCTGGAATATCAATGATAATTTAACTAGAGGTAGGGTAGGAAGTATATAATTAATAATTATTAATTATTTTAATGAATATTTCTTCTCCGACGTCTATATGTAGTGGTTGTATCCTGGTTTTTTAACCGAAACTAGCCAGCGAGACAATTTGTCGAGCTCGAATTAGTATGCGGGTACTGGGCACTGGGCAGTCTGTAGATAAATTCATATTATTATTTATTATTCTTTATTATTATTAAACATGCAATAATACACTTTTACACTTACACTCATTTAATTTGCAATACCTAATTATGAATCTCCCCGCTCCGCCCTCGGAGCTGCGAGTTCAGGATCGGGACGACGAGCTGGCACATCCAAGAAACACCACAGAGACGATCACAGGTCGTCCGCGGTTGCAAGCGAGTACAGGGGGCTCGGGAGTCAGGCGGCCGGCGGGCACAATGGACGGAAGCTGCGCGTCGCGGCGCGCGGCGGGAATGCGGCCCGCCGGCCGAGCGGGCGGGATGTGATTTCATTTGGTTCATTGTGTGGTTTCTTGTGAGTTGTGCTGTTGTTATGATGTTGGCGGCGGCGGGGAGGGGGGAGTTCTTGTACGCCGGAGAACTCAGGTTTAGAGCGCAGGGCTGCCCCCGGCTTCTTCTTCTTCCTATTGCTGCATTTATTTATGTAGTGACTAGGGGCTATAATAAGATTATGCTTAAGCTCAGAACTCAATAATCGAGGCTGTGTACCTTATGTTTTACGCATTACATAATATTATGCGTTAAGTCAAAATTATAGTCGTGCGGTGCACTTTAATTTTAAATAATATGCCTCGCCAAGCAATTAATGTTATGAAAGACAGTACAACTTTTCATATCGCATGAGAAAAAAGCGACGATCTACAATCTTTCTAAACAAAGAACCAGAAGGTGAACTAATAGAAAATTATATACATCGAAAGTAATTGAAAAATTGCAAAATTATTATTGTTTCTTGCATATCTTGTGGCAACTGGCAATTCACGGTAGCCGACAAATGGCAGCCCTACGCCGCGCGATGGGCCGCGTGGTCGCACGGCGCGCGCGCGTGACGAGCCTGCTAACCGCCCGCAATCGTTCCCTGGAACTCGGAGCCTGCCCAGCGCCGATGCACCACCGGACCGGCCGCGGCAGTACTCACTGGGTACATGTTAGCGAACTCACACACGACAAAGCGGGCACGAAGCCGCGAGGTGGAGCCGGAGCATCCTCAGGATGTGGACTCTACGAACAACGTCCGTCAAGTCGTAGAGTCCACATCCTGAGGATGCTCCGGTGTTGGAGCGAAACGCGCGTCGAGGTTTTCAACCTGCATGGTGGTGAGGGGCCTTGCACGGATTTGCCAACATTATTGCTTGTGTGGTGGTGGTGTTTGCAAGTTCTTGCATGCGAGTGTACGCATAGGCAGTGTGGGAGGAGGGTGGTGCTGTACGCATGCCTATGCGTGCACTCACTCATTTACTTAAAGGTGGAAGTTTATTTCGCGGAATATTGCTAAAAATAATAACAAACTAAATTTTAATCTATGGATTTCCCAAAGTAACGCCTGATTCCATTAACGCATTAATGGAGATTAATTACGCCGAAGCCGAGTCACAGCGGCGGCTGACGCGTGACGTGTCACGTGACACGCGAGCCCGTCACCGCCCGTCCCCGCGGGTGTCACAACTCACACGTCATACACATCACAAAATATCACACTAGCAACGATTTCTTTTAATCCTGGGGATTAATGAAAATTATATCGCCGTATATTCCGGCATCGCCAGATAAGAATATTTGGAGATTAGAGTATCGTGACAATACGAGACGTGTAACGTGATGCAACTCGCATGTAACTAATTGTGTGCAACAGTGCAAGTGCAACTAATTCGGCACAAACAATTACTCAATGGTGAAAACAACGACACCAGAAAGGAAAAGTTGAAAAAAGAAAGGAAAAGGTACTTAGCATACTGATTACAGCTGGCACCGCAGCCGGTCATACCGGAGCGATGCAAGACCAGTAATTGGCAGCGCTACCCATCTCGAGAACAATCTAATCTAAGAAGTCAGGAATTTTGATAAACGAGCTCGAAATTTTACATTTTACTAGATAGAGCATTTACATTTTACTACTAACCCGTAGAAAGGAAGAAGATGAGTGAAGACGGCACAAAGAACTCACCTCTCTAGAGCCGCGGCCGTTTATTAGACAATTAGCTGTTTATTTAGGACATCAAGAATAACACCGTCCGTCTTCGTTGTCGCAGCCGTGTTATGCATACAGATTACAGAGTGTCTCTCGCGACCGTCGCCTCGCCTGTGTTGGGAGGTAAAGTTCACGTCGCCGCGCCGCGCCGCGCCGCGCCGGGGCGGAGGCTCTTGTTATAATAATGTGTCTAGGTCCTACTCACTAAGATGCAACTACTACTTTCTAGAAGAACCTAGCAGGATCGTCTTAGTACGTCAATCGAACGTCATCGTACATTAAATGCTAACTAATTATTACTTTAATTGTTATTTGTTAGTAATGTAGAGTTTTGTTTTATTTAACCACATAAACACAGGTGTGTGTGTATAAGTGTGTGTGTGTGTGTATGTGGGTGTGGACGTGTGTGAACGTTTCATCAAGTGGTTCGGATGGAGCGCGATGTTTTGTAAGCACTCGAGTCCCCAGCCGCGGTGTTTGTACACAGCGAGGTTCAAATTAACGAGGCCGTAGTTTGTCGATGCTCCGAACTGGTTGCCGGAAAAACAACAGCGACCGGCCAGGTGCGCCCGCGCCGCCCCCGCCCTCACCCCGCGGCCCCCGCCCAACACACTCCCTCCGCGGACTGGACTAGATTGGATGAAATCGAAACAATCAAATCAACACATGAAACATTCACGTCCTTACCTCATGATATTCCCTGTATGTCGTTGCCCAAGTCGTGGTGACATTAAGTTACCACAAACGACTTCCATAATGCGTAAACGAGCGAGGATCGAAACAATTTTGAGGTAGGCGACGCTATCGTAATAATCAATAGGTCAAGTATTTTATCGGGAGAGGTAGCTGACATCTCCCAGTCCATCGTTAACGGACAGCATCTCACCCCCTTCTCCCCTCTCCGCGCCGCGCACTCGCCGTGTCTACAAAAAACGCAGGTAGCGCATAACAGTTCCTCATTGATTCTCTACAGTCTACGCAATTAGCTTCCAAACGCCCCGCGACGATGACGCTGCGGAACTTTCCTCAGACCTCAATCATAGATTCACCGGATTGAATTATACACATAACACAAGTCACAACTGACTCGTTCAGTTGTATATCTTTCACGACGGCGTTCGCAGGAGAAGATAAGACGCCGAAACGGTAGCCGGTAAGGTAATTTAACAGATAATAGGAATTAGAGTGCGTCTCCTGTTCGGTTCGCTCGTTATCGTCGGGAGTATTGTTCGAGTGAGCGTAGATCGTGTCATAGAGCGGCTGGCACTCGACGTGACATACACCAGATCCGCGCTCGACGGCTCCCCTTCCCGATCTTTGCCGCGCTCGTCGATTATTTTTCTCGATAGTTTATTATTATGTATCCACGGCCGCAGCTCGTAGGATGCGACGAGGATGTCCCGGCGCCGCTCAGTTTTTGCCTGCGCCGGATATCAGTTACATGACAGCCCGGCCGTCGCTGCGACACATGACATAGTCACATAGCTGCCATACTGTCACGCGGCCGGCCATCCTCGACGACAGAAAAACTATCCTCGCTCGTAGTTTCTTAATATTACGAAATACGAACTCGTACATGAATCATGACACGTCACTCACACGACACGATTGTAATAATTCATAAGTCTTAACTCAAGATGAGCGTTCAAAACTTCAAGATAATGAAAACATTCTAAACCCTGAAGCAACTCTTATCATAATGATACTATTTAATTATTTATAACTTCTCAAGGGACAGTAGAGTCTAGAGTTTAGACTCTAGTACTACTTAAAACGGGTTTATATGACATCGGAATACTCGTATAAAATTAATTATTATCATACAGCTCCGTTGACTTCTCAACTTGACGTGATGAAAGAAATCACCGGAGACTATAGAGTCCTGAGGGAGTACAATAGTACTCTACACTATTTTTGTTATATATTTTACAGAACACCTTAGAAGTATCTATACGGATGATGAAACATATTATATTAGTCGGTCTGAGGGTAGAGTTACTTTAATGTTTCTTCTTATTATCCAATTTTATGAGGTTACAATCTCCAATATACTCTCTGTCGCAGGACCGGCGGGGCGGTGACGTACCTCACGAGTCGCGACAGCTATGCAAGAGGCTTTCGACAGCAGCAGATACTGCACAATATCTGCTGTCAAACCGCTGTCGCATCATATCATAATGAGCAATAACCGTGCGGGGCGGGCATCTCGCGTCAATGAGGCGACATCAGTTTTTTCACTTCCTCCTGCCCGCCGCATTATATTTATTGATGAGCACGAAGCAGGCTCGACTCGTTCACGACATAAAAACACAATATCGAGCAATAAAATACAGGCTGCGATACAGGATAACACGCCGACGACGCGTCGAGATCCCGGGAGTGGCTGGGAGTGGCTGGGAGACTCGACACCGCCGCCGCGCCGTCACGTGCAGGAAAAAACTGCACTCGGCGAGTTTTTGTCCGCTGTGATTCTTCACCGATATTTTATGACATCAGCATCTCTCGACAGTCGACATGTACCTCTACATTATAATAATAATTTACATAATTTAATTATCCCTAGCTAGAATACTAATATACTACTAATGATCGCCTGGGAGGCTTTCCAAAAAAAAGGTAGGTAGTTTATTGTTTTATTTATTTATTACATTTTTACAAAAACAGCATAACTGTTCACACGAGATAGTAGTTAGAATTAAATGAGGTCTAAGTAGGAAGTATAGTGATTACAAATTATTATGCTATTTACGTAG
The DNA here is from genome assembly GCA_937595015.1 of Polyommatus icarus. Classification (NCBI taxonomy): domain Eukaryota; kingdom Metazoa; phylum Arthropoda; class Insecta; order Lepidoptera; family Lycaenidae; genus Polyommatus; species Polyommatus icarus. Next base: position 170,691 of record OW569323.1, read on the forward strand.
CATTGTAAACAGTCAGCGGAGGCGCCCGGCGTCAGGAGTCAGGGCTCAAGGCCGGACGTCAGCGTTCGATAGATTATTATTTATTGGTCGGTATTGTGAACGAGGAAACGTAGAAGCGGGTAAACAGTATTTTGTATCGTCGCCTAATGACTAGCAATAAGCATAACCAGCGGCCATTACGCGGGAATGTGCACGCTGCAAGTGCACAATCGCACATGACACTACCCCGCGCTGCCCCGCGCTGCCCCGCGCTGCCCCGCACTGCCCTGCTGTGCGCGTGAGACGTGTCCTTATTATTTTTTACCACGCGCACTAAATTGCTGCATGTATATTGTATGATGTATGTGTGTATGTATATGTATGTATGTATGAGCTGACAACACGCCCGAGCCTGACTATTGAGTTATTTCTGTTATGTCGGTACATATTTTTTAAATTGAAATAACGAGTAGGTATGTGGTATTTTAATTAGTGAGCAGGTTCCTACTTCTTACATTACTATTTGTACGAGTTGTAGTCGGTTGATTTCATTTTATATTTATAAATGGTTGGATATTATAATTATTTTATCCCACCAAAAGATACCTAGACATCGTGTAGAGCCAAAATTCTGGATCTACACGGGCTAACTCTACCGACTCGAACATCAATAAATTCTACATATTATCAGTAAGTGTATGGCTTCGCCGCTTTTTTTCGTTAATATTTGAAATTTAGGAATGTATTTACTATTTAGTTACTGATTAGAAATTCCGCGCGGCTTCGCCCGCGTAAGTTAGATATTTCGAGGTTCTTTTAAGTATGTGGCCTCTCGCTGTTGGAACAACCTCCCACCTCCTCTCCGGGCGCTGAAAACCAAAAAAACCTTTAGTCTACATTACAGACGTCACTTACTTTCTATTCAACGTACATTGTTAAATACCTGAGGTGTATGCACCACTTGCTTGTAGTGAAGGTTGTCGAACTGCGTGAGGCACATAACTATACCTATCCCATAATGGCCAGTCGCTTTTTCTCGGTGTCCTGTATATTATGTTACTCCTATACTCGTAAGTCGTAACTGCTCAAGTCCATATGAAATTATTTTAAATACTTCCACACTTATAGTTAAGTATTACATACTGTATTATGTAGAATGTAGATATATTATTATTTTCTAATGCCACGTCAAACCACGTTTTACGCAGACGTCAAACCACCATGATTTTTTTTTTACGTCCTGTCAAATCTGTTTTTTTTTTTCTTCTCTCTTAATTGTAAAAGCCAACTGCACATAAAAAGTTAGTCGATATAATTATATCTGATCATTTAGTTGTATTTTATAAAATATGTATACAGTTTCTTGTCATTATTATTTTTATTTTTTTCATTCCGTATATTATGTTTAGTGTTTAGTTTATTAGTGTTGTGAAGCCACTCATTGGCCCCCGCAGAATATCAGTGCAGCGGGCTCGCTTGCTGCGTTTGCTGAGCTGGGGCCAATTTTTGGCATCACACAGCATTATAATATTATGTGTAACTAGATCACAATAACTGTACCACTCAATACTGTTTATTATTATGATGTTTCGTGTGATGCTGGAAATAAAAGTATTCTTATTCTTATTCTTATTCTTATTGCACAGATAAATAATTAGTCCACAAAAATATCCTATGATCCTTCACGTGGTCTACTTCTTATCTGTGCGATATCTGATGCGATATCTGTGCGATATCTGATTATCTGATAATAACAGAAAAATTGCTCCAGTAGTTCGTGCGATAAACCCTTTCAAATAATTTTCCCGTTTTTCCACATTTTCCTCTATTTATTCGCTCCTATTAGTTTTATTGTGATAAAATATAGCCTATAGTCTTCTGTCTTTCTCGATAAATGGGCTATCTAACACCGAAATAATTTTTCAAATCGGACCACTACTTCCTGAGATTAGCGCGTTCAAACAAACTCTTCCGCTTTATAATATTAGTATAGATAAGTATAGATGAAGTAAGTGACGAAACAGCCAAGCCATACATTATGTATTTACTATTAATTACTGATATGTAGCATTTGTTGAAGTTAGCGTCGGTAGAGTTAGGCCACAGATTACGAAATAGTTACGGTTAGGCCGTGTAGATTCAGAAACTTGGCTTTACATGAGATCTGATAACTTTTTTTTTGGGCAAACCTTATGTGGTCGTCTTTGAAACATTTTTTATGATTTTTTTTTTGGTGGGATTTGAGTTCTTTTTGTTAGTTAGTTCTTGTAAGTAATATATTTTATTTATAGATTTTTAGTAACTGTCTGCAGTCCCTCTGTCAGGTCCTAATTTATAAAATTGATAAAAGTCGCATATGAACTTCCACTCTCCCAATTTAGGAGGTAGGGGCCAAAACTATAAGTTTATTAATGTTTTTGTTGCTTGTACACTAAACTTATACATATCATTTCAGCTTTCTAGCACTTCAGGATGTAGCTGTAGATGATCATCAGTGTGTCAGTGAGTGGCGTGTCAGTGACGAAATCGGCGTATTTTAGATATGAATATAATCTAAAATATTAGAGCTCTTTAATTGAGAATTTGTATGTTTAATTTGTCTATTATTGACATCACATCCTGAGAATATGAACTATCTGGTACATCGGAAACCAACTCTATGAGGGTTCAAAAAAACGACACGACGAACACTTTGAGAAAAGGTAGGTAGCGCAAAGTGCTCTTGCGCTTCGCTTGGCTCGTCTTGGCGGGGGCACTACCGACTACCGTGCTTTCAGATTATTCAGCTAGCGCATCACAGACGGTGAAGATAATATAAAATATATATTATCTTAGAGCATATTTTAGAATATCGCTCACCATACAAATCCTATGAACCATCACACACGACGAAGTTAATTTATATTTTATATTTTGTATCTTAAGATGTGGAAATATATATTTCGTACCTTAATATTTTATCTTAAGATACGAAATATATATTTCGCACCTTAATATTTTATCTTAAGATACGAAATATATATTTCGTAACCTACAGGGTGTTTTTGTGTCGAGCAGCGGGATCATCGGTGATCGGACGCACTAGTAGATGCAGTGTTGCCAGTGCTGTATGTTAGAAAGTTACATACCTACTCTCATTCGAAAAGTAACATTTTGATGGAAAAAGTAACATTTCGGATAATTTTAAATAAAATTGACTTATAATTTATTGCTTTATTATTATTATTGCTTAAAAAGCTCATGAATCGAAATGAATGTTTCTCTTGAATTTCTAAAATACTCCTGAAACTTCTTCGTTGACAGATATTGATAAGGGTCTACACAGACGGACTGCATTTCAACTGCAATCCAACTGTAAATTGCAGTTCAAGTGCAGTTTGAATGCAGTTGACGCGACTGCAATGCGACTACAATAGAACTGCAAACCAAACAGTTCACATGACTGCACGCCGACAGCAACTGAACTGCAATCCGACTGCGTGTTTGGTTTGCAGTTCTATTGCAGTCGCATTGCAGTCGTGTCAATTGCATTCAAACTGCAATTTGCAGTTGGATTGCAGTTGAAATGCAGTCCGTCTGTGTAAACCCTAAAAGTTAAATTCGCCGCAGGTTTTTCTCTTTTTTATGTGAGGCTCTATCCAAATGTTTCTCCTTTTGGAATGTGCTACTGCAATCTGCATTTCACATTCTATATCAGAATCATCGTCTGAGAAGTTGTCAAACAAATCAAGAAGTAAGACAGTATCAGTTATTAGTTATCACTCATAGTCAATCATCCTGTATATAGAACTCTAACAAGGAATACGTGTGGCACCAACGCAGACTCGTAAGGAAATGAACATATTTTTAATATTATCGTATCTTAGCCGTGTGTGATAGCTTAAGATACTATAATATTTTATATTTGGGCATCTTAAGATAAAATATTATATTATCTTCACCGTGTGTGATGCGCTGCCGGTGCAAGGAGTCGCGTCGGAAAGCTGGTACAACAGTAGAATTACGTTACTAATCAGCTAAGCCACATAATATTAATCATTATTTACGATTTTAAAAGTTTAAAAAACTATTAGAGCCGAAATAGAGCATTCGTAGCTGACTCCTAGAATAGAGTTCCAGGTGTCAGCTACGAATGTTTTATATTGGATTTTTTTCATTCGGATTACGAAATTGGGACATCCTTATCATACAATACAGATAACGAGGATGGATCGTATTTAGAAAAAATAAACATGAAATAGTAACAGCAGGGAGAAGCGACAGCGAGCGGCTCACATAATATCATATTTATTGAGAGCATATTGGCGAGTGGTTATTGTTTCGCACAAAGATAACAGCGCAGATGTGGCGACATTTGGTGCGCCCGCGCCGCCGCCCCCCGCCATTGTCACAACGTACAACCCTCGCAGCACAGACTGCGGTGGTCGGTACTCGGTACGGTACACCAGCCCCACACTATTATTTATAGCACATACAATTATGATTGCTATTGTATTGTGGTTTTTTGGAAACGTTTCGGCGCCCTACTCGGTGAATCGTGCACTCGTTGTTATACACTTGTTAATCAAAGCTCTGGCAGAATTGCCTGAATCATAATAATTTAAGTCAACTCACTAGTTGTATCTATAACTTGCTCGTTTGTCGTATCTAACAGAACATAACGCAGAGTGTGTTGTGTGTCGTGTATTTGAACCGTAGCCGGCCACGTAGCCGTGAACCTGTACAGTGTACTGTGTACTGTGTACTGTGTACTCGACCGTGTTCGGTGCGCGCGTCTCGAAATCTCGCAGGACTCATCGTAGCGGTTCGTGTCGTGTACGGACTACGGTGTAATACATTACGTGTCAAATTACACGATTAGCACCGAGCGGGCCCCGGCTAACGGCGCGCGCGGCGTCACGCGCACCATTACACCTGCCCGCCCGCGCCGTCCGCGCCGCTCACCGTTACGAGACATTTGCTAGTTGCTCTGGCCCGACGCTCCACTTTACCTGACCCGGTAGGTGGAAGTATTGGACGTGCGCAATTTCTTTATGTTTCGTCTCGCGAAGCGCGGGGCTGCAGGAGAGGGCGGGCGGCGGCCGGCCATCCGAGGGTCTTCATTACTCAGTCAAAATTGAGCGCGGTTTCAGCATGTCGCGTCGAACGCCGCCGCGCCGATATGCACCCTCGTGCCCGGGCGGAGGGCTCGCTATGGGCTGTGGCACAGCGCGCGGCGGGCGACGCGCGACGTGCCCGGCTCCGATAACTCTATCGCGTTGCGCTGGAGCCCGCTGCGAGACCGATTGGGAAATTTGCAAATGAAATAAATTGAAACGTGCAATGGAGGCCGCCTCGGTTATATTTTACCCATTTACTGTTCGCTTGCATTCGATTAATACCCCGGGAAAATTAAACATTCGACCTCGGAATAACTCGTATAGAGCTAAATATTGGTATCTATGAGGTTATACATCATTACAAATAATACCTCAAAAGTCCCCGGGGATCTTCCTTGTGCAAAAAATTTTATTCAAGGTCAAATGTATGAAAATAAGGTTTTTCCTGTTTTTTCCCCAAACTGTACATTTTATCACAAAAATAGGTAGTGCAAGAGTGTAGATCATAGAATTCTCTACAAAAAATATTCAGACATTTTTTTTCATACGACTTACCATTCCTTATGAATGGCGGGCTTAAAGTTTGGGAAGATCATATCTATGCTTATAATATTATAAAGCTAAAGAATTTGTGGAACTACTGCTTTGAATTGAGGAATTCGTTTTTTGTTGGATAGTCTTATTTATCGAGGAATATTTGAGCTATATAACATCACGTTGCCACCAATAGGAGCAAAGAAACAGAGGAAAATTGGGAAAAACGGGGAAAATTATTTGAAGGAGCTTATCTAACAAACGGCTGAAGCAATTTTTATGTTATTTGGCACAGATAATATAGAATAGGCCACGTGGAGGGACATAGGCTATTTTGTTTTTCAGGAAAATTTACAGTTTCCGTGAAATTTATAATTAACGCAGGCGGAGCCACACTTAACATATATTACTACATACTATAGGGTTCTTTGAAAAAATTGAAATGTTCTCGGCCTGACACACTTCTGAGTGACTTGCAAGCGTACTGTTGCTCTTCGAGACTCTAAAAGTTTAGATTTGGTAACGGTAACCTCGTATGCTGTAGTACAAGAAGTTCCGCTCCGCCCTGTTAATTATATATTTCACAGAAACCGTACATTTTCCCGAGAAACAAAATAGCCCATGTCCTTCCTCGTGGTCTACTTTATATCTGTGCCAAATAACATAAAATATAATAATAATAATAATTTATTGAAACAACCATACATGCATCTGTTACTCTGTATGCATCAGCTGTTTGTGAGATAAGCTCTTTCAAATAATTTTCCCCGTTTTTCCCCATTTTCCTCTGTTTCTTTGCTCCTATTGGTGCCGACGTGATGTTATATAGCTCAAATCTTCCTCGATGATTCAGACTATCCAACAAAAAACGAATTCTTCAATTCAAAACAGTAGTTCCACAAATTCTTTAGCTTTTTAATATTATAAGCATAGCTGATATGATCTTCCCAAACTTTAAGCCCGCCATTCATAAGGAATGGTAAGTCGTATGAAAAAAAATGACTGAATATTTTGTGTAGAGAATTCTATGATCTACACTCTTGCCCTACCTATTTTTGTGACAAAATATACAGTTAGGGGAAAAAACAGGAAAAACCTCATTTTCATACCTTTGACCTTGAATAAAAATTTTTGCACATCCCCGGGGACTTTTGAGGTTTTATTTGTAATGGTGTATTTAACGTCTCTACCAATTTTCAGCTCTATGCGAGTTATTCCGAGGTTACGATTTTTTTGCGTCTTATTAGACCGGACTATAATGTTTGCCAATATAAACTCCGCTCGGTCACAATTTCTGTACTTACCTCTGAATGTTCCACTACACGATATCAAGTAGCAGAAAGTACTTGTAATAACGTTGTTAACGATCGGCGAAGGCTCAATATGTAAGTAAAGAATATTATTTATATTAGTTAGTAGGTACTTAACTATTAAGTATGTAAAGCTAGCACGTCAGTGAATCTTGATTCTTTAGGCTGCTGCGTAAGGCGGAAGGTGAGGGGTTTCTCTGGACTGGACGCAGTGCCTCGGCCAGGGGTCTGCGCCAGATCCTCTTCCCACCTCCTCAGCAGCCACTGCTTTCCGAGTCTCCGGAACCCCCTAAGTAAAAAAAACCAGCCCTAAAGTTTAAAACAACAAAGTAAAACAGGCAGAATAATTAAAATATATTATGGGCTAGTCGTCTGGCCCACGTACCGACGACCCGCAGGCCGCAGCGCGGTGCGGGCGCGAGGTCGCAGAGACCTGCACATTCACAATCAATAATATTCCGTCCACATTACTCACGGGCGCAGCCTTAGGCGGGCGAGCTGGGCCAGGTAGGCCAGTCATTAAAGCCAAAACCCGAAAGAAATTAGTAACTTGATAAAATTTTAGGGGGTTGTTAAAGAAGGTAAAATAACTTACCGTGTGATTTTGCAGCGTTCTGGGGTGTACGGGAAGGGTTGAAAAGGGGTGAAAAAGGTTTTTTGTTAATAACATTGCGTAAAAAATTAGTAACACGCTACAAATTATGAATTAGGTTGTTCTTACCGTTTTGTAATGTGTATTAAATTTGCATCGTTTTGCAACATACGGAACATTGTTTAGTATTAAAAAACAATAAAATTTGTTAATAACAGGGGTAAAAAATTAGTAACACGATGCAAATTTGGAATTAGGTTTTTATTACCGTTTTCTAACGTGTATTAAATTTGCAGCGTTTTGCAACATACGGAACATTGTTTATTATTAAAAAGCAATAAAATTTGTTAATAACAGAGGTAAAAAAAATAGTAACTCGGTGTAAATTTAGAATTAAGTTGTTCTTACCGTTTTGTAAAGTGTATTAATTTTGCAGCGTTTTGCGACATACGGAACATTGTTTATTACTAAATTGCTGTAAATATATGATATACGTTAGAAAACGGTAAAAATAACTTAATTATAAATTTTCAGCGTGTTACTACATTTTTTAACCTTGTTTATAACAAATTTAATTGTTTTTTAATAATAAACAATGTTCCGTATGTTGCAAAACGCTGCAAATTTAATACAGGTTACAAAGCGGTAAGAACAACCTAATTCCAAATTTGCAGCTTGTTACTAATTTTTTACGAAATGTTATTAACAAAAAACCTTTTTCACCCCTTTTCAACCCTTTCCGTACACCCCAGAACGCTGCAAAGTCACACGGTAAGTTATTTTACCTTCTTTAACAACCCCCTAAAATTTTATCAAGTTACTAATTTCTTTCGGGTTTTGGCTTTAATGACTGGCCTACCTGGCCCAGCTCGCCCGCCTATTTATTGACCATCCGCTGCAAATAAGATTTTGTGTTTATATTTTGTCTATATTCATATTATATTGTGATGATAATGTGGAGTATGATTTATGAACCACGCAAAATATGGGCACGATATACCAAACGATACTTTTTGAGCTTTTTTAAATGTTCAAATTATATCTGCTAGACGTAGACGTGTAACGTATTTGATGTTTCTTATTATAATTTACATAAGAGGATGCGGCGCTGCTGCGAAATATGATCGTGTGCAGCATAATGTGCACACTTATCGGGGTCGGGCGGGCGCGGGGGTCGCGGGGATCGCCGGCTAATCGGCCGGCAGATGAGCTAGCGGTCCCCGAGATGGGCTCCGGGCTCTGGCCGGTAATAGGCAAATTAAACCCGCGGAAACTCTCGGGACTCGGAGCAGCGGACAGGTTTACGGCCGGAAAATTGCGCATTACTGTTGTCCGCAGACTGTACCGTAGTCCGTACCCGAGCGGCCCGGCCCGCTCCGATCGCTGACGCTGGAGCCGGCGCGTGCAGCAGGCAGCAGGCGGTGCTCTGTGAGCCGACGTCTGCAGCTGTTGTGTTATGTGTATTAGTATGACAATGCGATGGACTCCTGCATCCTAAGAGCTTCGGCGAACCCCCGGCTCCGGATCCTTAAACTCGGAGGCTCGAGCCAAGCTAGAGCCTAGAACAGAACATCTTGGAAAAAATGAATTTTCGGCTTCGACCGAAAGTTGCAATGATAACCGACTAGCCGGCCGCGGCGATAGCTGTATCTTCGCCCAAAAATCGACCTTTAGTCAGCCGTTAACTTCTCGCTACTTCCATAGTCTAAATAATATTTCGTACGAAACGAACCTACTTCGATAATATTTAAAATAGTTTATTTATATACGAGGAAAATAGCAGCATTACGATGTGGTGAAATAGCGCGCGATATGGGGCGGACGACGGATGAGCCGCGCGCGCCGCACCGATAAGCGATAACGCCGCGCCGCGCGCCGCCCGCACGCGCCAGCCCCGACTCCCGATGTCGTAACAGTATACTCACTACTCATTAGCACCGCCGCGCTCATGACTCGTATCGACTACATCGATAATGTTATGTACCTCCAACGTGAGCACCGGCAGCCGCCGGGGCGCCGCAGCGCACGCGCCGGCCGCGGGCTGCGGTCTGCGGCCTGCGGGTGGCAGGTCGATATCGAATAAGTATCGAGTATCGTCTGTCATTTCCGATCGATACCGGCCCGTTATACACACCGCGGTGGTGCGACATCCGCCGGAAGTCACGGCCCGCCACCGACCACCGCCGACCACCTCCGACCGCCACCTCGCGATGTTTGTTTTGTATACTCTGATATTGACGATGATTAAGCAGCTGCTCCTTCATAGTTCACAGTTCACAGTCGACTAGGAGTAACGAATCTATCGTAAATTTAAAGGGCCCTAGTGAGTAGGTATACTATAGTCTATATCTAACTAGCGAGTCTTCAATGATACGTTAATATCGCTACAAAACAGATGCTGCAAGATTTTTTTTTTATTTATTTGACACACCAACAAGGAAATACATCAGAAAAGATCTTGACATAGAAAACATACAATTGTAGAATAAAGATTAATGTATCCTAAATTACAGGTATAGTTCTACATGCACAAATCTTACACACATTATCTTAAGATTTAGAAAGAAAGAAAAGAAAGAAAGAAAGAAAAAATTTATTTTCGGTACACACAAGACACAATTATTACAATATAAACAGTATTTAATAACTATGATGAATCTAAAATGGCAACAAATAAACAATAATTTCATATTTAAAAACAAACCACAATGTGAGAGAGAAACGAACAGAGAAGGGTTAACACAAAAACAAAACAAAAATTGTATGTAGCTTAAAAAGTGAAACATCAGCAGCACCTAACGCGACAAGCCAACAATTAATTTTTTAAACTTAGCCAATTTATTTGAGAAGATACAAGCATCCTTAGTATTTGACAAACTGTTATAAGACCTGCACATCCTTTTAATCGGCGAAAATTGGCCCAAATTTGTTTTGGCTGATTTAATGTAAAAAGGTTTGTATTAATTTTTTCTTGGTAAACGAATTGGTACATTTAATTTTATTCTTTTCAGGAGTTCTTTACTATCAATAGTGCCGTTTACAAGTTTGTGCAGGAAAATTAGATCGAAGTACTGTCTACGATCATGAAGCGAAACCATCCAAAAGTAATCTAGTCTGTCTTTATAATGTGGCAATTTTTTGGCCAAGCCCTGCTTAAAGGATAAATACCATAAAAAGCGTTTTTGTACTCGTTCAATACCATTGGAATAGACAGCGTAATGGGGGTTCCATGCAGGACTACAGTACTCTAGTTTGCTGCGAACTAATGCGTAGTATAAAGTGATTATTGTGAGTGGATTATGAAAGCCAGCAGCATTATGTTTAATAAATCCTAGGGTTTTTAAGCTATGGGAGACAATGTTATCAACGTGTCTATTCATTTGCAGTTTTGAATCCAAAGTTATACCAAGGTCCCGTATTTCTCGAACTTGAGAAAGAGGATAATCATTAATTTTGTAAATAGTTGGATGTAGGACCTTAATTTTACGGGAAAAGCGCATGTGATAACATTTACTAGAATTTAAGCTCATTAGATTATTTTTACACCTGATGGATAAGTTATCTAAATCACTTTGGAGTTGAAGCGTATCTTGAAGTGAGGTAATAGTTTTGACAATTTTGAGATCGTCTGCAAAGAGGTAAAAGTTGGTATAAATAAAACACATACATATATCGTTTATAAAAATATTGAAAAGCAGGGGACCCAGCCGAGAACCTTGTGGAACACCGGATTTTGTTGGAAAAGGGATCGATTTATATCCATTGACAATTACAGTTGAGGTTCTACCTCGTAAGTAAGATCTAAGCCGGCGCAACATAGGGCCTCCAAATCCAAATCTGTGCAACTTAATCAAGAGCACATCGTGGGGAACTCTGTTGAATGCTTTGCTGAAATCCGTGTAGATTACATCTATACAATTTTCAGCATCGACAGAGTCCATCAGACTGTCAACAAAAGATACCATATTAGTTGTCGTAGACCTATTATTGAAAAAGCCGTGCTGATGATCAGAGATGTAGGGTTTCACATGCCAGGAAAGCGCAGGGTAAACTAATGTTTCAAAGACCATAGCGAAAGTCGGCAGAATAGAGATAGGTCTATAGTTTTTAATATTGCACCTGTCACCATCTTTGTAAAGTGGCAAAACGTGGGCCTGCTTCCATACTTTTGGAAAGTTGCCACTTTTTAAAGAAGAGTTGAAAATATGAAAAAGTGGTGCCGAGAGATACTTAGCACAGCGTTTAATAAAAATTGGTGGAATACCGCCGGCACCCGAGCCTTTTTTTGTATCCAATTTGTTTAGAGCTTTGTGAATTTCAGAATGGGTAATAGATACTAGATTTAAGCAATTTGTATTAATTTGATCAAATTCTTTGTCTGGATCCGAGTCACTCGGTGTGATGGTGTTATAGGAATTAGAAAAATTGTTTGCAAACAAATTACAGATGTCGTGGCCATTTGAGGCTGTGCTATCAGCCAAGAACATAGAAGAGGGGATACCAGTAGTTGATTGTTTTTTCGACTTAACGTAAGCCCAGAAGGTTTTAGGGTTTGATTGTATAGACGTCTCCATACTCTCCATATATCGTTTATATTGTAAAGTTTGTAGATTCTTGCATCGATCCCTCAGCAGTTCAAAAGATAACCGATCTCGAGGGTTTTGGTATTTTTTAAAGCGAATTCTAAATTTGTTTTTTTCCTTGATAAGTCGAATTAGATCGTAACCGAACCAAATAGGATATGAATTCTATTTATTATTAAAATTATATTTCGGTACATGTTTTTCGATTAAGTTGTTTAATTTGAAGTAAAAAATTTCGGTCATAGAATCTACATCAGTAACATTCTTAAAAACATTATCCCAGTCAATATCAGATAACCTTTCATTTATGGTTTTATAATTGGCTTTAAAATAATTGAATTTACGCGTATTGTTTTTATTTAGAAATGTATCAGCTTCTACACTGATATTAAATTCTAGTGCTGGATGGGCCGGATCAATATTGCCAATAACGGCATTATTGCTGACTTGTACGCTTTTAACAGTAGAGCTAGACAATATTAGATCCAAGATATTACCTTTATAGTTAAGAACATGGTTATACTGTTTTAGTCCATTAAAATTTATGAAATCGGTTAGCTCCGTTCCTTTAGTGTAGTTAGAACAATGATTGGGATGTAGATGATTAGTATCCGTGCTAGGGGACCACGTTATCTGTGGCATGTTGAAATCTCCCACTATCAAAGTTTGAGACGAATCACACATCGCTCTGTTAGCATGATTCAGAAATTCGTTGAGAGCATCTGTTTGAATCGGTGGAGGTAAGTACAAAACACATAATAGTAAGCGCGATTTCGAGTCTTTATTTGGTTCTATGCATAACCATAGATCCTCGCATTCGCTATCATATTTGTACATTCTTTCGGATGGTATGCTTTTTTTAACGGCGACAAGTACTCCGCCTCCAAATCTCTTTAAGTTAAATCTAGTGCGGCTGCGATCTCTCCTGTATACTACATAACGATCGTCAAAGAGCTCAGAATCGTATAGATGAGAGTCCAGCCAAGTTTCTGTGATAATAATAATGTCATAATAATTAAGGGTGACGTTATGAAAAAATTCACTCGTTTTTGTGTTCAAGCCGCGTACATTTTGATAGTATAACTTTAAATCTAAGAACATTATAGACGACAATTATAGTTAACGCAAGCATTAAGTACAATTGAAAGAAAAAAATAAATAAATAACGAAACAAAAACATTGAGTCAGCTAGTATTACCCCTTCTTAATCCTATTTAAAGATTCTATATTCTTAACAAAAATATACTCAGATGTGTCTGATTTTCTAACATAAATGCGGCCATTACGAATCCAGACAAATTTATAATGACATTCCTTGGCTTTTGCCCTAACTGCTGCATGTAAGGATTTCATTTCAGGCGTGAGATGTTCCGTTATGAATATTGGAGATTTCATTGAGCCACCGTATCCCAAGAGTCCAGAGTGTAGTTTTTCGTTGGGGTTGGTCTTATTATACTGGATACACGCCGCCAGAAGATTGTCTCTCAAACGGGGGCTGCTTAGTTTAACGACTATGGAGCGTGGTCGAGAGCTTTCAGTATTCATTTTTGCCGTGCGTGTGCAATACAGAATATTATCATCATTCAAAGGATGTTTCACAACTTCTCCTAACTTCTTTACCACGTTGAGCAGATTCTCGGACTTCGATTCCGGTAGACACTGCAACTCAATATTGCTTGAACGTGTTTGTTGTTCCATTTGGCTGATGCGCTGGGTTAGACTGGCAACTTGGCTTTTAAGGTGGGAGTTTTCCTTGGATAGGGTGCTAAATGTATCAGCATGGTTGTTGTGCCACGACTGAAAATCTTCAAGTTTTTCGCTAAAATATTCAATGGATTTCTTGTATTCCTCAATTTCGTCACGAATATCTTTCAGTTGGGGGCACAAGTAAGTATTTAGACTATGAGTAACAGCTTTTTGGACTTCTGCCTGGATTATATCGCGAAATTGGTTTAAGTTGATCGTTGGAGATGCATAGTCGATTGCGCTTCCTGCCTTTACTCCGCATTCGGGACTTGACGTGCTGGTTTTAGAAGCAGTGTCCTTGCGCCTTAAGGTAATATTTTTATCTGCATTCTCATCGTTTTCGACCGTAGAGAGGTGTTTGTTGCTGCCGCTACTAGATGGAGCATTCCTGATCGGTGTATTGGTGTTGTCAGCCTTCGGTCATAATTGGCAACTTAATACCAACATAATATTGATAGCTCGTCGTGACGCAGCGTGACGCGGCGCAGCGGACGGACGCGGCTATCGACGTCCGTCCGGTCGCGGTCCGGTGGCGCGATACCGCGGCCTCGCCAGTGGGTTACGAGCCCCGACTACACCGAGCGAGCCCGCACCACGGCCGAGAGTCGGCCACCGGCGCGGCCGGCAGGATGCCGCCGGTAATGACGCCTCACGGCCCTGCGTTTCGACGGAAATTGAAAGCAAAACCAATCAACGAGAATATGCAATTTCCGATTATTTCACCGAAGAAGTAGGTACGAGTGAGCGGTGGCGTACTGTCATTATGGTGGAAACTTTGTGAAAACTCACATTAACATAATAAAAAAAAAGTCAAGTAGAGTAGATCCATTCAAAGAAGAACCTCGAAATCTCCCGAATCAGAGACGCTCCTCGTGAGTCACAGGACTCGCAGGAGCCGGCGTCGACGGTTGTATATCACGGTGTATCGGCTTAATTAGCGCTGTCTTCTCACGAGCTGTCGCCGCTCGCTGCGACCGGCCGCGGCCCTCCTCAGGCATTTTAATGAGCTCCGAGTTCCGACGCATCCCCCGTCTCGCCTCGCGCGTCCGCGAAAAAGATTTATTGGGCGGCAGATTCGGCAAAAATGCGACCCAAAACTAAGTAATGTAGCCGTGTGTTTAGTTAATTGCAAAACAAAAACTGCCCAAACCCGGATCTTGCTTGATATTATAAGTTCAGGAAAGCATGAGTAAGCGGTACGCGTCTTATATTTTATGCCGGCACTTATACTTTGACAATAAATTTGCCATTGTTGGTTTCAAAAATGTTTATCACAACGACCTCTGTTCCCAGATAGCCTAGCCGACGAATAATTATTATTATTGTGAGTGAAAAAGTCAAAGTAGAAACCTTGACTTGGGAACGTTTTTTGGACTAGTTAAGATGAAAACATACTAAAAGTTCTGAATCCTGAAGTGCAAGGTGAGCTTTTACGTACATACAGTAAATCGACTACTTTTCGAAGCTCATAGCGAGACAATGATACAAAGTGCAAAGTGCATAGTAACAAAGTTGTAGAACATATTAATTAGGTTTTGACTTTTGATATACAAATTTCGTACAAAGCATCATTATCGACAAGTAAGTAAATAATAATCAACCAAGTGCGAGTCGGACTCGCACACTAAGGGTCTTATCACACTGGCGATTAGCGAGCGATTTGAAAGCGACGCGATATCGCAGGGCGCATGCCGCGACAGCGCAGCGTCGTCGCGGCGTCGCGGCGTCGCGTGGACGTCATTTTGTACACTCGTCTGGGGAATTTTAGACGAGTGTACAAAATGTTCTATGTAACGTCTAGGGAATTCCCTAGACGAGTGTACAAAATGGCGTCCACGCCACGCCGCGACGCCGTTGCGCTGTCGCGGCATGCACATCGAGCAATCGCGGCGTGCGCGCTGCGCAATCGCGTCGCTTTCAAACCACTCGCTAATCGCCAGTGTGATAAGGCCCTAAGGGTTCCGTACCATAATAGAGCAAAATTAGGCAAAACAATGTGTTTTTCGTATGGGAGCCCCCCTTTTTGTTTTATGTATTTTATTTTAATATTATTACTTAATAATATTAAAAGGCACATAGAACTAAGGACCTTGAGAAAAAATCAAGTACCTACCTGTTTCCATCATTGATATAGAGCCAAAAGGGCCAAAAAATTGACGTTTGTTGTATATACCCTTTAAATATTTATTTTATTTTATTTTTAGTATTTGTTGTTATAGCGGCAATAGATATTCACACATATCACACAACCTGTGAAAATTTTAACTCTCTAACTATTACCGTTCTTGAGTTGCAGCCTGGAGACAGACAGACGGACAGACATCGAAGTCTCAGTAATAGGGTCTCGTTTTTACCCTTTGGGTACGGAACCCTAAAAAAAGGGATCTTTTTTTTTCCTCCCATCGGGCTCACCATTAAGGGTCAGGACTTTGAGCCTTTATTAACTAGTTACTAGAGTCTAGTCCAGTCAGTTCTTCATCTTGAAACTAAAAGCTGAGATAAACGCTACGAATTATCATTGCACAAACCGCATTGAAAAGATTACGGCAATGGAGCCGATATCGATATTATGGATTCAATGCAAATCGATTGCGGATTTAAGGGCGTTCCGTCCGGAGATTCCGTAATTGACCGTATTTAAAACCTTATAAACTCATAATCTGAAAGCTACAAAGTTATAATAAAAATACAGCAATAATCTTCAGTATATCAACATTCCTTTTGTCGTTTTAAATTTTCTATTTTTGTTTCTTATACTCATGATATCAGCTTCCAAAGTAATACCAATTTGTTAAAATTCAAGCATACATTCAGCATCTCCTTAGGATTTACAAATTACTTTTATTTGAAACTCACGCCAATAGATCGACAATATCATAAACTACATAAATTCGCCGTTTTAAATTTTTTTTAGGACAATTTTGAACCAAGATAAGTAAAAATAATAGGGTTTTGGCGCGATCTCGGCAACGCGGCAAATGTATGGCCAAGGTCGTTTGCTCGGGGGACGACCTTAATTTGTGCACGTAGTTTAGTAGCGAGCCGGCTTTGCAGATCAGACTAGCGAGTAGTTCCGCACGTCGCGCCAACGACGTCGCGCGGGCTCCCGGCCGCCGAGGTGCGAACAGCCCGGTCCCGACCATTACACGCTCGGTTAGGGTTTACAGCGTATCGTGTGAGTGACGGTGACACCGTGTGCCCGCCGCCCGGTGCCGTCACATTACATGAGTTCTAGGAAACGTCCCGGCGACGGCCGATTCGACCTTCGGGAGCTCGAAATGCGTTTAGTTTCCAATTTATTAACCGGAGGCCAGTGATTCTGAGTTTTACATAAATTTGCATCGGGCCCTCGCGCTCGTTACGAGCGACGATCTAGCTCGCGATAAATATTGCGACTTTACAATCGACACTTTCGAGCGGACGCTGATAGACACTTCAGTGCGGCGGCAGATAACATCTTCGACGCAGGAGTCCGGCCGTCGTCGGTCGCCGCCGGGGGAGGAGCCGGGCCGGAGATGGGGGGAGCGGACGCAGGTGGCTCGGTACTCGGGTCCCGGGGCTGTCAGTAGCAGCGCTCATTTACATGTAAATACGGAGCGAGATAAGATAGCATCGGCGAGAGCCGGACGACTGAATCGAACGTAACCTAGGAAGCTATATGATCTAGATTCTTATCCGAGTCCTGTGCTCATGAAAACTATCGAGTCGCATAACCGAAAGAACGAGGAGTCGCCTCGCCGCCACTCGCCACTCGCCTCCCGCGTCGAGCGGTCCCAATCCAATTACGCGATCAGCGATCGTCAGCCTCACAAAAAGCGCTAATACTCGAGGAATATTGATTAAATTAAAAATTAATGAATACTAAAGAGCAAAGAATAGGCGAGCTCCCGGCGAGGGGCAAAAACCCGGTCACGAGTCACGTCACGGCGGCGGCGCGGGCTGCCGGCTGCCGGCACGTCGCCGCGTCATTGTAGGCGCTAATTAAAACGATGACGCTGTAGTTTGAGTACTGACTAGTGGTAGTGACTACTGAGTGCTGACACCAACATAAGCTACTGAGCTAAGCTGAACGTCTAGGGGTTGAGGTTGACTGAGTTTAGGGGTCCTAGACACGATTTAAATTTTAATCGTTACGAACGAAAATTGTGAGCCGTTGTCGTAACTCCTAGTGTCGAATTGAACGCCACCATGGTCCTCTCGATCAGCGCGAGCCGACGTCGGCGGTGTCGCGGCTCGTTCGCCTCGCTCCACGCCGCTAATCAATTCGATTAAACGCCTGACGCCGCTCGCCGGCCGCCCTCGGCCCGCCGCGCAGTCATGCCCTCGGCCCTGACGAATCGCACTTCCCTGTATCGCGTCGGACGCAGCGACCGCGGCCTCGTCGTAATCCGATACTGGAAAGTGGGAACCTGGCGGCAAGCGGCGCGGGTAGGCGGTAGCCTTTTATAATATGGGGTACGATTTACGAAACTTCAACAGAACGTACTTTGTAAACGAAGAAAATTGTAACTACCAACTCGCGAAGTGTATGATTACACAACGAGCTGTTTTACTGCACCTTCCGTGTCAGATTGAAAAAGAACCAAAAGTTCACCCCCAAATTAATTTATTACCCAAAAATCTAAATTAATTTGATACACTTTCACTTCTGACTAATGACTTCCCTCGCATTACCTAATGCCCGGCTTCCAGAATCCAACTAATCGAAATATGGACCTACGTAGAATGAATGTAAAACGAAAATTGCAATGTAAACGGAATTATTATTTCTAACAAAAAATTATAACCGAATTCCAAGGTAAAAACAATAGTAATATGAACTAATAAGTATAAAATAACTTTTACTCTTTAATAGTGCCTTTTTCAGAATTCGTCTAAATCTGAACTATTTCTGTACATACTTACTACAGTCTTCATTACTTTAAAGTCGATACCAGCTAATTTAATCGTGAGTTCAGTAATGTCAGAATATCTGAAACTTTTAGGACTGGTACCGACTTCAAAGTAATGAAGACTGCAGTAGTATGTACAGAAATGGTACAAGGTAATGGTAAGGCACTATTAAAGAGTAAGAGTTATTTAATAATTTTTAGTTCATATTACGATTGTTTTTACATTGGAAGTCGGTTTTCATTTTTTTGTTTAATTATTATTTTTAACAAAAAATTAAAACCGACTTCCAGAGTAAAAACAATAATTATTATTAAAATGAACAAAAAAGTATGAAATAATTCTTACTATTAATAGTGCCTTATGCAGAATACTCCTAAACCTCTACTATTTCTGTACACAATCTTCATTATTTTGAAGTCGATATCAGCTAAGAATGGTGAGTTCTTAGACAAAATATTTTTTATTTTAAATACTGGTACCTTCTACGACTTCGTATGGAATTTCTCTGAATCGTAACATATGTTTAACTTACTAGAAACAACATTTTAACTACTATGAGTGTTTTAATAAATTTCAAGGATTTCCCTCGATTGCTGATAGATCCTATCATCAGTTCACCACTTTCGTAATTGTTATACAAAATTAAGATTTAATATCCTATACAACAACATGAGAATTTTGAAAATCGGTCCACAAACAGCGAAATCATCATCAAAAACATCTGCTTCGATGCAAAATATCACGAAAAGTTTAAAGTACCAATAATTGGGTCATAGTGTGATGACCCATGGTATAGTTATGGTTGTAATCATGATGATCAATCAAATTGATGTGTTGGCTTATGCTTTCAGATGTTTAAACAACGCCGAAATCCCCGAACCTGTACCTATAAGCATTCAAAAGTTCTGTTCGGTACCTTCGGATCCAGGGTATAACCTGATGCAAAGTCTTACTTTCTAGTAGCATTTACCTCGAATGCTTCAGAAAAAATCAAAATCACTATAATATGTTTTCATACAAATTTCAAGGAGTCCCCTCGATTTCTCACCCCATCATCAGATCACCACTTTTGTGAACATGGTACCAATTTCGAGTTAAACCCAAAAAGGAATTTTGAAAATCGGACTACAAACGGCTGAGTAATCGCTGAACTTATCTTGAATAAAAAAAATACATAGGTACAGCCGAACGTATTACCTCCTCCTTTTTGGAAGTCGGTAAAAAAATATCGAAGAATGACGAAACGGAATAATTATTGAAGTACTAACTAGGGTTATAAGTTGTAACAGAGCGATGCAAGGTCAAAGTCGAGAAGTCAATTTGTCTATGACGCTCTAATCTCTATGGGGTAGTCTGTGCGACTGAGAATGGGCCCTCGACACGTTCACGATTGTTCGATGGCAAACGAAGGTAGGAGCGTCTCGAAATTAGGGGCCGTAAATAAAAAGATAAATCGTTGGCCCCGTAAAAGATTTAACGAAAGCCACCAAACGAGATTATCGGCGAGACGCGATCATTACGAGTAAACGAGTAACCCAAATGATGAAACAAAATTGATCAGTCGAGGTGTGCGCGGCCGCAGGGCTCGGTCTGGGCCGGAGGTCCTGGCGGGGGGAGCTGGGGGCGGCGGGCAGGGCGCGGGGTCGACGGCCTCCCGCGGGAGCAGGTGCCGCCCCCCGCGCCCCGCATCACCCCCGGCTCGCACAGATTTGTTCCCGACCGACCTGCGTCCTCCCCCCCGCCCCGCCGCAGCCTGCCGCCCGCCGCCCGCTCGCTAGTCGACCGCCACACGTACAGATCCTGTTCGAAACTTGCATTATTAAACTAAATATTATGTTTTTATTCATTCTGCTCCGCTTGATATAATGTAGCGAGTGTAAAATGTGCACTGCGGAAGTGGCGCCGACAGCGAATTCGCACTAGAGCCGGGTGACAGGACGGAGGACCATACAGTTGGGCTTTTGCCGTATACCTACGACAGTTAGAAAAGAAAATAGATATATTAATAATATTATATAATATTTAAAATACATACTTGTATTTGCCTACGAATTAGTGACACGAATCCTATTTACAAGACGTATATCTGGTCTAAAGCCAGTTAAAGAAAATGATAGATGATGAAGAAAGCAAACAGAGTGATGGACATTGGACACTAATATTGGAATTCGCCGGTCGAGCGCAGGCGAGCTCGGCACTCGCTGCATGCCCTCTTTTTATGCGTGAAGAACCGGCCACCGATTATGACTTACCGAAATTATAACATTTCTCTTTTTGTTCGGACTCCGGATCGGCGAGCCGCCGGACCGGTTACCGGGGGCCGGCGCGGGGCGAGGGGCGGGAAGCGTATTCGAGACGGTTTAATTTTTCCTGCGCCAGTTATTAGGTGCAGAGCTCCAACCATCTGGTAACCGTTGATTAAGTGCGCATCTCCCATTGTGGTGGCTTTTTCGCCAGTTCAGGAAGCCATCACCACGACGCCGCACCGCGCCCTTCGCACGGCTAACTATCTCATATAGGTACTTATAGAAACCTTCGTAGTATCTCGTAACTGAATCAGCTCTAGGGTGGACGAAGGATTCAGTTCATTCAGGCATTCCGATGCTTAGGTCAACACCACGAGGTGTAGTCACCGATTGCAAAGAAGCATGGACCTAGCTGCATTTAGAACTGTCCTACAGCTTTGGTCCCCTGCCGATTCCCCATTTCGTCCCTGACCATATTTATGTGGTCTACTGCTGAAAAGAGGGCTCATGCAAAACTGAAGGACTCGCTACGATGCGTGCTCGCTTTAATCACGCATGATCGAGCCGAGTATCTACCAGGCGGCCAGGCCTCGCCGCGCCCCCAGTAACTCACAGCTAGACGTATAGACGTATAGAGGAGGTTTGAAGACCGTATCTTTTAATTAGTTCGGAGTTCGGCGTGCGGCGTGCGGCGCGGCAGCGGCGGGCGGCAGGCGCGGACCGGTTGTGGCCCGGCCGGGGTGAACACACGGACCACGGTGTATCACCCGCCGGCCGCCATCTCCAGCCCAGAACATTATGTTAGTATTTGTACAGCTTAAGGACTTCAATTTATCTAAGTTGGATAGTATAAACCGAATGCATAATTATTATTATCTTTACCGAGGACAACGATACAAGACTATAGAAGTGAGCAGAGGTATTGTAGCTCTACCACGAGTAAGCTATAGTTTTTATCAATACTCGATACCGACTACGTAAATTTTTAGTATGGCAAATTTTATAGCGCCTCTAGCAGTCACTTGCGGAACTAAAATCGCCATACTAAAAATTAACGTAGTCAATATCGAGTATCGACAAAAACTATAGCTTTAAACTCATGGTACAGCTACTGATACAACTTATAGCAATTTACTTATTAATGTGTAATTCCTTACTCCTAAGCCCAACCTATATTATTATCATCTTAGACTTTAGAGACTTGAAAGGGATATATCTTAAACGACGTAGGCATTAAATAAGAAGGCATTTTTAGAAATTTGACTCCTAAGAGGGTGAAAAGAGGGCGAAACTTTTATATAGGACAATACAATTCCTTGGTTTGATGTGATCTAAACACTTTATTATGTTGAAACGTAAATGCGTTACAATCGGACTTATTTATTGCTGAGTGTTTAGCTGTCCGTCCAACGACAGCAACAGGGAGTCACAGAACACCAGGCGCTGTAGTGCTCGTAAGTCGCTACAGAGTTACGCCTGAGTGATGTCCTTTTTGGCACATAAGGCATTGCACTACCTACCATTCCCATGTAATACAACTTTAATACATGTACTTACTGCTTTATTTCAAGTTCTATTTATTGTTGTTTCTCATTGTATGTGTCCGGTTATAGTCGTGTTGTATTGTTATGTTTTAATGTTTGTATAAATTCTAATTGTTGATGTTGTAGTGTAATGTCCTATTTAGTCAAATAAACCTTTATTTATTTCATTAATTAATTAATTAATTTTAATACTTATAAATTAATTGAAGATGTAATTTATGGTTTGTTAGAATATGCAACTTAAAACGGGATGAAAAGTTATTACGGGGGTGATTTGTAGCTTATTATCAGAACTCCTTAGTTCATTGATTTAAAACTACATATTTTAATAATTATTGATTTATATCTTTGTTTCACTGGTCGATAAGGCCCGCATGCGGAGTGCGGGAGATTTCTGAAACGCATGCCACGACCAATGACAATGCGCCATTAGTTGTCAATAATTAGTTGTCAAAGACTCTCCGCATGCTGTATGAGAATGCGCCCTAAGCTATGTAAAAAGTGTTGCTAGCATTAAATATAAGCATTGCTTTGGTAGAATCACCGTAAATTGAGTGTACCGTGTACGCGCTGGATCTAGTGTCCCCAGTTTCCCTTATTATGTATGCGTGTAGCAAAATTGCACAGTCGGGGGAATTCATGTTTGGCAATCATTTTTCTTTTTTAATATTGTTCTAATGGTACCATTTTAGGAACTACCTTTTCGAAGTGAAAATTCTTTATGTCAGGGACAGGTTTCCCTGTTGGGCAAAGTGGTTCCATGATCGCTTTTGCATTACATTTTTAATCATTATTTCTTTTATATGTAGCCAAAAAATTTTCACGCCATTGTTTACTTTCACAGAAACACATGCTTTACAAGTATTTACCCTCCATAAACCACTGAGGTTTGTCCGAAGTGTAATGTTTAACAATGCTATAATAGAAACGTTTAGTTTTGTTGAAAACAATTCATTGTTAGACAAGTTATTCAACTAGAAAAGAAATCCTTACTTTCCATCCTGTATACGTGCATTGGTTTCATTTTCTCATAAGTTTTTATAACCTGAATATAGTATATATATATATATATATACTATATATATATATATATATATATATATATATATATATATATATATATATATATATATATATATATATATATATATATATATATATATATATATATATATATATATATTCCCTGATTTGTTCTTGATTGATTAATCGTGGTATGGAAGATTATAATATTTGAATTACCACGCGTACTATAAAATCTTAATAATAATAGTACGGAATACGGATAGTATGGAACTTTGGATATTTTATGAATAATAATGATAAACACGTTATGCAGTGATTTAGTAAATGAAAAAATATTTTGTAATACGCGTGGTAATAATTCAAATAAATATAATCTTCCACATCTATGGACGATTAATAAATCAAGAACAAATCAAGAAAAACGAATAGAATATCAGTTACGACACGAATTTCGCATTATGGTCTATTTGTGATTGCCGCAACGCGTCGTGGCCGTTTTCATTAGAGTTGGCCGTTTTCATGGCTGTTTCTTGATGCTTTAGGCATTTATATAAATTTTATGTTTCGATTCTGGCCACCACACGAATCTCTCCATAAAATTAGATTTTTCACTCTACCATTAAGCCAGTGGTGCCAAACCTTTTTTTCATGCGGGCCCCAAACATGTTTTGGTCTTGGTGTCGCGGGCCGCAACAAAATATTTTTAGGGTTAAAAAATAACGTTATTCAAAATAAAAGATTTAAAAGTGGAAAAAATTTCACAACTTTCATTATTTTGCCGGTGGGCTTGAATTTCAAAATGTTTAAAACATCATGCGGCCGCATGATGTTTTAAACATTTTTAAAGTAACAAATACTGTCCCGGATTTTACAATAATATGAAATCTCTGTTCTACTGAAATGTTGTCGTGACACGTTTTCAAGGAACTGTATTTAAAATCTATAAGATTTTTAGGACTGATGATCTTTTTCAAGAATTGACATAAGATAAAGGATCATGGGCATTTTGGTATATTGCTCAACAGAGATAAAATATATACCATTAGATAGCTCTTAGTGAGTAGGTAAAAAAGTTATATGGCGCTCAGCCCCTAGCAACTGTACTTTTTGAAATAGTGTACAGTCAACGTACAGGGCCGGCGTTACCGACGTAGTTTTTGTCGTCTATGTGGTAAGACTTATTTGCGCTTAGAAAGGTTACGGATGTCTTGTCTTAGACAGTACACCTTAGATTTACGCTCACAGTAGTAGTTTAACTTTAATTAACCCCTCCCCATACTGCTCACCCTTGGTCGGCGGAGCAGGTAACGATGACAGAACAGAAAATATAAAGAGAAGATAAGTGTAGGCATATGTAAGACTGTTTAAGTGTATAAATTGTATTAGGAACATAAATCCCTCAACTTAAAATCAGGGACAGGAGATTTATTTAAAAAAAAAACGCGGATAGATGGACAGACGGACAGACCGAAACTATAATAATAAATCCTTGTTGACTACGGAACCCTAAAAATAATCATGCTATAATGTAACGTGATGTTATCAGCATGAAATGTATGAGCGCTGATCTCATTTTTAAGCTGTGCGTCCACTGGATCGGAATCGGAGCGTACGGACCGGACCGGATGGGGTGCGTCCACTGCATTCGGATTCCGCATCGGCAATTTAGTTATTAATGTATATATGAAATGTGTGCGTTAACGCTTTGGAGTTAAGGTTGGATTTGCAATGTTCAGTTTTGATACTTTGTTTCGATGCGCTTTGACTCTGCACTAAATATATAAATTAATCCATAGACGCGGCTGCGGATGACGTCATCGGCATAAATTCCGGTCTCAGGTGCAGAAATGCCGATCCAGTGCACGCAGTACCATACAAATCAATACAAAGTAACAAATCCGTACGCTCCGTACGCTCCGTACGCTCCGATTCCGATCCAGTGCATGCGCAGCTTTAACATGGCTTTACTCAAAAAGTACAACGAATCTTGACAAGCGCCCTATTGGTCATTAATGTAAATGGGTATCTTTCTAAAAATATACAATCCATTCCTGTCGAGCACTATACCAGAGCCCATACATTTTTGCCCCTCATCATTTCTATAATATTAAAGTTTCTTCCTTTCTTCCCGAGATTGCTTACCATATTTTGGTCTTCTACCTTTTTAGGTCTTTCGATAGGTATTTCCTACATACATATGTATTTCATACATGTAGACTGTAGTTAATAATTCAGTTTCGTAGACAAGAGCGACTGGTCCACAATTTTCATTGTCAGATAATAAAGGGTGCAATTAAACGACGTCGGAGAAACCAGTAATTAATTGATTGGTTAATTGATTGATTAAGTAATTAATTAATTGGTTAATTAATAGGAAGTATAGGTAGTTATAGTTGCATAATATTACTATTATGTATAATGATATTATGCATATAATATTATGCATAATATTATTATTATTATGATTAATCTTGGTTAATGTTAGTTTTGTTAGTTGTGATATTGTATAAGGTAAGTAAAGTGTAAGTCAAAAGATATATTGTTGGAAAAAATCTTGTATGTTACTCTAAAAAAAAGTATTGTAAGTGTAAAATGAGCGCTTCTCGCCTTCAAACATTAAAGTTTGGCGAGTTTATAATTTGTAACAACACATAAAATATTGTATTTTGTGAAATAAATAAAAAAAAAATTCAAGACTTTTACGACTTTCGCAGTAATGCGCGATCGAGGTATAGGCCGATATAAAATTCGCGAGATCGCCGGCTCGAGTCAAAAGACTATAAAGAATACTAAGCGAATTTTCGCAATAAGAACTTCGAGTGTGCGCTCGACCCTAAATTCGTGATTACTTTTTGGTGAACAATGTAGGACCGCGAAGCAAAAACTTACGCGTCCGTCGATCGCGGGTGGGGGTGGGGGGCGCGGGTAATTGCGGCTGCGTGTGTTCCGACAAGAACAAAGCGCGCGGTGGCCGCCGCAGTTTTTGTGCGGGGCGGAGCGCGCCCTGCATCGGATCGCCGCCTAGTATCTGCTTCTCGTCCTTACCAGTTTCTGCCTCCGTACGGCGTCGCTATCGTTCGTGACGTGTCGTTACTCGTTATCCGGGCACAATCGCGGAGTGTTCAATTATTAATTGCGGAGATAATGAGGTGCCGTGTTTTAATATCGTCGATATGATAGTACGCGTCGACTATCGACGACCGGACACCGTCCGCTCGTAGGCCGTAGCCCGTAGCGGCAGCGGCGTAGCAGTGCGGGACCAATAAACTATGTAAAGTGAATCGTTTTTCAATTGTCACGACACTCACGGCTCACGACAGCGATTATAATACCATAAGAAAATTTTAAAGATCCAGATCAATAATAATATTGTTATAATTAGTCCAAACTCCAGCGATAAGAAATCCTGATCCCAATAACAAAGGGGTCGCAAGTCACAACTCGCAACCCTTATAACCTCACCACGTACCGCTTAGAGATGACGACAATATAGTGCTCAGAGTTATTTTCAGATATAGTAACAGCCTTCTAAACGATATTCATGTTGGTTTATTTTGGCCGTTAATTGTCTTCATGGGCTCGTATAGTCTATACAAGAGGTATTCCACCAATAAAACGTTTATGACTGTTCAAATCTCTACTTCTGTCTTCGTTTTGAAAATCGCGATGAGGACAGATCACAGATCTCGTCAGCTTCATTATTATAGACAAATAAATTAAGTCCTACAATTATGCGTATCGTCGATATTGGTATCGACGATACGCATAATTGTAGGACGTATTGTACGTCATAAACGTTTTATTGGTGGAATACCTTATACTGGGTGAAATACCAATTTACTAAAGCATACGAAATACGAACTCAAACGCACATTCGACAAATAGCAAGGTAGTAAAATTATTATGAGTTCAATGTCGTAACTCATAGCATAGAAAACTGAAAAGGACCCTCTCGATAACTTATTCAGGAGCAAATAATAAAAACTGAATAATAATATAACAATTCAGGTCGCCGTAACATACGGCCGGGTCGCCGGCGCAGGTACAATCAGCCGCGACTCGCAGGTCTGCTATCGCTAATGAAGGGAGGACAAGATGCCATTAATATTCCACTCGAAATGGGCTCATAATTAAAGATTAGCTAATTAGATGCTCCGACGAACGAACGAACGTTGCCTAAATGGCGACCGTGGCTCTCTCGAGTGCAAACCGAGGCTCGAGTGTTAGTTGTTAACTTGTTACCAATTATCATGTTGAATTTTACCAATACACGAGACTTTTTAAAATGTTTTTAAATACAATACGACTTCTCATTAATAAAACTAACTTGGAGCTATCGATGACCATAGTTAACGTAATTTCACTTTGTAAATAATTATAAACTGTCGCTTTAGCGAGTAGACGGTAGAGCGTTATCGATAGCCGTTGTCGTTATTATAATGCGATGGTACATGATGTACGAGCGCGCCGCCGCTCTGATAGATGATCTCAATTCCCCTGCAAATACTCCGAATAAATAACTGTCCGCCGGATAAAGAACGAGCCTGAGATGAGGTAATGGCAAGAAATAATCCTCGGCCGGGGCTACACTGTAGCGATTCGTGTGTGTGTGTGTGTTCGTGTGCGCAGCCGACAGATTGACGCGAGATAAGAGACGCTAATGTACAGTTTTGACAGGCCATCTTATCGATCGCTCTGTGTAATGCCACTTTCGCTCTGTAAATACAAATATGTAAGTCGCAGTCCACCGAGTGCCGAAGTTTTCGGGGGCCCTATTGGCCGTGGCACCGGTGCGGTGATACTTCAGGAGCTATGGTGCCCATTCTAGTGTGTCGACATCGATGAGAAGCTAGTCAAGCTAGTAATAAAATATTGATTATTGGAAGTGGCATCTGGCACCCGCCTCGTGGTCGTGTGCGCTGGACTTTACTCGAGTCCCGCGAGAGCACCATCAGTCAGTGGAATATTTCACCTAGGAAACGAACACCGTGCGCCGCGCCGCGGCCGGTAACATCGATCGCCGCGAGTGCTGCTGCGACGCGACGCCCGCCGCTGCCGCCGCCGCCCGCCGCCGCTGTCGCTTCGCTCGTGACCACTCGACATCCATTACTTACCCGTAGCGCTGCAGCGATATTAGCGCAGCCGTACATCGTCTCCGACAGCCGCGGCTCAGCTCGCTAAATCATAGCTAGGAACATCAGCCGCGAACGAAAGTCGTGCTCCCGACTCGACCGTCAAATGCAACTTTTTGCACGTTTCAAATTGGACTCGTACCGGTGCAAGTTGCCAGTTGCAAACCAGGGGCGTTGTTATAGAAGCTCGCACAGGGCGCAAAAAGGCTATTTACGGCACTGTTGCGGCTAGACAGATAAGCAGTAAGCATGTATGCCTGGTGGTTTTGTATGCTGTACATAATAATAAATACAAGTATTTATAATGTACAAACTTTTTGTTACCTACATTCAAGGCAAATAAATAAATGATAATGATAGCAACATAATACAGTGAAACCTCGATATAGCAAATCTGAAGGGAATAAGAAAATATTCGTTATATCAAGTAATTCGCTAAACTGAGGTTTGTTATATTGAGGTTAGGTTGGTCCAAAATTCGTCATAAAGAGGTAAAAAAGATTAGTTTAATTTAACTCAACATTACTTACTCACTTTGATAAAGCGAATAACTTTTACTAATAAATGATAACATAATATTTTTATCAAATTATTTATTGTAATAATCTTTCTATTTAAAAACAATTAGGTAGGTAAAAAATTTTTTTCTTACATTAAATAATTAAAATTATATGCAGTGAAATCCGTAAAAGTAGGGACTTACATATTATCTTGGTGGGTACGTTAATGTTAATTTCATTATAATATGTAGGTAATTTAATGTTCATTTCAAAGATTCGCACAACGAAACTCACCAATTTCATCAAACAACAATGATTGTTTTACGAACAAATGCGTGTAGAAACATGTCGCGACGATTGGTGGAAACTTTATATAAAGGTTTTGGTTTGCTGAAATTCGTTAACTAATTAACACTTTTTTTTTACAGAGGTATTTACACTTTTTCTTGATGGTTGAAAATCCGTTATATAGAGGATGTTCGCATAAATGTTCGCAATGTAAAGGTATATTTTATATTGACTCTTATGGACAATTCAAGGGATTACGAAAAATTTGTTAAATCGAGGAAGTCGTTATATCGAGGTTCGTTATATTAAGATTGCACTGTATTATGTATCTAGCAACAGTAGATAGCATTGCTATCGCAGGATGTCAAATCCTCTAGTCCAGCGAACTGCGAAACATTTGCAGGATTTTTAGATCCTTCAATAATTATTACAAACAGAACTTTGAGGCTTCCAGTTCCAAGGCGATGCCTCAGTAAGTACTAAATACAAATCCTTTGTTATCTTATATATAAAATTCTCGAGTCACAATGTTAGTCCACGAACTCCTCCGAAACGGCTTTACTGATTTTTACCAAATTTTATATGCATATTCATAATTCAATAGGTCTGAGAATCGGCTAGTGGATATTTTATATATTGATAAGTGCATTTGTTGAATAGATAATAGTAAATTATTACAACCTCAGACTGACGGTCACGCCGACCATTGTTTGTGCGACGAGATAGCGATCGACGTTGCCATGGCGACATTTAGTCACTTCAATAAAATAATATGGGCGAAATACTTTATATTACGGCATGATTATGTCAAAGCAACGTTTGCCGGGACAGCTCGTTATATATATATGAAGGCAGGAGTGGATGAAGTTGGCAACATAAGAGCGATAATTATTGTTAACTAGTTGTTCTTGTAATATTATGTTAATAAATCTTGTAAACTCTTCATCACCTACCTATACATAGAATCCACATTTCAAATAATTTACCTGGTCCAAAACCATTCTTTCATTTTTTTTCACGCCAAAAACAACAGCTTTTGTATTGTTACCCATTTATAGTTGGCGTAGCGCAGGACAATAAAATATGTAAGTTTTGAAGTTCTCTTAGGACGGAGTTCCCGTGGCCAGCGCTTTGAACGGCGACCGGTCAGCTAATTAACGTACGTGGAGCGGCGCGGGGTGGGGGGGGGGGAGTGAAGGGTAGGATAGGAGAGAGGGGGGACGCATTCCTCCTAATGGAATTAAAAGCTCCAGATTAAAACGCGCCGATAACCGGCTGGTAAAGTTCCACCGTGACTCGTGAGCTGTGGAGCCACCGGCCGTACCTGCCTGACACTTCTGACATGCTATTTCATTTGTATGCAGCAGATTAGAGCCTGTTCTGTTAGGAGCCGTTTCCGAAGACTGAAGAGTACATAATTAGTACCTAATTATTATTACTACATCAATATTATGACAATAATAATTATAGTCACTACATTATTTTAAAGTGGGTTCTGGCATGGGCGCCAGCAGAAATAATTTCGAAGGGGTGCAGATTTTAGTTTTCTTTCTGTTCTTTTCTTTTCACCTTTTACGAACAACAGTGACTGTCTATTTACGTCAACATAAAACACTAGTGCCGAAACATTACGAACTATCCTTGTACGGCATGGTAATAAGGTTACAAAATGCTTTTTATTTCAATAATTCTTGTTGATTCCGAGATTCCCAAGGGGTGCAAGTGCACCCCCTGGCACCCCTCTGCCGGCGCCCATGGGTTCTGACTTCTGGGTAGGTAATATTGTAAGTTGTAATATTTTGTAACCTGACAAACCTGAGAAATAATGACATGTGTTCGTACAATTTTACTATCGTTCGTGGAATTGACGCAATATATGGCTAAAACATAATATGCCAATTTATGTGGCGCTTGTGGCTATGTTATTCGAATATTAGACGATTTTATTATTCGAATATTCGCCAAATTATTTATCTAATAATTCGAATATTAAAATATTTTTTATTTTTGTTTAAAATGGTATCAAACATAAAATTAACAAACATAAAAAGTTTATTTTAGAAAAATAACATTATTTATGAATATTCTACATCTTTAACAAAAATAAGTGATAAAGTATTATTAAAATAGGAACACGTACACACCCTAAAGTATTAGGATGTGGTGTGTACGTGTCCCTTGTAGAGAGTTCACTGTGAAAGTGCAGCTCTGAAAGACGATTTTTTTTTTCACTTTCGTATGCCCGAAAAAATAATTTTGTGACTTGGTGAACTAGGTGAACGTGGATCGAAAATGTCAAAAAGACGGCTGAGCTTGCTTAGTATTAATGAACAGATATGAAAATGTCGAATATCATATTATTATTTAATCTCAACTGCTGCCCAGCAAGACTAAGCATAATTACATGAGAAAAGTAAAAGGCGCTACGATCAAAAACGATTTACACTTTACATAGGCTGCACTAAAAATATCGGGAATGGAATATTTCCACTGTTCCTGTCATATTAAAATTTTTTTATTTAAAAACTTCTTGGTTTTAAAAATAGAATACCATTTAATTATGTAAAAAAGATTCTTGGTCTTGTCACAAGGTTTTGTCAAACTTGTGTAGTCGTTGAGAAAATGGAATTGACTCGAGAAAATTCTAGAGCGATGATTTATTATGACTTTCGAAGTGGTTTAACACAAAAACAGTGTGTTGACCGGATGATTTCTGCATTTGGTGATGAAGCCCCATCCAAAACCACAATTTATCGCTGGTTTGTTGAATTTCAACGTGGACGTGTCAAGCTCAGTGATGATCCCCGTCAAGGTCGTCCAAAAACTGCAGTGACCCAAGAAAACGTTGATGCTGTGCGTAAGCTGGTCGAGGAAGATCGACATGTGACATACCGCGAAAATCAGGAAACTTTAGACATTGGCATGAGTCAAATACAAATAATATTGCATGAACAATTAGGTTTAAAAAAGTTGTTTTCCCGATGGATACCGCATTTGCTCTGTGAAGAGCAAAAAGCGGCTCGCGTTACTTGGTGCGTCAGAACTCTCGAAAGATTCCACGCAGGATCCTCAAATGCTGTATACAACATCATATCAGGTTACGAATCCTAGATATACGCGTATGAACCCGAAACTAAAAACCAGTCACGAGTTTGGGTGTTCGAAAATGAGTTAAAGCCAACAAAAATTGTTCGTTCACGAAGTGTTTAAAAAAAAATGGTGGCCACGTTTGTCTCCAAAACCCGCCATATTGCGACTATTCCTCTCGAGGGACAAAAAACGGTTAATGCAGAATGGTATGCTAGCATTTGTTTGCCACAGGTCGTTTCTGAACTCCGTAAAGAGAACTGCAATCGCCGCATCATCCTCCATCACGACAATGCCAGTTCTCACACCGCGCACAGAACAAAAGAGTTTTTAGATCAAGAAAACATAGAAGGTTATTACAGGCCCGACTTAAGTCCTAATGATTTCTATACTTTCCCTAAAATAAAGAATAAATTGCGTGGTCAGAGATTTTCATCACCTGAAGAAGCTGTGGACGCCTACAAAACGGCCATTTTGGAGACCCCAACTTCCGAATGGAATGGTTGCTTCAATGACTGGTTCCATGACCATCGTATGGAAAAATGTGTCAAATTTCGCGGAGAATACTTCGAAAAGCAATAAACACATTTTTAAATAGTAATGTTGTGTCACTTCCTTGATTCCCGAAATTTTCAGTGCCGCCCTCGTACAACCTTTCTTTTATTGCCCAGCTGTTACCTTAAAATATAAATTTTTAAAGTGTTTACCAATAAAATTCACTATGTGATATACAAAGATTTATGTTGATAAAAGTAAAAATTAGAATTGGTTACTTCTTACTTATAACAAAATAGGTTGTACATGGTTGTACGAAGCTTTTTGTTACTTTTATTCAGAGTTTTCATCATTTTTCACAATTTTTGAATTATTCGAATAATACTCGAATTATTCGAAAACTTTTGTAAAATATTCGAATTATTGGAATGGTAAATTTGTCGAATAATAACATTCCCTAGTGGCGCTATATTAATTAATAGCTTTGTCCACACTGGGCCTTTTTCTGTTCATCAAGGGCATGCGTTATAGCGCAGTCAACAGAGAACGTGAGGCATGCCCGTGACGCACGTTGAAATCGTAGCGCTCGCTATGACACTTTTCTTTCAACGCGGGTGGATTTTAACGCTTTCAATTATTGAATATGCCAAACGAAAGTTGAATAAAAAGAAGATGACGAAAATTGATGATGAAATTGCATAATGTTGTCATAGCTTATTAATTATTGTCGAATCCCGGACACCACACAATTTTTATTTCGTACCGCGATAGTGAAATGAGTGACGAAAACGTTGTTTGCGAATATCGGCCATATTATTTTACTGTATATTAGTATATACCGTGTTATCTATGAATGATTGTAATACTTGACCCTTTGAAGCAAGTTGGGAGAGTGAGTGTCGCCGTCCGAAGCTCCGGGCAGGTCTCTCGCCGGCGGCCGCGCGGTCGCAAAAAACACGTTGGCAAATATTTGGCGAGGGTCGCCGTTCCCACGCCGCGCCGCCGGCCGCGACACACTCGTTAAAATACCCCGGACCCTGACTCAACCCGGTACCCCTCCCCGGAGACCACCACACCGAGATTTATAATGATTAATGAACAATTAAAACCAGCTCTACTGACGTCGTCAGCGAACTTTTTTTTTTTTTGAACAGACACTTTTGATAGGAGGTGTAAGTTGTAACTTGTAACATTTAGTAAGCAGACAATGTCACTGATGCCGACGTGGATCTAGAAATTTCGAAAGTAACTTGAAATCAGAACGGCCCGAGAAAATCTAGCATTGCAAGGTTGCAACTTACATAGAAATGAGATACTATGAGATGCTTCCAGGTCTCCTTCTCTCTCGAATCTCGATACACTTCAGGAAGTAGGAACATCATGTATCCACATAGTGCAGACACAATAATTACAGAAGGCAGAATGAAGAAACTTTTGAAGTCCAAAGGACCAAGGCTGATGATGTCGATATTGTATTAAGTGTGGCTCACAATCGTGCAAAGCAATAAACGTTGGCGTCGCGCGTCGCTGCCTGTCGCAGCGAATCACCCCCCCCCTCCTCACCCCACGCCTGCTCCGCAGCGCTCGCAGCTCGCAACACTCGAATTAATTAACAGAACGCTCCCAAATGAAACACAATCATACACAATATGATTCACGGCTCCAATTAATTTGAATATCCTCGTTCCTCCCCCCCGCCTACCCCGCCCGCGCGGATCTAATATCAATTAATCACTAGCTCAGACTGTAAATAACAGAACAACGGAGGAGCGGGCGAGGCGGGCCGCGTGACCGGTCGTCGTCGGCCGCAGTAAAACGCGACCGGCCAGAGAGGAGCCCCCGAGATATCGAGATGTTAATCAACTGTCCCCGCGTCGCGCCCGCCCTCCGCCGCCCTCCGCCGTAGAGCGTCAGGTCGTAAAGAGCGCGCGCGCAAATTGCCGTGGGACGGTCCGCACGCACACGCGCAGTGCACGTCCATCACGCCAATTGCACGCCACAATTAATTCAATTACTCTCATGAATATCTCTCGCGTCCGTCGACGGTTACGTCACCCGGGACTCGAGACGGATCGCTGTCCGGCAGCTCCCAGTTAATTACTATAACCGTTGCGCTAATTAACTGTATGGTAAATTAAGAGCACCGCGGCGCGCGCCGTCGGGCTCGTCGCGGCGCCGCGTCGTGCGTACTGCCGACCGCGGTCCGCGAGTCGCGACATTTAGCCAGCGTGGACTCCGCGCGGCCCGCGGGAATGAGCAGATCGCGGCTCGTTATAAATCGATGCGATTTACTTCGACCTTTACGCGCGAATCTGTACGGCATAGAGAGTACACGCTCCTCACACGAGCGAATCGTGACTTCAACTTTTCTCCGGAAATCCGTTGAGTATCTATTACATACAATTAGTTGGTGCTAATTAGTAATTACTAAAGTTTTTAAATACACTTTTCATTTGACCAATCCAATATCCGACGCATTATGTAGAGTCCGAACTCGGACAACGTTGATGTGGGTAATTATTGAATATTGAGAACGAGAGTACATAGTAGGTACATACACCTGATACACGGCACACCCTTGTTCCAGCTACACGTGCTGATAACACCAACAACACAATATTATAGTAAGACGGCTCGGGCGCTCGTCAGCGATATCTCGCGAGTCGCAAGGCGAGCGCCGACACGCCGCCGCGCCGCGCCGTATATTCGCCGGCCGACACTCGACTTTCACAGATAGCGGAGATATTTCAGCGCTATCTCAGATGCTCGCCCGCCGATATCCCGTAACCTTTGCAATAATCAGCGGGAGAATGGCAAATCGCGGTATCGGCGATATCGGGCGCATCGGCGGTGACGCGCTCCGTGCCCGCCGCCCGCCGATACGCTAATGTATGTAGAGGGCGCACGACGAACATGCGCGCCGCACGCCGATCGCCGATAGCGCGTGATTTAGATCGCGTGCCCCGGAAATCGGTCGCTACTCGCTACTCGCGACACATAAGCCGTACGTGTGCGCCGGGTTCTGGTGGTGGAGGCGCTCCCACACATCGCCGCCGCAGCAGCGTGCCTCGTGATCTGCATATCGTGGCGCCGATGCTTGTCACTGATAGCTAGTCGGATACTGATGTTTATTGCAATACGACTACTCAACGAGCCAACTTCCTTATCATTAGACAAGGAAATTCGTTTATCAGAAGATTTCCACCCAAAGAAATACATTGATACTCGAAGCCTCGAAGCATTACTCCTTAGTAATAATGATGAGTCCGTAATTTCGATTCAGACAATTAGAGAATGGGGCTTAGCTGAGAAGTTCGAGCAGTCAGCAAAGAATAATAACAGTGGCCTCATACAAGTAAACGTCAGAATCGTCGGAATTCGAGCCGTGCCATGTGCCACCATCCAGAGTGAGTAGCCACTAGCTCAGTTTGTGTGTCACTGTGTGTCACAATAACTAGCTAATTGTATGACGAAACTTCGGGAAGACGAAGCGAGCTGCGAGAGAGTTACAAATTACAATTGATAATATAATTAAGAATAATAAGTGTAAGTGCATACTATCAAGTGCATACATTTCTTGTGTTCATACTATCGTGAACACAAGAAAATAGAAATCTCATAAAAGCTACCTCCTCAACCACAGTCCTCAACGGCGGACAACTGAATAGTAAGATATGACAGGAAAAAGATTACTGAAATTTTTGCTTTTGGTTGAATTCTTTAATTGATTTGCAAATAGCAAAGTACAGCAAATTACTATAACTTTGTACTTTGTTAAAGTAATAATAATAATAATAGCTCCCACACCGGTTTCGGTGACGGTGGCCGGTTTCATTGAAACCAGGCCAGCTACGCAGGAGTAATTTTATAGTGCCCAAGCGTGTGCGCAGTACACAAGAGCACTATCTATTCCTTTACTCTCATAACCCAGTGGGACGGCAGACCGACACGACTGGCGAGAGATCAGGCGCAGGACCGACTTTTTACATGCCCATCCGACGCATGGATCATCTTACTTGTCAGACAATCAGGTGATCAGCCTGCATTATCCTAACCAAACTTGGAAATAACATGTTTCCAACGCGGGAATCGAACCCACGACCTCCGAGTCTAGAGCCGAGCTATGAACCACTAGACCACGGAGGCGTTTGTTAAAGTATACACTCTACAATATTAATATGTATACATGTACAAAGTCACCGAGCAGGTGAGTGGAGACTGGAGAGTGATCACGGACGTCGATGTCGGTTCGCATCTCATAATTTCTAGATCGATCTCTAGTTGCCGAGGATTAAAAACATCAGCAAAGAACATTTATTTTAATTAAACGTTTGGCACACGAGATAAATGCATTTTATTCTTTTAAGCGGCGAAACCGGTCGGCGGTCGGTCGGTCGGCCGAGTCAATATATTTCATGTAATACGGGCGCGGCGCGGCGGACCGGACCGCGCCGTTTCCGTTGTATTAACTCGACGTAAGTATGTTAAATCGGCGATCGCTATTGACGGATGGTCTGGATGATCATCGGAGATCATTCGTCAGCGGTGTTTGATGATAGCGCATTGTCCGCGTAATTAGTTACACACAAAGCGATTAATTGTGTTCGAGGCGATCGTTAGTATCATCAGGGATCATCAATTAGGTGGCGGTGCTCGGGCCGTAATTACCGCCCGGGGTCCGCCGCCCTCAACTATTATTACTGCTATTATTCCATTACACTATGATCGCTGAGGCGGCAGGCGGCAGGCCGAGCTCCGCGCGTGCGGCTCGCGGGGGCTCCACGCGCTGCGGCCGCTCCGCCGGCGGCTTCGCGTTACGAAACGAGGTGGAGACTCGGAGGTACGATGACGTCGAGCATTTAACCGATCACCATAAAATGTGGAGCGTGACAGTAATTGTTATTGTAATCGTGACGGTAATCGGTGAGCGCGTCGTTTGTAAGAGGCCGCCTCGAGTGTCGGTGGTGTGGAGCGAGCGGTTTCGCTCGTCCGCGCCGCGGCGCTTCGGAGTTCGGACTACAATTTGAGATTATGTAAAATTATCGATTTGACAAACTATGGTACCAACGAATGGGCACAACGAACGGTTCGTCGATCGAGCCCAGCTCGGAGGACGGTGCTCGAGTTGCGCGTTTTGATGTACGATCGTCGTGATTAATTCAGTTCGGTAATTGTTGCGTGGTACCGGCAGGCGGCAGTAATTAATGGGAGCCGGTGCGGCGGAGGTGGCTCGCGGCCAGAGTCGGGGGACGATCGATCAGCGCGGCCGATGGCGATTACCGATACGGCGACAGCGCCGACGCACCAATTTGTTGGCCGACGCCGATGCACCGATAGCGGGCGGACCCGGCCGGGGACAATACACCAATTATAGCGATGACACGACACGACCGGCCGCGCGAGCGCTCGTGACACGCAACCGTTCACCGGAATACTGATGAAAAGCAGCTATCGGCAGGTATAGGGTTGATTCAGACGGCAACGCGACGCGTAGATATGCATTTTTTAATTTATATGGATTTGACAGATTCGCAAGACGTCTCACACAATTGAAATCTGTCAAATCCATACAAATTAATGCTTTGCACAAACCTACGCGACCACGTGACTGCGAAGCGGCAGCGTCAATACAAAACACACATTTGACAAGTTGTCAAATGTGTGTTTTGTATTGATGCTACCGCTTCGCAGTCGCGTAGGTTTGTGAAAAGCATTATGCCGCGCCGCGCCTCGCCTCGCCTCGTCGCGTTGCGTTCTGAAAAACGTCATTCGGATCGATTTGATTATTCCGATTCAAAATCTTATGCATTCATTTGATCGGAATCAGGTTCGTTCTGACTTCTGATCCAACCCGCTAAGCCATGGTAAAAATATTATACTTTTTACCGTGGCTAAACGGTATTCGGAACTTTACTACAGCGCAGAGGAGACTACTTCGATTCGTTAGAACGTTGGGAATTACGGTCATCGTTTCTCGTACTATTTACCCGGCGGGCGACGTCGTGTGCGTGATGTGTCGACTGTCGTGTATGTAAATCGGTCGTGTTTTATCAGTTCCCGGCGTTATCTCATCCCGTGCCCCGGCCTCGGCCTGTATAAATATATTTTAATTGACAGCTCGGGCCATACATTACACGCCGCTCGTTACCGGTGAGTCGGTGACGCGCCACGCGGCCGGGGACCGGCGCGGTGTATCGGAGTAGGTACACCTAAATAAATCTGCATTTACATATCTTCCAGGTTCGAACCATCCAATCTAAGCTATTAGCTAAGTGCAGACTGCAGATATGTATTTGGTGGAGAACAACGCATTTTTAACAAAAAATATTAGATAATACTATTATAAATGTTTATCGTATTTAAAGCATCCGTTTGAAACTCCGCTTGCACACCGAGACTAGTTGGCTGGTGTGCGTTTTTGAACACAGATCAAAGAATGTCGATACGAAGGCATGCCAAATCTGTAGACGTAGCAGGACGCGCGTTAAAGAAACGAAAGCATTTCTAACTACAGTTTCTAATTCTTTTGGAAGGTTTTAACGTCAGTATTACACAATGACACAAATTACCCAATGTGATTTCGGAATAGTATTATAGTCAGTATCAGTTATCACTGACCGCTTAAATGGAAGTAGCACTGGAGTCTAAGCTATGGTCGGCTTGACCTACTATCTCCTGCTAACCGGATAGTACTATTTCACAACAAGCTCCAGAAATGTCACAAAGTGTCCCCGAGCTGCAGCTCCATACTCCAGCGTGGAGTGGAGGCAGCAAGTCGGTAAGTGGGGCGGAGTGGCACAGAATGACCGGCCGCTGACAGGTGGTCGACTTCCGCGTGCTGCTGCTTGCTCCGCAACAGTGAGCCAATCACACGACGACTGACGGACAGGCCGAAGACTAGACAGAGGTGCCGATCATGTTCGTTCGAACCTTCATGTCCCTTTTCATTCCTAGGATCTACAGCCGTCTTAGCCGTCTTTAAACTAGCTATGTGAAGGCTAGCTGGTTCGCCGGTGGACACGTTAGTATTATTTATGTAATTTGAATTCTGTGTATTATTACTGGGTATTTGTTGCAAAATTATTTTTAAAGATTCCAATTTTTACCCTATTGGCGAATAGAAAAACTACAAAAAATATTTTTGTAGAGGCTCAGTGCTCACAAACGTTATGTAAACATTCGAGAACACCCAGCATAGTTAATCTTACATAATAATTATTTAATAGCACAACGAGGTAACTATTATCCTAATGATCTTCAATAATTAAGAAATAGATTAAATTAATTAATTAATTATTTAAATCAACGTCGACGTTAGAGAGCGCTCATTTGACTCACAGGTGCCGCGGTGGGCAGGGAGAGAGGGTGAAGAGACGAGTGAAAGCGATCCCGTTACAACAACACTGACGATTTAGATGTGAGACAACGTGACGCTAATGCGTGTAGAGGAGGGTCAGCGCGACGAGTGTCCGGGGCAGGGGACAGGGGCTCCACTCTCCAGCTGCGCGGAGACAAAGCGCGGTGTAATGAATAGCCCCTCATTACGAGACATTGTCCCCCTCAGGCGCGGATGGTCCGCGCGCGATTGTCTGCGTTTTTTTGGTCAAGTGGATTTTCTGCACGTGCGGCGTCGCACACGCCATAATAGCTTTCATTACGGCCTCCGACGATTCGGTTTAAATGTAATTAAAATATCCTCGTTTTTATCATTCACGATGACAGCGATGACACTTCCGATTATAAAAATGAGGATGATGAATTTATACATCGCTACATAGATTTAGGCCTCAACTCGCAATCGACCGTGTCAGCCGAGCCCTCATTCGATATAATGTTTACTTTTGGTTTTTTTTTTTACATTATTACTTTGTCAGTGGACGATGTAGCAAGGAGTAGATTTTATATGTTCAAAATTAGTAAGGGAGATCGCACACGTCACACTTTTTGTGTGATCGAGTCTGCGGCTTCCATACAATCTGCATTCTGCATGGCGCGCGCCATCAGATTGTATGGAAGCCGCAGACTCGATCACTCCCTTAGTCTTTTTTCGAAAACGTCATGTTAAAAGTGTTAAAACCACTAAAACTCTACATCGACGCAGGGAATGGAAATTGGAGATCGAGGCCCACGGTAAGTTAGCACAAATAATAGGAAACAGGCGGGATCGGTTCGATCGGGGAGGTGGATGAGAGCTGGAGCCGGTTGGTCGGCGCTGCAGCCGCCCGGGGCGCGGCGGCGGGACAGTTCCGCTCGGTCGGGATCGGAGTCGTATTTCGGTATTGTTTCAGCGGCGACAGCCGAAAGGCGTAGCTCGGTCGGGGCGCAGCACGGAGGGCGCTCGGGTTTCGTCATTGTGTGCACCGGAGCGGGGCGGTCGCTCATTGGTCGTTGCGCCCAACGGTTTCCCGCTCCATCGGCAGCCAATAACGCCCGATTTGACGACGATGCGGGATGGCTGCAGCCTGCATTGCTAGCCCCAGACATTTAGTGCCAAAATGATTATTTTTGCTAACGTGTTTAAGAGGTTCCATCGATCATTTAGTAATTGGCCGGGTCTACTGTGTCACAGTAATCCCGGCATCGGCGGCATGTCTAACGTCAGGAATAAAGTACCTAATTTTTAATAGTTTTATGTTCATAAACATGTTACCTCGTGGAGTGTATAGTAGCTTCCAAACATTAGAGAAGTGATACTATCAAATCATCAACACAGTATTGTATGTTAAACGTAGCGGCTGCAGTAAGATGGTTATCTAAGTTCTCGGAAGTCATCAGCGTTGTATCATTTAGTAACGGTGGGCGGCTAATTAGTACGGAGCCGGCCGTCACACCGGGTTTAGTGGACATTAGCGGCTCCCGAAACTGCCGCGTGACGGTTACGACCACGGAGCTAAAACAAAGTTTGTTTTTGTTCCGTGGTCACGACAGTGTTGCGACAGCGGACAGCGACAGCGCACATCACCTGCGCTGCAGCGAGAGAACACGGCCACGCTAACCACATTAATTGTAATGTTATTATGTCGTCAGATAGCCGATAGCGATCTAATGATAGAGCAATCTCCGTCGCACACGATTTAGAAGCGAGTTAAACATAGATAATTTTAAACATAATAAACATGTTGTTGCATAATATCTAATTACGTTACACCTAGTCAGCGAGCTTCGAGTAGATATTGTGTCTCAAGGATTCATCGATTTTAACACATTTTAAACAGGCATTCATTAATAAGAGGATTATAAGCTATAACTTACGAGTATAATACTGTGGATATATTTTATATATTATTTTATTTATTTTTCTTAGCTCGGTCCGGGGCCGGTCGGGGCGGTAGACGTCGCGTGCGCGGGTCGCTATCTATGCGGGAGTACACCGGGTAATGCTAGCCGGCGCATAATTAACGAGGTGTTTACCGCACTCGTGACGCGGCGCTGCGTCGCGTGACGTCACGCCGCGACACGACACGCTCATTAGCGCGACACGCCGACACCGAAGAGCCGACCCGGCCGCCGACACGCCGCCACGCCCGGCGCCCGCCGACCGCCGTCTAATGACCGCCTTTCATTACTAGCGGCTCGGGCCCGTGTTCGTTGTCGTTCCCTCGCTTTTACCTCGGGTCTAGAATTAAATGCATTAGAAATGCTGCGACACTAGACCGAAGCGGTAACGAGACGGTAATGGGTGTCGATAACACGCTCCGCTGCAGTCCACCGCGCCCGGCATCACCCATCAGCAAAGAACAGGGCACAGGCGTCAACGGAGCCGGGCGGCCGATAGCGGTGATATGAGTGAGGTGTGTGAGCAGGCGGAGCGGAGAGCGTCGCGGTCGCAGCCGGCGCGACGCGCGGCGCGATCCAGCAGATCGTTAGCGACGTAACGAGCCACGAATATTATAATTCGCCGTCGGCCGGACGGAGAAATACATCAATTACATCTGACGGATTTATGGCTGGGCTGGCTCCTGTCCCCACCCTCCCACACCCTCGCTGCGTCCTCCTCAAGCCCGTAGACCACTCGGTGCTCGCGCGTCCGGCGGCCTTCACGGGGCTGTCACGGTGCTGTCACGGGGCCGCCGATCACGTCCGAGATTAAGTAATAAATTAAATCTCTTTATCTCTCCCGAGCGAGATCGCCGCCGCGAGCCGCACTCGACGCCACGCCGAGGCCGATGCACAAACATTTAAATGGTTTATATCGAGTACATCGAGGAATTCATTAATCTCCGATTGGAGATGTAGAGATTAACGATTGGGCGCGGGGCGCGGGGCGAGAGCGGGGCGGGAGCGGGGCGCGCGCGGCGACCGCTCATCCATCACCGCCGGACGCCGCGGCCGGACGGCCGGACGGCCGCGCCGGGCTGCTCGACTCGACCCGTCACGTCCGCCTCATTGATTTATACATCATATTCGAGGCTCCGTATCGAGCGGATCTCTCGTTCGAGAGATGGTATCTTTAACGTTTACAAATTAAAGTGGATAACCACTAAAAGATATCATTTTTCATCGGCGATTAGATTCCAGCGGAGTTTAATTATATTTTGAATTGGAATTGTTGTTGCTCGCCGCTCGCCGGGTTTACATAATGGTGAGTCGGGGCGACACGATCGAACGATTTTTATTATCATCGCGGTCACAACAAAACACGAGCGATATGACTCATATGGGTTTCGATTTCGAAATAAAAATCTATAAACAGCTTACAGCAGTAGATATTGTCCTGCATGTAAAGTATGATATGGTTTAATGTTGTAGAGGGTAAATTAGTAGGTATAGAGTATAATTATTGTAGTAGGTAGGTACTCTACGAGTAACTAAATAATTGTAGAGCAAAAACTTTTATAGCGAGCTGTCCTGCTAAAATGGGACCCACCTCAAATCAAAACACAAGATATTGTAATACCTATTAATGCAACAATATACCTAAGCAAAGTAAATGGAAAAAAATTGGTTTTAGAAATCAGGTGGAACCAACAGACTACAGAGAGACATTAAGACCACTTATTTTCAAACTAGCTGTTGCCCGCGACTTCGTCCGCGTGGACTTCAGTTTTTAGCGCGCGATGTCAACAAAATTGGTGTCAAATTAAGCTTTTTTAATAAAACCCTAGTACCCATTAAATCAAAACACCCAGAAACAGCTGTGCAGTGTGCACATAACTTATTTCATTTTTTTAAATTAATTGCAGGGCAGTAGCCCCTACACTTTATTTATGCCAAATAAAGTATATTTTGCCCCCCAATTACACAACTTTACCCATTTTCGGCCTGACCGGGCATACCACCTTGCTCGGTCGGAAGATCTTTCTTTGGTCGCCACGCATTATTCCCACATTGGTGACCCTCGACAGAACACGCCTCCTTCATCATCATCACTCCCCGCCCCTCCGCACCGCGCCAGCCAGCATCGCCTCATCGGGTACATCGTCCACTAGCCGCAACGTACCGCGGCCTGGGCGACTCCGCATCGGCATCATCGGGCTTTCTCACTACACCGACCGGTCAGCAAGCAGAGCACATCTCTCCTGGTCAGCACGTAGCATCGGCCTCGCACGGCAGATATCCGACTCACTGGATCCCGTGCAGCAGCTTACAGTTCCGACTCACTGGGACTCACTGCAACAGTTCCGACTCACTGGAACTCTCACTGGCACTGGCGACTCAAGCGACAAGACTTCAAGATTCGACCTCCGGTCTTCGGGGGGGAGTGATGTGGCGGTACCAACAATTCGCCTAACATTCCTGCATCGCGCTATCGAAGTTTTCTGAGCGCGGCGGTATATATACGACAGCTGAAATGTATCACGTGGGCTTCGGCTTGACCGGGCATACCACCTTGCTCGGTCGGAAGATCTTCCTTTGGCCTCCACGCATTATTTCTCCACATTATTAACAAGCGCTGCAGCACTCCAC
This sequence comes from Polyommatus icarus, assembly GCA_937595015.1. Taxonomy (NCBI): domain Eukaryota; kingdom Metazoa; phylum Arthropoda; class Insecta; order Lepidoptera; family Lycaenidae; genus Polyommatus; species Polyommatus icarus. The sequence continues at coordinate 215,652 of OW569323.1, forward strand.
CACTGATAGCATCTTAAAAGCGTCGAAAAGCCTCAATAGCCGATGGCGAGATACCGGCTAAGTGGGCCGCGTGTTTACAACACCGAGTACCGCCGACACAGCCACTACTAATTCTTTATTTGCACAAAACATGATAAAAAGATGTTACAATTTTACGTAAAAACAGTACATGTTTTGCCGTTTCAATGGCATGCAAATATAACAATAAAATATAGGATCCTCTAAACCAGGGATGGGGAAACTTTTTCGCGTGCCAATATAAATTAATACATATAATCCTTACAAAATATATGGCGGGCCAAGACTTTATTGCATTTTTGACTATATGGTTAATCCATACTAATATTATAAATGCGAAAGTGCGTCTGTCTATCTGTCTGTCTGTCTGTCTGTCTGTCTGTTACCTCTTCACGCCCAAACCACTTAACCGATTTTGCTGAAATTTGGTATGGAGATACTTTAAGTCCCGGGAAAGGACATAGGATACTTTTTATCCTGGAAACATGTACGGTTCCCGCGCGATAAACGAGTTTTGGCGCAACGGAGTTGCGGGCGTTATCTAGTTACTAAAATAAAAAAATCGGTTGTCTGTAAAGTCGGTTTACTGACGATAGTTGAACGTGACAACGTCCCCCGTTGACAACGTCACGTCAACGGGGGACGGCCTTAAGGCTATGGCCTTAGGGCCGTCCCCCGAGCAAACGACCTTGGCCATACATTTGCCGCGTTGCCGAGAGCGCACCAAAACCCTATTTTTTTACTTATCTTAGTTCAAAGTTGACCTACAAAAATTTAAACGGGGAATATGTAGTCGATCCATTGGCGTGTGTTTCAAATAAAAGTAATTTGTAAATCCTAAGGAGATACTGAATGTATGCTTGAATTTTAATAAATTGGTTTTACTTTGGAAGCTGATATCATGAGTATAATAAACAAAAATAGAAAATTTAAAACGGGGAAAGGAATGCCGATATACTGAAGATTATTGCTGTATTTTTATTATAACTTTGTAGCTTTCAAATTATTAGTTTACAAGGCTTGAAATACGGTAAATTACGGTATCTCCTTAACTCCTCAGTTCCGGGTAAAATCTATGCAAAAAGTCGGCCAATGTGTAAAAAAAATGGCGCCCGGCCTACCCTCTTTGTAAAATTAGTGTAATATCCTTACATACAATCCATATTTTATGTTTGTGTGACCTACATTATATTATATGTTAAATCTTCTATCTATCAAGCCATCATAATATAGTATTTAGTCCGATGTGATATTCCTTTCTCAATTATAAACTTTCGAAACTATAATTAGTGATTTGTTCAGAAGAAATAAACGAATAAATTACTCATTATAAATAAAATATTTATAATGAGTAAAATAAACTATGCGCAATACAAAACGCTACATACATTCGTGAAATCCACTATTTTTTTTTATTTATTTATTTAAATCAGGCTACGTAGGCCCATACAATATATACCTTAATGTCTAACATACATATCAATTATAATCTTAATAACTACACTTGATCACGAATTAACGGCGACGTGACGCGCGCTTCATTCCGGAGTCTTCCCTAAGTAAAATCTTCGAACAAAGCACAAGTCAAACCTTGACACGTAGGAAATAGAGCACAATTTTGAATAGCCGAAATAATACTAATAGCTCACAGATTGTTTATTTATTTTTCATTCAGAGTGTGGTCAATGTATCAAAGGTCATAACTAACCAAACTTCTTCATACAAAAGTATTCTAAGTCATCGAAATACGTAATATAATCGACAAAACAAAGAGCGCGGCCCAGGTGGGCCTCACGGTCGTTGAGAGACTTGAAAGTGTAAATGGAAGCTGTCAGCGAGGTAACGCCGCATGAACTGTCATGTTTTTCGGGCGCGCAGCCCATATCGAATTATAAGACGTTATCAGTTATCACGTCAAAATATTGATATCTATTTTCTGAAACACTAATTTACTGTGCAGATATTGCAAAATAACTGTTGAAATAGAAAAGAAAATGGGTTAAATTAAACTTTTATTTACTAACAACTAACAATACGAAATATTCTCTTGATTTTTGTTTGATGGTGGCGGGCCGGATTTCAAGTCTTCGCGGGCCGGATCTCCGGCCGGTGGGGAAACTACGGCCCTCATCTGGCCCGCGGGCCGTAGTTTCCCCATACCTGCTCTAAACTCTAAGTAACAGCCAAAATATTTAAAATTTTAATAATATAATAATTATGCACATTGATTATAAACAAATAACATTTGTAACATTGATATACGTTAACTATTAATGGAAGTGAACATTAAAGGGCAATACTTACTTTATTCATTATGATTGAAAGTTATCATTAGTTATCAAACTTTTTCATTTAAATATTCTTTAACTGTGTAAAAACTTTTCTCGATTAGGAATGATTTTAATTTCATCTTAAATTTACTACTACTACTACCTCACCGTACTGCGACTAAACCCGGAATCCACATCCACGGGATTAACTTTAAACCTCATGTTAGTCGTGTCAAACTTGCGAACACGTTTTAAGTAGGTCCAACACTCCAACCGATGGTTGTACAAGTACATACTTTTTGTGTATCGTAAACAATCGTATTATGCATCACTCCTAGAGGTGGAGGTTCGGCGAGCACGTGGGAGCGATGGTATCTGCGGCGCATCAGATAAGACGGCTGATATGTATTATGCAGAGCACCAGTAATGGGTTTCCGATGGGCGCGCAGGCCGCAGGTCGCAGCACCGCGCGGGCGATCAATTAGCCCGGGCGAGGCTGCGGCGGTCACGACGACCGACAGACCTTGCTTTCCAATTCCTTTTCATTCTTTCGACTCTGAAATCTAGCGGATGTGAGCAATTTGATATGCAACAGTACCGTGCGGCGTGATCGCAGCGCGGCCGCAATGCCTGAGCTACGGCTCGGTGTACGACTCGCTCCTACTTGAGCGTCGCGGTAGCTTAAGGCCGTCCCCCGAGCAAACGACCTTGGCCATACATTTGCCGCGTTGCCGAGATCGCGCCAAAACCCTATTATTTTTACTTATCTTAGTTCAAAATTGTCCTAAAAAAATTTAAAACGGCGAATATGTAGTTTATGATATTGTCGGTCTATTGGCGTGAGTTTCAAATAAAAGTAATTGGTAAAGAGGAGAAGGCTGAAGCTAAACCTAAGGAGAAGGCTGAAGCCTGAATATATGCTTGAATTTTAACAAATTGGTATTACTTTGGAAGCTGATATCATGAGTATACTCGTAAGAAACAAAAATTTTTGTGTTTAAATATTTTGAAGTAAATTTTTGTGCAGGAACCTAGGTAATTACTATTTTAAACTGAAAAACAACTCAAACATGTTAAATATTTTCGTATGAGAAAATGATTTTGGTATTACGTATGTATGAGAAATTCCAAGGGTACCCGGCCTCTTAAGTTAGTGTCTTTGCAGTTTATTCGATACGAGTACTCGTCAGTCGTCGTCGTAGTCGAGTACTTATAATCCTGCGAAGACAGGGGCTCGCAGTAAAATAACTAAGTAGTGTTTTACCTCAAGCTAGAACTCTCCTCGTGATAGGTTACCTCCCCCCTCCCCCCGCCGGCCGCGATGCGCGTGGATCGGGAGATGCGCTTTGTTTTCCTCGACATTCTCTCCGGCCCGGATCCATCGCGAGCATTAAAGCTCACAAAGCGGCCGCGATGAATAATTTCATTTTACCGTTCGGTACACGACGAGTGTTTATTCTATTATACGGCTCGTAATCTCTCGTCAAAAGAGTTCGAAGGCCTCAATGCGTTAGACAAATAACGTCCGATTGTGACTTTAGATCGCGGCGCTCCGCGAGAGCGGGCGAGGTAGGGGAGGGCGGGTGGCTCTTTCACGCTAAACAAAGGCACAAACGAACAACACACAACACGACATAAATAATTACGTGTTTAAATCCTGCCGACAGTGCCGAGTGACTGCGGCCGTCGATCCGTCATCATTCGTCCCGACTAAAAGTCTCTGTAGTCAAACCGCATCCCGTAATGTGATGCATGTGGAGCGCGGGCGGCTGGCGAGTGGCGAGTCGGCGCGCACACGCGATATTTAGCACCAGCGCTGCTCCCACGAGCGGCACCAATATTGATCTTCACAAGTCGATCACTTTGAAGTTCGGTGTCGTAACGGTCCGCGACGCCCGTTAATTATTCCGGTGCGGTAATTGCCATCGCCCGGGAACCGACCCGCGCGGGGGCTGCACCGGCGACCCCCGATACCGCATCGGGCGGCAGCGGCGCTCGTTACCGCTGGTTAATGAGAGCTATCGGCGCGCCCGCACATTTGAATACAATGTTTGCGGAGGGAGCGACATCATACGATACATAATTCATACGGGCGACGCGCGCCGCAAGAAGCAGATGCATCTCGGCCGGGATCGACCCGGGATGTTTTATTAATATGACGCCGCCGCTCCGCAGCATATAGATCGCCGCCGATAGCGAGCGCTGCGCCTAATACATTCGCGGACGGTCGGCAGTCGGCAACATCGGGGCCGACGCGGCACAAATCCCGCTAGCGACGTGTATTCGAGGCGGAGGCCGGAGCACTCGAGGCGTTTCCTCCGCGAGAGATGATATTCAGCCGATACCGGAATCCGGCCCGAGGAAAAACTCTGAAATGATTTCATAATATAGATTGATTTATAAGACCTCGTGCGGCCCCGCGCAATGCGGCGGCTTCCTGCCCGCGCGGTGAGAACCGCCGCCGCCGCCGCCGCCGCCCGCGCCGCTGTATCCGCGTCGTTTTTGCGCCGGTTAGGTTACTGGGAAGTGATAACATTATATTTTATTATATAACTGGACTAACTAGTCCGCGCTCACGTCCGCATGTCAGTCGTACATCACTCGTCGGCGACGCGAACGATAACGCGAACTCTTCGAGCCCCCTCCTCCATATTCACAATCGATGATGTGCACGAGTAGGTAATTAATATATTACTCGTATCGTCCGCTCGCACAAATTAAGTTGACCACTTTCACTGGAAGGACCAGCGTCTGTCTCAATATAGTCAGCATGCACCGAGCCAGTGTTTCCCAACGTTTTTCAGCCACGAACCCCTAGGAAGTCAAGCACAGTCTTCAAGGACCCCCTTAATAAAATAAACAGCAAAAAAAATCGGATTATCTATGGTCCAGCGATGAAACTGCGGAGCCCCATATATTTACTCGCGGATTCCTAAAAACCCGCGGACCACAGGTTGGGAAACACTGAACTAAGCGATTACATTGAGCTTCGCGAGCAGCCGGCACTAGCGGCTCTGCAGCAGTTCGCAGCAGCCCACAGCTGCAGTCCCGCGGCTGCACGCGAGCCGCGAGGTGTGGCTCCGGTGATTGGCAGGTAGCGCGCTGCCCGCTGCCCGCAATTAGCCCGCTGCCCGCCGCTCGTCACGCTACTATATTTTGGACTTTCCACTTGGCACCTCCTCTTATAATAATAACTCGGAAACTTCTATACCAAACTCGGTTTACCGTTTACTGGGTTTACCCGAGATCACCGCCTTCTCTAAGTGAACCTTTGATTTGCTAGTGAGACGAGGAGCGTAGCTAAGTTCAATCAGCATCAGCGGTACGGCTAGTGTTCTCCCACAGGCTGCGCTGCCGGGCCCGAGTGGAGCACACCGGCGCGGCGGGCGCAGTAATAGCCATGTGCGCGGGCGCCGGTAATAACACACAACACGCGCGCTCATTATATCCGACCCGCTGCCCCCGCCCGTCCCGCGCCGCCCCCCGCCCGGGCCAGCCGTGATCCGCTTGTGATAGTCACGATTGTTCGCCTAATTACGTTCATGTACCACGGTTACGGTCTGCGATGCTATTATTCTCAATTTCATAAGCCACGTCGAGAACAAAGCACACAGTCATTATTATAATTTATAACCTGCTTCGAATGAAGATGTTTCTATTAAATCAAAAGTTATACCGACCATAATCACTACGACGCGATGGGTACAACTATTCCATAATTTCGCACAAAGATTGAAAGTTATAAGCATCGAATAAAACGGCCGCGATTGCGAGCGCGAAGTCTGGCACGTCGCGTCGCGCATGACTTTTTTGATGAACCGTATTCTTGGTAGCCCCTCAGTCACCGGGCACTCCGTTTCAGTCCTAGGAGGACTCAGGACTAAAATACGTCGAGGACTCTATCGACATTCGAAGGAGTTAAAAATGTTCTTGAGTCAAATTCAAACTTGAACGCTCATCGACTGGTATCGTTAGAGGTCGACGCATGAATTTCAAAACCGTCGACAGTAATCCATGGACACCGGCCCCGAGGAGATAATATAATAGCACCTCTTATAATTCGATTTAATTTGTTAATTCATGCGCGACCACGATGACTGGGGGTTTCGAAATCGTCCAATTAAAACTGAGTTCGGAGGTGGCCGCGGCCGAGCCGGGAAAAATGTGGAGTAGAAAAACCTTCGATTATAATGAGCTCAACGATGGGCTACTAGGTGTGCAGCAATTTGTCGGGCACAATGGGCCCGTCACCGCGCCGGGCGATGCGGGGTGGGCGGGGACGTCACCGGGGGCGCGCGTGGGCTCCCGGCGCTCCCGGTGCCCATTAGCGCGCATGACGCAGCACGTGCCCGTTGCCCGCGCGTGGGAACCGCCGCGACTCCCCCCGCCCCGCCACCATCCCACTGTTATAATCAAATTGATTACTTCAACCACGCCCCCCATGCGCATCGCCTCGGCACCCGATGCTCGTAATAACAGCGTCAACATCCGGCCGCCCGACATCCGTCTAGATTCCAGGGGGAGGCCGAAACTCGCCGGCTTTTTAACAATTATTACACTCCGCATTCAACGACAAAGAGCAGCATGATAAATAGTGAACATTCGATCGAGAAATGGGTCCATTTGCTGCCTCATCATGCTGTGCCGAACCGATTTTGGATGTGGTTCAGAAATACCTACTTACAAGTTTCTACTATCAGTAAAGCTTTGGAAGAAGATCGTTCTAATTGAGGCGAAATATACTATAGCTACAAGTATTTCGCAAACGAAGTTGCAGCAATGTCAAGAAATACTAACTTTGTCTTTTGGCGCGTCATGAGTCATGATTTATGAGTTATGAGTTATGAGTTATGACTTATGTTAGATTACGGTTTACTAATATTTAAGTATTTAAGTGTAAGTTTTTTAACGATATCTTGTAAGCAACGGAAGAAACGCTAATTTCACGGCGATATGCCGGGCGATGACAAATTGGGCTGATAGTTATATTTATTGGGAAAGTTGTCCGCCAGCCGCGCGCCGCGTCGGTGCGTCCGCGATAGCCGGAGCTTCACGCGCTCATAATATTATGTAGATCGTTTTACGTTTATGATCACATAAAATGTAATGTGTTTACATTTATTTAATCTTTATTGTATAATAATTTGTCCCGTTCGTACCGAAGTCGTTAAAGACTTTAATATTATGCTGGAGGCTTCTTTTCGTAGATCATCACGTATTCACGTAACTTTTACGGTTTTGCTCGTAGTTTGTTTTATGGTCACTGTCGAGACTCGATGAAGATGCTCATTAATGTTTGATTCGCCTGACGCCTCGTGCCACCTGGGTACATCGGCCAACTTACACTGATACACCTCGCGGTAGGAGAGTCGTGACTCGTGGGGGTACATTGTAGAAGATACAGGATTACAGTTTACAATTGAATGACAGAACTGACTCCGAGATATTGCAACGAGATCTAGTCTAGGATAAGATGGATGTAGTCTATCGGAGGTTCCGGGGGAGACTCCGGAACAAAGCGAGTCACGTCGCCGGCAAAACGTGACAGTGTTAGTTTGTTAGTTTTTAAGTATAAAATATGTATGTTAGTTTTAAGGTATTTATTGTAATATAATTATAATATGTATGTTAGATTTTAAGGTATTTGTTATATGGGCCTCTGATTCCCGAAATAAATGATTTGATTTGATTTGATAAGACTGACCGCCCACGTGACATGACCTGACCCAGTTGCTATGACGCGAGCTGTCACACGTCTGTAGCGTGTACTGTGTACGTGTGGTGAGCGAGTGTGTGGCAGTGCGTGGGACTGCGCTAACATTTGTTGTGACAGGGCTCGTCATGCCGACTGCCGAGATCTGTATCGCAGCTTAATAGCTCGTAATGACATTACAGCGACGCCCGAAACTGTTTCACAGGAAATTAACACGCTCATTAGTAGATTCGCGGACCTCGCTCCGGGAACTGACCGAGGTCAGATGTAGCATCGTATACCTACGTGGAATTTGTCGACTAATTCACAGCGGGACTTCCCCGCGACCCCGTCCCGACCTGCAGTCCCACCGCCCCCACCGGCATCGAACAGGCATTAGCTTTACACGATCGTAAAGCTAAATACTACAAGTTAGCTCCGAGGGCTACAAGTTACAACTTCATAGCGAAATATTACAAGCCGCGATGTTCATGTAACATGACATGCTCGACGAAGTACCGAGTCGTGTGTGCGACTAGATGGGCTCGTAAATCGCACCACACGTCATGACACAGCTGAAAGTTCATAATAATATTACTTGCGATATTATTTTACTTTCTAGACGGAAAAATAATAAATATCTTTAGTGCTTATTATATTTCTTCGATTCATTCTTCGATATATTAATTAACCAGGTAGCCATTTGTTTATTTGCTAGTCAATCGCGTTTTTTTTTAAAAACGTATGTGGGTATTTGAAAAAATAATAATGTCGGTCACTCGCTCATCAGCACGCATTCACATCATTCTTTGTTAACGCGAGGTAACGCGAGCACGTATATAAAGCGCATCACACACGGTGAAGATAATATAATATATAATAAATCTTAAGATATAATATAATAAATAAGATAATATAATAAATCTTAAGATGCCCAAATATAAAATATTATAGTATCTTAAGCTATCACACACGGCTAAGATACGATAATATTAAAAATATGTTCATTTCCTTACGAGTCTGCGTTGGTGCCACACGTATTCCTTGTTAGAGTTCTATATACAGGGTGATTGACTATGAGTGATAACTAATACTGTCTTACTTCTTGATTTGTTAGACAGTTTCTCAGACGATGATTCTGATATATAATGTGAAATGCAGATTGGAGTAGCACATTCCAAAAGGAGAAACATTTGGATAGAGCCTCACATAAAAAAGAGAAAAACCTGCGGTGAATTTAACCTTTAGGGTCTACACAGATGGACTGCATTTCAACTGCAATCCAACTGCAAATTGCAGTTTGAATGCAGTTGACACGACTGCAATGCGACTGCAATAGAACACGCAGTCGGATTGCTGTTAAGTTGCTGTCGGCGTGCAGTCGTGTGAACTGTTTGGTTTGCAGTTCTATTTTAGTCGCATTGCAGTCGTGTCAACTGCATTCAAGCTGCACTAGAACTGCAATTTACAGTTGGATTGCAGTTGAAATGCAGTCCGTCTGTGTAGACACTAGACCCTTATCAATATCTGTCAACGAAGAAGTTTCAGGAGTATTTTAGAAATTCAAGAGAAACATTCATTTCGATTCATGAGCTTTTTAAGCAATAATAATAATAAAGCAATAAATTATAAGTAAATTTTGTTTAAAATTATCCGAAATGTTACTTTTTCCATCAAAATGTTACTTTACGAATGAGAGTAGGTATGTAACTTTCTAACATACAGCACTGGCAACACTGCATCTACTAGTGCGTCCGATCACCGATGAGCCCGCTGCTCGACACAAAAACACCCTGTACCTATTCATAAAGATATATTTCGCATCTTAAGATAACATATTAAGATACGAAATATATATTTCGTATCTTAAGATAAAATATTAAGGTACGAAATATATATTTCCATATCTTAAGATACAAAATATAAAATATAAATTAACTTCGTCTTGTGTGATGGTTCATAGGATTTGTATGGTGAGCGATATTCTAAAATATGCTCTAAGATAATATATATTTTATATTATCTTCACCGTCTGTGATGCGCTTAACCATGCCAAAGCGCAGCGCTCAGAAGAAAATTGGTTATTATTATTGAGATGATTTAGTCAGTGTTGTAACTAAAGTCAGTATTATTTTATTGTGTAACAAGAAAATACATGTAAGTACTATTAAATACTTAGGCAGGCACTACCGAGGCCAAGACGAGCCAATTATTATAATATGCAACACTAATCGGCATGTACTGTGACCACGAGTCAATAAACGTACAATGTGTTTGGAATGTGTAATGTGTTTGCTTTATCTGGTCTATAAATAGAATGCTTCAAGCCCCAAGCGGTTGCATGCGACCGCGATAACAATACAAATCTATTGTGTCTCGTTTATGCCACGATCGAGGGATTTAAGAACTATTTTATGTTTGCCGGATTGGGGGAAACAACTGCAGGTGATTACTGCAATTATTTAATTAACCGGCATGTACTGCGACTGTGAGTCAATTAGTACAGTGTGTTTGGACCGCGAGTCCTTTTACACAATCTATATTCTATATGCATCGGAATTGATTGCGGATCTCTGACGATGTTTTACCTATTCTATAAATAGAATAAATAGAATATTATGTTTGCCCGATTGGGGGAAATAACTGCAAGTTAATTACTACAAGTGTTAAATATAGTAAGTTATTTTATAAACCGCCATGTGTGGATTGACCGCGGGTCTCTAAACACAATTTATATGCATCGGAATTGACTGCGAGTCTCTAAACACAATCCTTATGCATCGAAATTGACCGCGGGTCTCTGACGATGTTTTATCTAAAAATAGAATTATAATGTTATGCTGGCTGGTTTGAGAGGATTAACTGCGAGTTAATTAATATTTAAATTTAAAATATATTGATATTTTTTAAATCAACATAATGTATGGATTGACTAGGAGTCTCCGACAATGTTTTAAAAATAAAAATTAGCAACTACCGCGCGTTTTCCCGCGCTCTTTGTTCTATACATAGAACTACATAATTATTATTATAATATTAATATTATCTTTGCCGTTTTATAGAGAACAGCTATTTCGAAATAATAACTAGATTGACTGCGAGTCTGATGACAGTTAACAACCTATGCGCGTCCCGCGCGATCCTTTTGTTCTAAATACAGAACTACGATTATAATTTACTATGTCTGCCGGTATATAATTATTATTATTATAAAACTTGCACCAATGTTGTGATTCGGGATACACCGCGAGTGTATAACGAAACTTACTTAATATCTACGTAACGTGATAGTTACTACCCTCAATATTTTTTGTAACATATTTGATCGAGAAATAAGTCGATTATAACGAGCTACCCCAACATTTTTTTTTTGGTCACTAAGACCAGACAATTGCGGAAATATCACTAAAAGAGATCAATATACGGGTCGACCCGGTTACAAATGAACCCAAAGCTTTCCCACTCCTAAACCAGGTGCCAACAGTCGATTCTGAGTACCGGTACCGATAGAACCGGACCAGATCCGGATAGATCCAGGGCTCCTACTGACGTTAGGTGAACCCTTGTCGGATTTGCCAGATTATGGTTTAAAATGATCCCAAAAACGATTAAGATAAGCTACTGCTTATAAAACGTTCCTGATAATGGAGTGGAGTGGACGACGACGAACGACTGGAGTGATGTACTTAACGCTAACGACGTAAATAACGCAACAATATCTTTCAACAACACTATTACATCCCTAGTAAAGAGATTCTCAACGGAAGTGAAAATCAGCCGAAGGAAACACAACATAAAGCCATGGATAACACCCGGGCTCATGCGTTGTATGCGTAACAGAGACCTCTTGCATCTAAAAGTAAGAAAAGATCCAAATAATGAAACCTTTAGAACTACGTACACCAGATATCGGAACTTTTGCAACCAACTACTACGCAAACTTAAACAAAATTATGAAAACAACTTACTAGCCAAGAACTACCAAAACCCAAAAAGGTTATGGTCCGCAATAAAAGAAGTCAGTGACATACCCCACAATAATTCAGACTCACAAGCCCTATTACAGAATCACACATGCCCCCAACAAGCAGTAAATTATTATAATACTTACTTTGCGGAAGCCGCCCCGAAATTAGCTGCAAATATTCTGAAAAAAACATCAGAGAGCGAAGAAACACTCTATAAAGCCCTAGAGGTAAACACACCTCACTCCGACTCAATCTTTCTGAGCCCGGTAGATCCAACTGAAATTAAAGATCTTTTATCCGATATAAAACCTGAAGGCGCCCCGGGTTCAGACTCACTTTCTCTCTTCCTGCTGAGACACATTAAATCTAGCATCGTAGCACCACTAACACACATCTGCAACCTTAGTATAGAAACAGGTGCGTTTCCCGACTGCTGGAAAACAGCTATAGTCTGTCCGATTCACAAATCTGGCTCTAAAGATAAAATTGAAAATTATCGCCCAATATCGCTCCTTCCTTCCTATACTTTCAAAAATTTTAGAAAAAGTAGTAAACAAGAGGCTCGTAGACTACCTGGAAAAAAGAGGGTTAATTTCTGACCGACAATTCGGCTTCAGAAGGGGTCGCTGCACGGAGGATGCCGTGAGAATGTTGACGTCCACCGTAGCCGGAGCCCTGGGCGAAGGGAGCAGGAGTATTGGGGTATTTCTCGACCTAGCTAAAGCCTTCGACACAGTTTCAATCCCTCTGCTACTTCGTAAACTAGAAGGTTTCGGCATAAGTGGTAACGCCCTCTCATGGTTTAAGAGCTACCTCAGCAATAGAAGGCAAAGACTGAAACTTGGAAACTTCTTAAGTGATGAACAAAATAACACTTTCGGTATCCCACAAGGCAGCATACTCTCGCCAACCCAGTTTATCCTCTATATGAACGGAATCCTGGAACTTAACATCCCTTATGCAAAAATTATTTGCTACGCAGATGATACAGTCGTAATCTTTAGTGCTAAATGTTGGCGAAGTGCCTTCCGGTCGGCTGAAAGGGGTATGGTCTTAATAAATAAGTGGTTCAACAAAAAAAAAAGGCTTCAGTTATGTGTTTTCACATAACTGAAGCTACCAAGCCCATAGAAATACCCATAAGGTTACACCGCGAAAACTATCCTACCTTACTTTTCCCTCTTCTGCAAACGTGCCGCTGTGAACACATTGCTCATGCCACCTCAGTCAAATATCTGGGCGTCGAGGTAGACGAGAAACTCACATTTAAGCCCCACATAGTATCCGTGGCTAAGAAAACAAGAAAAATAATATTTGTAATGAAAGCTCTTAGACCGGTTGCGAGCCCACACGTAAAGAGATTGGTTTACTCCAGGGAAGCCCCGTCGGTACCCAACTGTTAAATTGCTTCAAGAGTTTAACTTCCTGAGCGTGCGACAGCTCTTCATCCTCCGTACAATAACGAAATATGCTAAGACGAGCTCTGAAGCAACATTGCCTAAATTTCGTACAGTCTTCGCGTCAAGACTACCTCCCCATATCCATGATGTTGTTCTTTCGTCTGTGGCATCAGATCTAAATATCTCGACCAAATCTTTATCTAATAAATCGCCTCACGCAAGCAAATTATGGCTTCTGTCAAAAAACTACGATGATACTGAAAAAATTGTGGAAGTCCGTAATCATAATAAAAAAAATAAAACAAAACTACGTGTCCGTTCCCTTAATTTTACATAATATAAATAACAATTGCCCACGAGCACCCACAAACTCACACATACGCACACATAAACACACTCAACCTTAATCATTAGTCCAATAATAATTATTATTGTCTGTAATTACCTGCCCACGTACCAATTAAACTATTCCTTTTTATTATCCTATTTTTCCCGTTAGTGAATGAACTATGAATTATTGTTTTGTATAAACTACGGTTATTACTTATTATTGTATGTTAATATGTTGACTTAATAAGTAACATGTAGACCTGACAAAGGACAATGTTTTTAATCCTTTCCACTTCCAATTTGTTGACTGTTGTACATAATATTCAGAACTTAAGTAATCCAATTCCAAACTTATTTTATTATATAAAGAGGTGTAAAAAAAAAACTATGCCACTAGAGACCAGACCAATATTTTGATGTGTCCTTTTCTCCGTAAGCGCGTCTAACTCCTGCTGGTGAAATTAATTACTGTAAAATTAGGACCACCAAGATACAGTCTTTGCCTAGTTTGGGGTCCACAGGTCAATCATTATAACTCCTGCTGGTGAAATTAATTACTGTAAAATTAGGACCACCAAGATACAGTCTTTGCCTAGTTTGGGGTCCACAGGTAAATATTAAAATCAAAAAATTATAAAACGTAAGTGCTACGGTTAGTAAGCTGAGACTTAGTGTGTTTAAATTAAGATTATTTTTACATAATTTTGCATGAATTTCTAAAACAAGTAACCCTGTTTTAATATAATTATTGTATTATTGTGGTGGGTAATAAAAATTATTATTATTATTATTATTATTATAAGTGTTGCAGATCGACTCCATTTCGATCGATTATTATCATTATAGATTTCACCTGACAAAGTCTTGATATTATCAGACTTATCAACAGTATCTGACTTATCTTGATATATATTATTATCAGACTTATCAGATAATATATTATCAGACAAGACAACTTCGTAACGGAAACCTATAACACTCAGACTCGATAAGTCTTCTCAATATCAGACCGAGATTATTATTGTTTCGCTGGATAATTCCAGTGTTTGTTCTCAGAGACAATTAGTACATATATCAATCGGGTACCTTTTTTGCTCTGGCAACCCTTCCCGCTACCCGTCAAAAAAGGGGGGAGGGAAGAGTTGGTAACCGTTGGCTGGTGCCGCTAGTTCTGTACCGCTACAATAAACCCTCTTCCAGTTCGAAGAGCGTTTAGGCGACTAAAAGCTCAACACCACAGCAGTAGTGCTGACAGTTATTTTTATATATATTTTATAGATGTTACTATTATAAATATTCGGGGCTTAATACAGCTATCCCCAACATCCCCACATGCTGGCCACCAGGACTTTATATTTAGTAGCCCGCGTGATGTTAAACCAATTTGAAATTCACGCCCACCGGCAAAATATTATACAGTCAACGTGAAAGTCTTTTTCACTTGTAAATCGTTAATTTTGAATAACGTTATTTTTTAAACCCAAAAAAAAAGGATTTGGGAACTACGTTCCAAAAACAAAAACAGGTTGAGTACCACTGGCTTAATATATATACATCATGAGTCATGACATCAATAAATTATTAGAATTTAAAACTATATCTTCGTGTACCCCCACCGTAGGTACCAAGGTACCTTATTTCAAAGATTTTCTTTTCCAAACAAAGCAGCGGAAAATATTGTATTATATTTTTAATACAATTTTGAATTATTCTAAAGAAACCACTTCGTAAGTTTATTTCGAAATTACATGTTAATTTGGAAAATCTTTCGGCTTTCAAGCCAATACCCAAAAGTGGATATCTAGCAAAAATAGATTTAAAAGCCTACTTCTTGGTTCCTTTTAACGCACTAGTCAATCGCCAGACTTTAATTTACAGATTAAGAGCCTTAAGCCTTGAGGTACAGACTATCAGCTGATGTGCTAACATTTTTTCACAAAAATATAAAGAAGGAAATCAGACCAGGCGTGGGCTTTATCACTACTAGACTTACCACGCTTTAACAATATCAGTGTTCTAGGCGACAATTCTTCAGCCTCAGGCGCCCGATTTTTTGTTTACGTTTTGTTGTTAATAGTGCCATGGGTGTATTAAATCCACAACAAATATGTAAATATTTAAGTCTTAACATTTATAATATACATTATTATAACATAACTAGCTGTCCCGGCAAATGTTGTTTTGCCATATAAAGTATTTCACCCATATTATTAATTTATTGAAGTGGCTAAATAAGTATGTCACCATGGCAAAGTCCATGTCTGCTATCCCGTCGCACAAACAGTGGTCGACGTTCGTCTCGAGTTGTAACAATTTACTATTACTTATTCAACAAATTAATACACTTATCAATATAAAGAGTAGATGTTGTCCGATTCTCAACCCTATCCGATATACTCGCTAAGATTCACGAAAATCAGTCGAGCCGTTTCAGAGGAGTTCAACCACGCACACCGTGACACGAGAATTTTATATATTAGATATATTATATAATAATATATGCCTATTTAAAACGAAATAATATAGAACAGTTAAATCCGTGTACTATTCGTGAGCTAGCTCAACTGAGAGGTGTTTTGACACCTTCATATCCTGATTCCTGACTCCCGCCACGGAATGCAACTGGTTTTCAGCGATTCAAATTTTTTAAACTAAAAAAATATGCAATGATAAATACGATAACAAAATCATACTTCTTCTTGAATAATAATTGTTAAAATATTCAGCCTGGTGGACCGAGAACACAATGTTCTCGACTTCCAATCATATTTATATGCAAAAATCACATTATCGACCACCACAGAGCCGGACCCAGTTAAAGCAGTAGACTCCTTAAAATTTATTCTAAAATACTTTACTTCGACTTAGATTTTAGATAAATACTCTCTTCAATCTTATTAGTTAATAGACTTATAACAGAGATCTACGTCCGCTCCATCGGAACCTAAGCCAAACAATTCGGCAATGTCTGTAATACGATATCTTCTACAGCCATCACTGTGCATTGTCATTGTTTATGAACAATGTTGAAATTATTGGTTGGTGACATTGGCTCAGTTGAATGTGTGAAGCGTCTTTCGAAATAAGCTTTCCGGTAAAAATCCTAGCCCATACCTGAGTAGTATAGTACCCGGGATCCACTTATAAATTATTTGTTTTTTCTTACACTAGCTGTACCTACTGAATACTGGTCATTGACTTAAAACTTTCTGCCTAATAAAACTCGGCAAAATAAAAAATTACGGTTTTAAATAGTGGCATCGAAATTTATATTACAAAGACATCAACTCCAATTTCCCTCCCCATAAAAGCGGGAGACAGCACAAAGTTGCAATGACCGAAAGTCAAAGAACTTAAGGGGGAGCACCACGGAAATAAGGTTAATAATTGTGACTCCTAAGCTAAGCTAAGTTAATATTGGAGTTTATTGTGTTTGACTGATGCCAATAATAATTGTGACAAAAACGCTTGAAGGCACGGAAATTCCTAGCGCTGTCCACGAGATCACCGTAGTATGCAACTCCAGATGTACAGAATAGGTTGTTTAGCATAGTAGTTCTTTCGACCTGCCAGAGACTGCACTCCCAGAGAACATGATGAGCGGTTTGTTATTAAGTTATTACGCCGTGCGATGGCTATTCAAGATTATATTGAATAGGATAATGCTACAGTACGGGTTATTATTGCTAACGTTTAACGCTCTGCACAGAACAGCAACCTCCGAGTCGGTTAGCCGCTGGATAAAGCAAGTGCTGTGCGAGAGTGGCGCGGCGTCGACACGAGCGTCGACACGGGGACTGAAACTGGACATGATTAGTAAGACGACAGTCGACAGGCAGGACTAGCGAATCCAATACTTTCGCTATTTTCCTTAGCCATAATTTTATCAACGAACAAAGTTTCGCTGAATCAGTTATATAATCACCATGATCCCAGTACGTTATCATTTGAATCACAAACCATAGAGGTATCTTAAGTTTTTATTCTACTGACTATTATTATTATTTATGGGCATAATTATAACATTAATAATTAAAATTTTATAATTAGAAAGAATATAAATTCTTTCTCGAACATAATGATTACTATTCATAATGTATATAATATATTATATTGTATTTTGTAAAAAATCTTTCTTTCGTTACTCTGAAAATCTACCTGGTTAATTAATATATCGAAAAATGAAGCGAAGAAATATAATAAATGATCAAACGAACTTACCAAGTGAAGTTCGATCATTATTATATGAGTCGCTTCATTCAAATATATAATCTCCCTCCCACCCAGCCTGCACGAAACTATGTTTGCTGCAGTACCCAAAGAAATAAAGAAAGATTTTTTTGCATTACCTCTCTCTAAAAATAATGATGTGAATGCGTGCTTATGAGCGAGTGACCGACATTATTATTTTTCAAATACCCACATACGTCTTTAAAAAAAACGCGATTGCCTAGCAAATAAACAAAGGACTACCTGGTTAATTAATATATCTTTGAATGAAGCGACTCATATAATAATGATCGAACTTCACTTGGTAAGTTCGTTTGATCATTTATTCTATTCTACGGCATATTATCGCTTCAAGTAAAACAGCGTATTGTGGCATGGCGTCGGCCGTCGCTGTATACAAGCTTCACCGCGACAGGCTTTGAGAGCAGCCGGAGCGGCGGCAATTTGTGAGTGCGGTTAGCTGCGACCAGTAAATGGCATTTCATTACGGGCGCGAGCGCTCGGCGCGGCCGCAGTACTGTAACAAAACCATGACTAAACAAAAGTAAAACGTTACGAGAGCGGAGAGGAGCGCGCGGCGACGCTGGGAACCCGCGACCGCAGCGGCCGCACCGATCTGCATTTTTTGTAAATAATAACGCAGTTTAAGTTTAATATGCGGTCTGAATAACATTAAACCGTCGCTAACGACCGCAGCCCCAATAAAACGGTTCAGTTAGCGAGCGATCACGTCGTGTCTGCGCGCGGCGGTCGCAGTCTGCGGTTAGATAATGGGAACTGCTTCATAACTTCAATATTGCGTCATTATGCGATTACTCCTAGCCTTCCATGTTTACTGAACTTCAGTTCAAAGAGCATTATAGATGAAGAACGTAGCAAGCGACACCGCGGCGATACTGCGGGGCGACCGCGACCCGGTCGCGCGGCGCACGCTCCGCCATGTATCAGCTCCTGGGGCCGCTGCGCTCGGCCGTTCGCCGCTCCGCCGTCCGCGGGGAGCACGAGGGCCGTTTATCACTATTAAACTAAATCGCGCCTCCGCCTGGCGGGCGCGGGGCGATGTACCTCGCGCGAGGCCGCGTAAATCTCCGCTACCAGCACGAGTGTTCCGGCAGCGCGGATTTACCGCGAGCGCCCGCCTAACACCTCCCATCAATTGCTTGTCACTGCCTCCATCTAGGTCCGCGTCCGCCAAAGGGATATCGGCCCTATCTAAGTGCATTTGAGCACATTGTCGCAAACGCTGTAAAGGTGCGCCACGGCCGTGTGAGTTCAGGCAGGTGTATAAACGTTTCACGCGCGTTTGATTTAGCTCCTTTACGCGACTCGGGACTTAGATCGTTTCGATCGATCGCAAATGTACTGGCTCACACCAGTAAATTTTTATGGGCTACAGTGTTTAACAATCCGCCAATTTCAACTTCAAACTTACTACTACTGCGTGAGAACCCGAGCCCTCTCTTGACATTAATTCATCATTTGTGCAAATTTTTACACTAAGGGGTTTACACACGACGACGCAGTGGCAGCGGCACCGCCACCGCGGCGGTGCCGCTGCATTACCCATCCTTGTATTTCTATGGGCCCTTACACAAGGCGCGGCACCACCGCGGAAATACTTTTTTGTTCGGCGTGAAATGTGGCCAATATCCTGATCTATTATTATTATCGTACCTAATTTAATAAATGTGCCATTCATTAAGGTCGGTTCAGTAGTTTCGGAGCCTTAATGTAATGTATTTGTCTCATTACACTGTGCTGGTTGGGGCGAAAGGCCCGTGTACGGTCCGGGTGAAGGGTCGAGTGTCCGGGCGCACGTCGCGGTGACACTACCTGTCCGCTGTCGTGTGACACCGCCGCGCCGGCCCTCGCGCTGTATACTGCCAATTACGCGCGTTACCGCGTAATGGCCAATTACGCGGTAACGCGCTCTCGCCGCACTCATTAGCTGAGCTCACTTCCCGATTATCACGACACTGTGGGTCCAATTTAAATCTAAACGCTATTACTGTACCTTATATTATACTACATACATTAACTTTATTGCGTTAGAACGAAAGAGAACAAAAATTATGAAATGCATGTATAGTGTTATTATAGTGTCCTGGCTTTATAGCCAGGCCAGGCAAATTCCTTGTTAGGTTAGGAATTACTTAGCAATACTTAGTTACCAACCAGGTAGAGTAGGTAGTAATTTTTTCTAGTTAAGTCTGGAAAACTGACTGTCAGTGTAGTGGAAATTGGAATACCGACTTTGGAAATGTTTTATGATGAAACCTAGTATAAAGATTGAGTATAAAGATGAAACATATAAAATTGAAATTCTAAGTTAAATACGAAAGTTGAAACAGGGGTTACCGGTCACTTGTCGATGCTGATCACATAAACATGAAGATTATCCAAGAATAGCACGCGGAGAACGGAGGTCGTGAGAAAATTGCGATCGCTTATCGAAAACCTCAGATTAACGACACCGAGATTTGAGACAATGGGCGCGGCGCCCGACAAATTAATCCCCAACCAGCGACCGATTTACATTGTAAATGAATCGCACGCATTTCTGCGCAGCATACCGTAATCCGTATGCGCCCGCGCAGAATCCGCGGTATGGTCGCAACGGCGGCGGCGCGGTTCCGCATAGTGCGTGTCAGCTCGGTGCGGCACAAAGTGGCTGGGACTGCGGCATGCGGCATGTGGTAACACATCTCTGGTGTTCAGTGCACCACAGTTTAGCGCACCGAACGACTTAAGACGACGACATGGAACTGTTTTAGAAAATTGTAATGTTAGTCGCTGTCTGTCCGGGACCTTTGCCAGTGGTATAGACGTCGTATGTCGGCAGTGATAAATTATGTGAACATATCACGACGTTCGCGACAATCACACGACAATGCGGGGAATGCGCGACAGGTGGCTGGCGGGCCTGGCGGCGGGCGGTGCGCGCTGCCGCATGCCCGATTGGACACCGGCGACCGCCACTAATGAGTGGCCGGTGGCGGCTGTGACTTACCCCCAGCCCGTCACCCGCCGCCCGCCACCTGCAGCCCGACGCCCGGCACATGCCGTATGTGCCTGTGTGTGTACGGTTTGTCTACGTAATGCGATACCGGTGTTTATTATCGCATTACGTAGACAAAGGTTACAGACAAGCCACATTCCTGGATAAATTCCGGAAGCTCCATATAAGTTTAGGTAGTACAATCCAAAGCCCATTCTCAGTGTGAAGTGCACGTATTAATGAAAACGAAATACTGCTATCGTGTAGCATTCAGCACAAATTATTAAACCAAAACAATCCGGCAGCTTGTCTCGTAAACTTGTTGAAATGCGGTCGGCGCAGGCTGCAGGTGTCGCTGCACAAACGTCCAATCGACCAAAGCTCTACGTTACTACGTTACTGGTAACAGTGCGACAGTTCCGCGCAATACGAGTGTTTTATAACCCCGGCCGCTGACGGACAGCCGAGATCTCAGATAGCGGGAGCTATTTCCCCGCGTTTGAGTAAATCTGCATGTTGTCATGTGACACGTCGCCCCGACCGTCAACAGCGGCCCGTAAATAACACATAACTGTCAATTTGTGGCACAATCACTTGGAGAGTTACGCAGGCTAGGTCTATTTCACAATAATTGGTATTTATTAGTGTGGTATTAAGGTGGACTATCTGATGTCTTACTGTTCCGTCGAATAATGTAACATATTTAAGTTAAAAAAAATATACCATTGGTAAGTTTAATTGTCACAGTTAGTAACTTTCTACTAGAAGCAAAGTTTTTGTAAGTGTTAACTAATAAAAATGGCTTGTTATTATTGTAACATGTAGAAGTCTTGAAGGATAGTTTTAATAATTTCAAGTCGTTATAATTTGGGAGGATCATTGAGAAACAACGCTTACTTATCGCGGCCTCATGTGGCCGCTTGGGAGTTGAAGCATTTAATAAAGAAATAAAAATTCCAAGCAGAATTTGGAGCTTTAGCGACTTTTATTGGCATTTTTGTCAATTTAGGTCTACAATTTTAATAATGTTATGCTATTTAGATAGTAATAGATATATTTAACTTGGTGGCATCTACCGTAAGTCAATAACGTTATCACGCGCCGTTCCCACAGCCGTCGACCAACATTTTTTTGCGATACGGAGAGAGGTATCTGGTGTCATATTATGCTTATGATCCGTAAAGTATTAATTAATGATGAATGTAAATCGGCAGCATTAGTGGAACCGCGGCTAATTAAAATACCGAAACATCGTTTAACATTGTAACTATTGTAATTATATGCCCAAATCTGAATCTTATCATTAGTAACTTCGGCCAACCGCCGTATTATCATCTTATTAATTTTGTGGTGGACGGCCGTTATGGAAAATAGTTAAAATTAAGATAACGAAGTATTTTACCTCTGGCACGTCGTATAGATTAAAATATTAACAGAAATACGATTTTTGTTTACCTCACTGTTATACTAGGAGGATCGAGTTTAGTATAGGTTGTAATTTTAAAATAATGAATTGTTTTTTAGGGTTCCGCACCCAGAGGGTAAAAACGGGACCCTATTACTAAGACTTCGATGTCTGTCCGTCTGTCCGTCTGTCCGTCTGTCCGTCTGTCTGTCACCAGGCTATAACTCAAGAACTGCTATAGCTAGACTTCTGAAATTTTCACAGATTGTGTATATCTGTTGCCGCCATAACAACAAATACAAAATAAATAAAATATTTAAGGGGGCTCCCATACAACAAACGTGATTTTTTTGCTATTTTTTGCTCTTAATCAATAACGGCAACACATAGGCAACTGAAATGTTCATAAAATACTTAATTGTATTTGTACTTTAATAATAAATAATACAATTTAAATAAATTAAATAATTAATAGGGGCTCCCATACAAAAAATACAATTTTTAGCCTATTTTTGCTCTGTAGTGGTACGGAACCCTTCGTGAGCGTGTCCGACTCGCACTTGACCGATTATTTATAAACTAAGGGGGCAAACGAGCAAACAGGTCACCTGATGGAAAACAACTTCTGTCGCCCATGGACACTCGCAACATGAAGAGCTGCAGGTGCGTTGCCGGCCTTTTAAGAGGGAATAGGGTAATAATGGAGGAAAGGAGGGTAGGGAAGGGAATTGGGCCTTCGGTAAACTCACTCACTCGGCGAAACACAGCGCAAGCGCTGTTTTACACAGGTTTTCTGTGAGCCCGTGGTATTTCTCCGGCCAGCCCCTTCGTGCCGAAACATGGCCCTCCCACGGTAAGTGTGTGTTTGGCACGCGGTAGAGCCTGAACTTTAGAGTTTAAACTAAACTCTCAAGGCTCGTCGGTTGGTCGTCAGTGTTGATGATAAACAACGATGGGGATATTACATAATATAAGTACTTTATGACGATCATTACTATATTAATTGTGAAGCAGCAGTTTGGATTCTCTTTAAGTGTTTTGTATGGAACTACGGAGCCTCTTCATTTCTGTATAGAAGCATAGACAAAGAAATACTAGTATTTCTTTGTCTATGCTTCTATATGTGTATAATATGATAGATGTAACAATATATAAATAAATAGAAAATATTTTACGCGAATGAGTTACAACTCACAAGTCTTTATATTCTGTTGATCCTCATAAACTTTCACATTCTTATGAGATGTGTAGTCCGTAGGGCGTAGATAGGATCGACGCTAGCAATAACCATAGTTTAGGGTAGACTCCTAAATGGTTCCCGTCGATGACACCCGAACTGATTAATAACTCGTACACGAGATAACATTTACGGCGCTCGACCACAACTAAATCCTAAACTTGATAAACTATAATCGAGTTAGAGTGAAGAATGCGCCGCGATAAACTACACAATATGGAGATAAAGTATACAATCATGTGATACGAGCGATACGAGCCGGTACTGCCGCCCGCCGGCGCCGGGTGTAGGGTTACATACGGACAGACGGACGGACATTACCTCCTCGATCGCTGGAGGACTAGGGAGGACTAGAGAGTGTAGAGTGTAAAGTGCATACCCCGAATTTATCGTTATTAGTTTTCTGGTGCGCTGCTCCAGCTCCAATAAAATTCGAAGACAGCGACACTGTCGAAGACTGACAGTCACATTGACTACATAAGATCTGTGGACATACAATTTTACTTATAGTCATTCTTCAGTGTTCCCCATGTTCGAAATTTGTGATTTGTGACTCGTGTCCTTTCCCCAATTTTTGCTATTTTAGCTACAAATTTATTATTATTATTATAGTCCTCGTAGAGTCGAGTTGAATATTCAATGTTTAAATAACAAACGCTTAGATTGTGTAGCTTGTTCTCCCCAGGTGTAGCCATCAAACATCCTCGTAAAATAGTTTAATGTGTCCGTCGGATATAAATAAGGCGTCCTCCCGGAGTCCGGCGGGTCGGCGGGTCGGCGGGCCAGCGGGGGTACCTCGTAAATATCACCGCGAAATCGCAACTGGGACGGAACAATTATAACGAGCCGCAGAACGAGTTTGTGGAAATATCTCCGTCATTAAACCCGGGTTTAACCCGGGCGAAGTCGTATTTTATGTTCCAAATAGTTATCAATTAAATATTATTAGTTTGGAGCTAGCCGGCTTCGGCCTACCGGTTGAAGTCACGACCGTATTATGTGTTGTAGGTACAGTAGAGGTTAAATTTCATATTTTCGTATACAACTTCTGAGATGTGAGCAGCGATATTTGGCAGCTATGTACTTCGAACGAGTTGACATTTTCGAACGGCAAAGAGTGTAATTTTCACGCAAATCTTTCAATAACTTTACGATTACGCGGCTATCTAATGATCCTGCTCACCTGTTTGAACCTAATTATAATAGAAATGACTTTGAATTGTGGTAATTGTAGTATTCTGGGCCCGATTGTAGAACGTCGAACGTTCGTGCCTGCCAGCTATTATGTCTGAACAAGGCGCTGGTGCCGGCCGGTGCTGATTTAATTATAGATATCGTACGTGGTCAGCCCGGCGCGGTCCACAGCGGGCTGAAACACATCCGGGACGAATATTAGCCTTTGCGTGACTTACAACTGCGTCCGAGCAATGTTTCATTTGCTGTGCGAAAGGCCCTCCTATAGTTTCTAGGTACAGATTAGCAAATAAATATTTAATTGCACGTTAGCAGCATATTTTATCATTTGGATGCAATATTAATACAGCTTCGTTCCTAGTTCGATGCAGTCCGTTTTCTATCAAACTACGAAATAAATCAAATGCGTTGAGATTACTCAAAAGTCAAAACTCTGCAATTCAGATATTGGACTTTTTTTCAGAATACTATGCTAAATTGCTGTGATCTAAACAACATAATCGTGACCAAAAATTATTTCAATAAGTAGATGCGACAACTCTACTGCGCTAAAATTCGGGAAGTTCTACATTTTTCTAAGATAAAAAGTACCCTATGTCCTTTTCCAAGATTCAAAGTATGTTCATACCAAACAGGAAAATCGGTTCAGCGGTTTGGACGTATAAACGTACCTACGACAGACAGACAGACAGACAGACAGACAGACAGACAGACAGACAGACAGACAGACAGACAGACAGACAGACAGACAGACAGACAGACAGACAGACAGACAGACAGACAGACAGACAGACAGACAGACAGACAGACAGACAGACAGACAGACAGACAGACAGACAGACAGACAGACAGACAGACAGACAGACAGACAGACAGACAGACAGACAGACAGACAGACAGACAGACAGACAGACAGACAGACAGACAGACAGACAGACAGACAGACAGACAGACAGACAGACAGACAGACAGACAGACAGACAGACAGACAGACAGACAGACAGACAGACAGACAGACAGACAGACAGACAGACAGACAGACAGACAGACAGACAGACAGACAGACAGACAGACAGACAGACAGACAGACAGACAGACAGACAGACAGACAGACAGACAGACAGACAGACAGACAGACAGACAGACAGACAGACAGACAGACAGACAGACAGACAGACAGACAGACAGACAGACAGACAGACAGACAGACAGACAGACAGACAGACAGACAGACAGACAGACAGACAGACAGACAGACAGACAGACAGACAGACAGACAGACAGACAGACAGACAGACAGACAGACAGACAGACAGACAGACAGACAGACAGACAGACAGACAGACAGACAGACAGACAGACAGACAGACAGACAGACAGACAGACAGACAGACAGACAGACAGACAGACAGACAGACAGACAGACAGACAGACAGACAGACAGACAGACAGACAGACAGACAGACAGACAGACAGACAGACAGACAGACAGACAGACAGACAGACAGACAGACAGACAGACAGACAGACAGACAGACAGACAGACAGACAGACAGACAGACAGACAGACAGACAGACAGACAGACAGACAGACAGACAGACAGACAGACAGACAGACAGACAGACAGACAGACAGACAGACAGACAGACAGACAGACAGACAGACAGACAGACAGACAGACAGACAGACAGACAGACAGACAGACAGACAGACAGACAGACAGACAGACAGACAGACAGACAGACAGACAGACAGACAGACAGACAGACAGACAGACAGACAGACAGACAGACAGACAGACAGACAGACAGACAGACAGACAGACAGACAGACAGACAGACAGACAGACAGACAGACAGACAGACAGACAGACAGACAGACAGACAGACAGACAGACAGACAGACAGACAGACAGACAGACAGACAGACAGACAGACAGACAGACAGACAGACAGACAGACAGACAGACAGACAGACAGACAGACAGACAGACAGACAGACAGACAGACAGACAGACAGACAGACAGACAGACAGACAGACAGACAGACAGACAGACAGACAGACAGACAGACAGACAGACAGACAGACAGACAGACAGACAGACAGACAGACAGACAGACAGACAGACAGACAGACAGACAGACAGACAGACAGACAGACAGACAGACAGACAGACAGACAGACAGACAGACAGACAGACAGACAGACAGACAGACAGACAGACAGACAGACAGACAGACAGACAGACAGACAGACAGACAGACAGACAGACAGACAGACAGACAGACAGACAGACAGACAGACAGACAGACAGACAGACAGACAGACAGACAGACAGACAGACAGACAGACAGACAGACAGACAGACAGACAGACAGACAGACAGACAGACAGACAGACAGACAGACAGACAGACAGACAGACAGACAGACAGACAGACAGACAGACAGACAGACAGACAGACAGACAGACAGACAGACAGACAGACAGACAGACAGACAGACAGACAGACAGACAGACAGACAGACAGACAGACAGACAGACAGACAGACAGACAGACAGACAGACAGACAGACAGACAGACAGACAGACAGACAGACAGACAGACAGACAGACAGACAGACAGACAGACAGACAGACAGACAGACAGACAGACAGACAGACAGACAGACAGACAGACAGACAGACAGACAGACAGACAGACAGACAGACAGACAGACAGACAGACAGACAGACAGACAGACAGACAGACAGACAGACAGACAGACAGACAGACAGACAGACAGACAGACAGACAGACAGACAGACAGACAGACAGACAGACAGACAGACAGACAGACAGACAGACAGACAGACAGACAGACAGACAGACAGACAGACAGACAGACAGACAGACAGACAGACAGACAGACAGACAGACAGACAGACAGACAGACAGACAGACAGACAGACAGACAGACAGACAGACAGACAGACAGACAGACAGACAGACAGACAGACAGACAGACAGACAGACAGACAGACAGACAGACAGACAGACAGACAGACAGACAGACAGCTGATACACTTTCGCATTTATTATATTAGTGTGGATGTTGGGGCTGCCGCTTGGGGATTGATGGGTAAAATAATAATTTTACCCATCAATCCCCAAGTGGCAGCCACATAACAATTGAAAATATTGTGTCTGCTATACCCACGATGGCGGTGTTAATTGAATCAAAACTGAATATTATATACAAAGCATCTAGAACTCACTTGTTAAAGCTATACCTATTAGCTACACGTTTACGAGCACGATCCACACACACAGATACACATACCGATTGTTAATTACATTAATTGATGGACAGGAGTTATGTGTCTGATGCCCCGCGCCGCCGCCGCGAATGCCGGCCGTGACTGATGTAACGATCAGATGTAGGTGTAAATATCGATTTTTACCGACAAAAATTCGATAAATTGCTTATACGGCTAGTTTATTAAATTATACATTTTATATTTGGTATAAACTACATAATAATATTATGTATAGAACTATATTCCTTTGTACAGAAGATAGAAGTAGACGCGCAATATTTGCAGCGACAGAGAAAATTGACCAACGATTACCTATAATATCCTAAATGAACAAACCAAACAGCCATTTTGTCCTACGCATTGATGACACACTGCATTTGCCGCAAACGAAATATTACTATGTTCCACGAGATGCATTTCTTAATTTGTACTGAATTGACAGCTTTCAGTGTGAGACGTTTAGACATGCATCTACGCGTCGCATTGCGGTCTGAATTGACCCTTACAGTACAACAATGTTAGTACTATTATAATAAGTGAGCAAAAGTTTATTTAACGTCAACATTGAGACACTAATGTAGCACGAGTGGTCGATGCATCGCGCACACAACAACGTCTGTGCGTCGAGTGTTGTTGCCTGTTGTTGTTGTTATATTGTTGTTGTTGCTGTGATGTTGTTGTTGTTGTCGTTGTTAGACCCACACGCTCAGTACAGCCTGTAGTAGTCGTGTTGCTCGAACTGATGTAGGCCACTTGTAGGCTGTTATTACATTAACAAATCATATTAACGGACTAGTAGATTATGCTAAATTTTAATATGGGATACAATAATTATAATGATACTATGTAGCAATGTCTTAATAGATAACTAGCGACCCGCCCCGGCGTCGTACGGGTATTATAAAATATATAGCCACTGAAAAAGTTATGCCTATAGCCTTCCTCTATGGCCTTCCTCAATAAATGGGCTATCTAACACTGAAATAATTTTTCAAAACGGACCTGTAGTTCTTGAGATTAGCGTATTCAAGTTAGCCCTTTCAAATAATTTTCCCCGTTTTTTCCACATTTTCCTCTATTTCTGCGCTCCTATTAGTCTTAGCGTGATAAAATATAGCCTATAACTTTCCTCGATAAATGATCTATCTAACACTGAAGGAATCATCAAAATCCGTTGCGTAGTTTTAAAGATTAAAGGGAACAAAGGGACATGAGGGAAAAAAAGCGACTTTGTTTTATAATAAGTATAGATATAGATTATTATCTATACTATTTACTAATATAATAATTGGGAATAGTTTGTTTGTTTGTTTGAACGCGCTAATCTCAGCAACTACTGGTCTGATTTGAAAAATTCTTTCAGTGTTAGATAGCCCATTTATCGAGGAAGGCTATAAGCTATATTTTATCACGTTAATACTAACAGGAGCGAAGAAATAGAGGAAAGTGTGGAAAAAACGGGGGGAAATTATTTGAAAGGGCTTATTTGAATGCGTTAATCTCAGTAACTACTGGTCGGATTTGAAAAATTATTTCAGTGTTAGATAGGCTATAGGCTATACTTTATCGCGTTTCAACTAATAGGAGCGAAGAAATAGAGGAAAATGTGGAAAAAACGGGGGAAATTACTTGAAATCATACAAACTACTGGAGCAATTTTTATGTTATTTTGCACAGATAAGAAGTAGACCACGTGAAGGATCATAAACTATTTTTGTTGACTAATTTGTCTGTAAAATAAGTGATTTACGCGGGCAAAGCCGCGCGGAACGTCTAGTTACTATAATAAAAATGCGCAGCACACAGTTATTAAAACACGGTACACTTATTTTATTTTTGTATGATCATGTTAATTATTATTAGAATTTTCCGTTCAGTAATTTTGAAGTAGCACACATTATATATTACATAATATACATAGGCTGCCAAATTATTTAGTATCCTTGCTGTAAAACAGCCACGGGTAGACTACGGGACTGGTACGAGTCGTACAGTCGGCGTAGCCTGTACAAAAGACTTCAACGCGCGCTCCGTAGCACCACGTAATAATATGTCACGTACTTTGTAATACTCGCTATGCCTTCGTGCCGACATCAAATGATGTATATGTTACGGCTAATAGCCGAAGTGCGGCTACACCTAGTTTTAGCCGGCTACAACTAGGTGCAGCCACACACCGGTGGTTAAACCTAGGTGCATCCTATTTATTATCGGCTAGAACTAGGGTTTCAGGTCAGTTAAGGATTTTGGTTTTATTTTGAGATTCGTATCTTGCGTTTCCTGATTGATTCGATTTTGTATCATCGCCCCGGTAGATATAAGACATCTTATCCTAGACAAGCCATAAACCATGCCAGTCCGAAACAAGATTTATACTCGTAATTGTGTTGAATTATATTATTATGAACTGAAATGAAATTTAGTCTTTTAATGTGTAGAGTCCCTCTGTAGTAAAAACTGCAGTAAGTAAGTCTTGCAACATACTATCACATAATATGAGAGTTTGTTGATTTTTGTATGATTAAAACTGAGTTAAAAAGTTATCCTATTTGTTTAAAAAATATAAGAGAAGAGAACAGAGACTTATTTGATTTTTTTATAGTTAAGAAGTAAAGCTTTATTTTTTATGTTTATTTTTTTATCTTTGCGCCAAAGATGTCTAGTTCGGTATGTTTATAAAGAGAAGATTTATAATATTTTGTGTTTTAATTACTTGTAATAACGCCTTTTTTGTTAGAAGAAATTTGCCTGTCAAATAATAAATAATAAATGTCACTTAAACATCCCTGTCTTGTATATTTTATTCCATGTAATCGAATCTATCGGGATACGCAAAATTAGAATCTCAAAACGACTGAACTGAAAACCTAGTTCTAGCCGATGACAAATAGGATACACCTTTTACCTACCGGTGTATGGCTGCACCTAGTTTTAGCCGCTATAATAAAGGCTAAATCTAGTTGTAACCGAAGATAAGTAGGATATACCTAGGCTTAACCGCATGTGGCAGGCTGCACCTAGTTGTAGCCGGCTAAAACTAGGTGTAGCCGCACTTCGGCTATTAGCCGTAACATATAGACTAACATTGTAACGTAAATGTCAAAACCTTTATTTAATAGCCTAAAGCCGTCTTTCCACCAGAGCTGAGCGGAGCTGTGTTGCGCGGAATGTGTTTTTGAAAACCAATAGAATTGCATCATTGACATCACTTTGCCATGACATCGCTCAGCGCGGCGATGCTATTGGTTCTCAAAAAGACATTCCTCGCAACACAGCTCCGCTCAGTTCTGGTGAAATTTGCAGCCTAATAGGTGTGTTTACGTGGGGCTACCCACAGTTTAGTCTATTTTTGTGTTAGTAGCTAGTATAAAGCTAGTGTCGACATGAAACATGAGTAGTCAGGTTGTGTGTCTAATTGTGTCGTCGGCATGGTCGGTAGTCCGTCACGCGGAGTCGGCCAGTCACGGTCGTCGGCGGTGACAAATTGAATTACGTGTTGTCGACCGCCCGCGGGACTCCCGCGGTGGGCGGGCGGACCGAAAACCGACAAGTAAGCTTTTTCACGCGTTCAAACGAAATTATACATTTTTTTTCATACGAGTATTATCAGATATGACAAAACAGTTAATTATTCATTCTTTGTGTCAATTTTTTTACTGGTAACTTAGTATCATTCCCTTCGGAGCATTTTAAAAGCGCTGCCGAATACTGTCGCGCTTTAAAATTACTCTTGTTTCAGAGCCATTCTGTGATCCACGGTATAATCTCATTACAGTACATAGTGGTTACATGATGTTGCGTGAAGACCTATAGAGACACCTCAATTTATCGATGCCTTTTTAGAAACTATTTTTACTCCTTTCAACACATGAAAATACCAGCCAGGGGGTAAACCAATATCGCAAGTCTACGTTTTTTTTTACTTTTTTTTCCCACGAGTGTTTCTAGACGTTTTGTGAGTAGTGTTTTCCGGCTATCGGCGGCCTCACACTCCGCAGCGGCGCGGCTCAAAGCGCGAGCCAATTACACAGAGATTTGCCGATCCGTTACACTCCACCGTGTATACCTTATACATAGCGAGTAGCGGCTACATACATTACACAACACACATGTACTCGCGCGTTCATCACGATACCCGTCCTATCTCCGCCTGAAAACAAACAACATTATGCTCACGACAGCACTAAATATATCGTCGACGTACACATACATCAGACAATAATAGGGAACATTAGCAGCGGTAATAGACCATTGTGTGGCCGACGACACTCGCGCGGTGACAGATGCCCGCCGACGGCTATATTGAATAGTAATGTGTGCATTAGCGCCGAGCGCGGCGCGTGGGCGGCTGACGAGGGACGGTAATCGTGCTCGTCTCCGGCCCAGCAGTGGGTAAACGAGCACTTCGAGAATGTCTGCAGTCCTCCTGCGCCCACGCCGCGCCGCGCCGCTCGCTTTACCTTTAATTATCCCCCTAATGATGGCCCGAAATGCCATAAAAATACTTTCGTCCTGCTCCCGGATCGTCCGATAGGCGCGGAATGCCCCGAACTAACCGACGTACTCGTAGTCATAATATTATCATATCGATCTACCAGGCTTTTATTTTACGAGCTATGCGTCGGCGGGCGGCGGAGTTTCGGGTGACGCGAGGGCCGGCATTATAGCTATACATAATACATTTTGCGCAAGCTCACCGATCACGCCATAAACAATATTGGCAGTAATGGTCGCCTGGGGCGCGGCATCCATCATACCCGCCGACGACGTGGGAACCGGCTTGCCCAACCGTGGGGCACCACGACGACCACCCCGACCACCGCCCGTCGCCCTACGGTGACGGTCGACCTCCGTACGTCACCGTAATTGTAAAATATGGGCCAATAATTTCGTTAGACAATCGGTGCGCCGGACAGCTCTAAATATAATTTCGACAGATCGTTATCTCTGCGCTCGACGTGGTAATCACCCCAGCGGTGCGAATATGTAGCCCCGGCGCGGCGCGACGATCTGTTTTGCCGAAGCACAACTGCAGGTCCCTGTAGAGTAGCTCAAATTTTAGTAAACGCAAATGAAAAACAAACTGCGAATACCTACATATTTATTTACTTCCCACAACACAAGTAAAGTGACTACTGCAATATTATGACATTATCAGCCCGGTAATGGAAATAAAGTGCCGTGATTACCGATAACGTGGGCAAATAAACAAGCGCGGGAGCCGGTGGGCGCCGCGGGGCAGCACGGAGCGGTGGCCGGCGCGGAGCAGGTGGCGCCCCGGGGGCAGCACCTGGTAGATCCGCCCCTGCCGCTGGCTGTGGGCCACGCTCACGCGGCAGGGCTGTCGAGCTCCAGCCTGCGTGCCGCCTCGGGAGGAGCACTTTGATTTTCATTCACGGACGGTTGTATTTGATCTAAGCAAGATTTGCGTTTACAGGGCTATGAGATAATTTGCCAGGTTCTAGCCTCCGTCCTTCTCGATCCATATTTTTTAAAATAGTCGGTGAATATTCGGTAGTAGCAAGGATTGCGGTTGTTCCTTCAGGTCTCAGGACGGTCGGAAAGTCTGAGCATGTACATTTTGTCACGGTGTCCGGACTGAACTTCTCATATTTTGGGATAGTCTCACACCGTGTAAGCTTCTTGCTCTCCATACCTGAATACGGTGTACAACA
This sequence comes from Polyommatus icarus, assembly GCA_937595015.1. Lineage (NCBI taxonomy): Eukaryota > Metazoa > Arthropoda > Insecta > Lepidoptera > Lycaenidae > Polyommatus > Polyommatus icarus. The sequence continues at coordinate 249,371 of OW569323.1, forward strand.
GAGAAGCTAGATCGACAATAAACTAAGCTTAATATGGGCTGTACCACCTTATAGTCCTGCATAAAATACGTCGCCCGCGGGCACCTCGCGCAGGGCTCATTAGCTCAGTAATGAAGACGTCTCGCGCTAATGAGCGGCGGAGCAGCTCGCGGGAAGTGCCGCGACACGCGGGGACGCCGCGAGAGGTGATGATAGCTGCCGCCATTAACATAATGCTGCAAAAACTCGCCCCGCCGCCGGCCGGCGTACATTACGGCGCTAAGTTATTTAATCACATGCTTTACTTATGCGCCCCGGGCCTCTGCGATACCATAAAGGGCGGAGAAAAACGTTCATTAGACGGGGACCGCCGCGACATAGATACATTTTTTTTTGTCACGGCTTTAACTTTGTAGGTAAAAGTAGTGTAGTACTGAATTGTAAATTCTTGTAATTTACGAGTACTACAACGCAGCTCGGTCCTAGCACTAGTGCCGCTCACGACGTACGTCCTCCAATCTGTCCCACCAATTATTAGAACAATATTAATTACCACCGGCTCGTTACTGCACGCTCCATACATCACGTGTTATCAGTCGATCGAAGTTTGGCGGCGACTAGTTACGGTTTACAAATTAAACCGAGAGCCGGAATTTACGAACAGGTTCGTTATAATTAGACCGCTGGCACAGTACTCCACTTTGTTTGAGTTTTAAAACAAAACTATGATATAATTTACTCCGATTCCTCCATATTCATTATTTGAAATGCTGTTCCCACAATGAATGTTGACCTGTACGTAGCCGATACAACTGTACATGATATGCCGCGGTTCAATTACAATCGGTAGTCAATTTGAAGCGTGTCGAATGTAATAAAATTAGTTCGAACTTGGAAGTGCTCGTCCCGCCCCTCGCCCCTCGTCGCCCCGCGTCGGCCCGCGTCGTGCTGCGAACCGAATGTGAGTCTTTGTGTCGCAGTCACGACGCAACACCAATTATGACGATCGATACACTTCGCCGAGGAATGCGGGAAAATTACCCGCAGTTGGGAAATACGCGGGCGAAGCCCGGACACTGATTTGTGCAAATTACATGGCGGCCGCCCGGCCGTATATCACGCGGGGCTGCGCGGGCGGATGACGCAACTACCCCGCGACGGACAATGGACACGCAACATCTAGTTACGACATGTGACAAGCCATAACGTATAAAACTATACAGTATACACGAAGTCGTAGAAAGCTCCAGCACTATTATGTTCACACGTCTCGGTCACAACATAGTGTCGCGGCTCCGCCCCACGGCTCTCCGCGAAGAGAGGGAACGGATTAAAGACATGCATCATCCCACGTCGAGGTTTGTAAAGAGGCAAAGAGACAATTTGTTAAGATTAGCGTGACACGAACGAGCTGATGAAATATGATTGCGAGTGCGTGCGCCGCGCGCTCCGCATGCTAATGCGGCGAGAGCGAGGCGGGCGGGGGCTGCGGAGCCAGCGATGGTATCGGGAGAGCCGGGCGGGGGGCGGGGGCGACCTCCGACCCCGCGCACGACTCCGCCGCTGGGAAATCGCGACGACAGCAGGATTACCTCAGCCGAGCATTCCTTCGCAAAACGGTCCTGCGTCATCCGTCGCAGATGCAGCGGTAGATAGGTCGGCGGGACGGTAACTGCATATTCAATTCGCGGGCGACGATCATCTGTCGCGGTAATTTATGTGGGGCGATATTGCCGGCGTAATTCCCGGCGCGGCCCTAAATCACGCGACGCAGTACCGCGCACAGCACCGCGCTCCCGCCGGGGGCCGTATATTACTGTCTTCGTATTGGCAAACATCGGAACGTGTGACTAAATGTGCTGCGTCATGATTCATGAAGTAATGTGACGTGTCCTAACGGCTACTAGCAACTCACATCACTTCGCGCCGGCTTCTATTACTGCTCTATTTAGATCCTATCTAATCCTGCACCGAAAAACGAAAAGGCGTTCAGTGATTCAATACTAATTCATACTTTAACATTATGATAACGAAAAGAAGGATTTCACGAGCAGCAGTATACGGTTATGTTGCCTCTTTGTTTAGGTCCACATTAAATAATTGACCGCTGGCGGTCGCACGATGTTATCTCACGTGGCTGTGGGCTACCAGCGACGGGCGTCATCAACAGCTCGTTAACTAAATCAACTAAATCACGTTACACATTTTAATGTTTCCACGGATTTCGGAACATACGAGCAATAAAAAATATTAAGTATCACACAAACATCTTGATTTTGTAATTATAAAGCCACAGTTCCCAGAATCCTAGGTCATCATGTAAACTGTAGCAAGTAAGCATATTACTTAATTAGGAACTAAGATTTACGAATTATATAAACACTACGGACGAAAGAGTAACTGAGTCAAGAGTACTCAAATGTATTAAATTGTTGTTGAGTCGAGTTTTCGATGTTTTAGTTTTTCAAACACAGTTTGTATTATTGTTATGATTATTATTATCCCTGGCTCCTGACAGAATAAGGACAGATGCTGCTGACCTGTTATTATAATTCTCGACTTCTAATATTATAATTCGCACCTATTCATACACGCTAGCTCTTAATTTGTGTAGCGCTAGAGAATGTGGGCATCATTTTCCCACAGTAATGTATCAGCATCAGGTGCAGGCAGTAATTAGCGGTAGCGGTGTAGCGGTTAGTGTAACAATTAACTGGCGGTGTTTACCTGCTGGCCGCTAGTTGCCGGCTACCAGCGCTGCCCGCGGCCCCTCATCAATCATAGAGCGGAAGTAGCCGCTAGCAGAAACAACTCACTCGTACATCGGAATTCCTTCAAAAAGTTTAACTTCTTCTAAGATTTTAAATACTGCTGGGTTTGTTAAATACGATAGAGTCATAATGATATCATTAACCGATTATATTGGATGGTTAAATCAATCGACAATTTGTCATGCAAGCTAAATTGTGCGTCTGATAAAAGATTCAAAAGATACAATTGTTCCAGAGAATTTATTCATCTCGTAGCGACTGCACCTGCAGCTGTATACAGTACGAGTCAGTTATCACTCGCATGTGAAGTTGCATCGTTTTTTCCGGCGGTTTCCTCATACCGCGGTCCGCCGCGCCGTGAGAAAGTCATAACTGATATTAATTACATTTAATAGCGGCGGGTATCTGGGTCGGTGTGTTGTAACCGTCGCGGGCGAACCCGGGGCGGGCGCTATGCTAATACATAATCACGGTGTAATTGCTACCTCAGCAGCGAGCAGCAACTGGGGGGAAGGAAGGGGGGAGGGTAACAATTCGGCGGCCATTACCGCGCATGACTCGCCTCACAAGCTCCACTCATAAGTAGATTACTATTCACACTTAGAGCTATGCTCTACGTAGCGCCTAGTTTAGTAGACATAATTAATTTTCGGTCGTGCTTCTCCTTATTTCTCTTATAACGCTCATTGCTACTTAGTGTTGCTCCCTCTTTTCTTGAGAGGAGAGGAAATTGTAATACTTTGAAGTTTCCATTTTTTATCATCGACTTGTTTGCGGTTTCCCATATAGCTTATCCCATATATTACATCAAATGGTTTTCTAATTTGGATATCGCTATCGATCCTGTCGACACAGGAGATGCAGTGCATATTTCTTACAGTCTACAGACCTAGTCCACTCTGCGTACAAGTGCTTCTGGACACGGTAGAGAAAGTACCTAATGTTAGTTAACGAATGTATACTTACACAGGTAGGGGACGGTGTTTGAGATTAAAGGGTCCCTCACATTTAGAAGCGTTTTAAAACCATTAGATTTCTGAGAGAGACTTACCTCATTTCATATAAGTACATCGTTAAATAACATTGTTCACTCTTTCTCTCTACATGACTATCATTGTGTGTGATTTTGTCTTTGTGAGCAGTGCTATATCTACATACTACTTACTAGAGAGTCGAGAGAATTGTAGAGACGTCCATACTAAAAACATAGATGTCTACCGGATGATCACTAGCTCTATGGTTTGAGGAAATCATCGTTTTCCATACGTACGTATATTAAGTATACTGTATTCCCTGTTGTTAATTTCCACGTCACGTAAGCTTCAGTTAGCTATAAAACCTATCCTATTTCAATTAACTATAAGACATAATACGATTCATCGAGTGAGAACTGTAAAAATGCCTTGTAATTTTATCACGGATCGTTCGCCGTCGAGCGCGGGCGAGGACCGGGGAGCACAAAAAACCGCCCGCCTCCGAGAATTTACTTATTTAACGCCTCTATCACAATTTAATTTGAGATTACGTGCCCGTCGCGCGTCATTAGCGGCCGCGCGCGACTCTCGCCCCTGTCCCCCGGGCGGAGAGTCCACAGTCGCGCGGCGCGGCCGCCAGCGCCGGTTTCCTTCTGTTAATCTAATTTTGAGGAGATCGGTTCTCGCGAGGCGGACCGCGGACCTCGTTGACCCCGGCCGCCGGAGATTCGCCGTACTAATGACGTGGAAACTGCCGCTCCTGCGCCCGCCCCGCTGCCCGCTCCCGCCCAGCCGTAGTGCCCGCTCGACTCTCGACTCTCGGCGATAACCGCTAACGACTTCTATATTAAGTTTGATTAACTTTTTTGATTACCGCCGTGTCGCAACTCCTAACTCGGAACTCCGCGTATTAAAACTTCTTAATAGTTAATAACTGGAATATTACGCGCGTATTTAACGTTTATGCGTCCATAATAATTCCAAACGAGTGTCGCAACTCGTCCTACATCTAGTTTTTGTTTCGTATTAAATATTAACGTCGGCAACATAGTATATCAGGAATGCGACATAAATTACACGGAATCGAACGCTCACAAGTCTCAGTACAATATCCGAGTATGATATAAAACGAGTAACACGAGCAGATCGGCGATGTATCGGATGTTATCGGCGCGGGCGCACACCGCCGGGGGAGCACTGCTGCGCCTTGCCTGCCTCGCAATAAGGTCGAGGAGTGGTGCACGCTGCCGCCGACATAATATCTCGAGCTGCTGAGTTACAGCCCCGGGCATCGGGCGGCGGGCGGCGATGATAAACACGCAGCAGCTCGACTCGGAGATAGCAGATACAGATCTAGACGGCGCAGATGTATCCCCAGATAGCGCGGGCAGTCGAACACGACGACAGCTCCGACAACCGCAACCCGAATGCGATGACTAGCGACTAGGAGCTGACGAAACTACGATTATGTAACCGTCGAACACGATGCAACGGCGTCCAGCTGGGGCACTATCCATATCGAAGCGACGGTAAATTAAAAATGAGCAATGCCAGCAATATTGAGATAATCGCGGCTGTAATAAATTGATAAGGAGGCATTAGTCATCTCGCGGTAATCTTAAGTACGTTTACGAGGCAATACAGTACAAACGGTAGATAGGGCGCTGGGCGGCGGGCGGCGGTGGGAGATAAGCCAGCGCTGCGCGGGACGATAATATTCACGGACTGACTGAGCGCCTTATCGCCGCGGTTCCCAGACCTGCGCCTGGCATACTGCTCGTTATACGCCCCGTAGTCCGTACAACCGACGCGACGATACGATGGTACTTTAAAGAAGATGTTTATAATACCTGCGTTGTAGCTTGCAACAGCTAACCTAATGTTGCTAAATGTATGTTAAAAACGGCTATAGGTAGTTAAAGGAATAAGGCAAAATTGAAAATCTCTCTTTATAGGAACTAAGGAAAATGAATTGAGAGAGATTCTAAAATGAAATATCTAATAATATAAAGTTATTAATACTATCGATTTATAATAACAGTATCGTACTCGTTTAGATGCGATCCGACAGTAATATAACTACGGTCGTTCAACATAAGCCCGCTATCCCCGGGGCTCGCGACACTCGACATAAGCCCGCTATCCCCGGGGCTCGCGACACTCGACATAAGCCCGCTATCCCCGGGGCTCGCGACACTCGATAGCCAATTCAAAGACGACTTCATGCGATCGCCGCTTTATGTATGTTATTGGACTCCATTACGACGCTTCGAGTGTAAACATTACACAACCTGAATATTTTATGCACATTAACATAATAATACGAACGTCAATTTTATTTTACCGCGGCCGGCGAGAGGGACTTCCCGCGTAAAATTATATTTTCTAATGAAAATGTTCTAGCCCGCTTTGTCCTCGTAATTACAACTTTCGAATCTTCCACAATGCGCGTATTCAGATGTTTATAGCTGCAGTTCCTGCTCCTGAGTCCTGCAGCTTCTTTGAGCTCGTTATTTATGTCCCTGCTGGTCCGAGCCTCTTTATCCGCACTCGTAAAGGTCGCTTTGTCCGACTGGAATTTACATGGCGATAAAACGTCATATTTTACGTCTGTCACCTGGAAGCTGTTTACTTTACCGGTGTGCCGTGCGGCGCGGGTATTGTGCGAGCGCCGGACGAGCGGGACATTAATCACGGCCGCGGACAGGAGCCGGCTCAGGGCGGTGACGGACGGGGACGGCCGGAGGTGCGAACTTCATAAATCCCCGCGAATGTCTCGTGGTAACGGTCGGCGACATGGGTGATAGCCGGATGGGACGATCCCACGGCACAGAATTACTGGGTTACATTTTAAGCATGTAATAAATCTATTGCTAGGATTTCACACCAACTTGCTTTAAATTATATTTAAACCAACGACGATCCTATTATGTTATTAGCACTTAAGGTTTAACTGTCCCATAATAATATGCATTATTCAGTAGCTACTTATATTATGTTTGATCATGTCCAAAAGAATTGAAAGTATAATAATTATATTATAGTCCCCGTAAACACTTATAAAAATGTTTTCACTTCTCAGATTTTATTTGTCCGGCAATTCGCTAACCACGCATTCAATTTAGGCGCAGATTTATGGGCGGCGGGCGGCGGACGGCTCGGGACTTGGGAGGCGTCACCGCACAATACTGATGCTGATAATATAGTGGCGACAGGAGAGTATAGAGCCAGATCTATGCAACACGGAAGGCAGCGCTCGGCATAGATATTGCGACATGGAAATCGGCATAAACGCTCCGATACAATCGCCCGCAGATCACAATCTGCGCACGACGCTATAAAATGGTGATAAACTGGTCACCTCGAATGGTAATTTTATAGATACTCACCCGGTACACGCAGAGGGAGCTCATTGCGACGTCACCGCGCCGAGCGAGATGGGAGCCGTCGTCGCGGTATCACAATTTTCTAATAAATTATATCTGGTGTTTTTTGCTCCTCGCGCGGGCTGCAATATAAGGTGTTTACCGCGATCCACGTCGATACTCCGACCCCGTTCCCAGGCCGCGGGCTTGCGGCGGGCGCTCCCGAAGTGTCGACTGTCGACGGTATCGAGCCGGTATCGCGGACCCATCGCGCCCGGCGCCGAGATGTGCCGATGGTGTCGAGATACGGTGAGCTAGTGTCATGCGTGTGTCGTGACACGCCGCCGATAACGCCGCTAGCTCGTGTGGACACGTCACTATTGTGGGACACCTCGTGGCTGATAAATGCCGCTGTTAACGAGATAAGGGGCTGCTGTTTACTGGAGCAATTAAAGCGTGACAAACGAGCTTCGGCACGTTTAGGTGTTGGCCGTAGACAGTATCGGTCGGTCGTCGATCAGCGCAATTAGCGGCGTGACGTGACGTGGGCCGGCGGTATCGGCGTCGGTAACGACGACCATCCGTCCCCGGCTCGTGACGCGTCAGCGCCGTGGCGGCTCCACTTTTCCCGGCTAATGGGCGACCTGGCGAGGCGCGGAGGGCAGGGTGCTGTCGTCCGTCTTCGGGGCCGTATTTGGCGCTAGTTAGCGATGTTAGCGATATCGCTCGCCGTAAATCCACCGCCGCCCGCCGCGCTTAATTATGTCCTTACTTGGTATTTATTTATTGGTGTCAAACGGTCCGGTGACTAGAGTTTTTTATGTCATTTAGCTGGCTACCTCTTGGACTGTTATTTAATGGGGCAGATGGATGTAATTGATCGTTCGTTCGGAGAACATCTAATGTATTTCTATATCATACCTCACAAGTTTAACACATTACACAGCCCAGTTAGGCCATGTTAGGCCTCCTTCGACTTTTTCTTACGTAGAGGCCGGAGACATTACGATGGTCAAAATTACGTAATTAGTGAAATAACGAATACCTCACCTTTAACTAACGACTACGAACTGCTACAACGTTTGTTCTAATAATAATTATTATTTTCAGATTGAAAATCAAAACAATGTTTAAATTATAACATTGAACTAACTTAAGTAACATGTAATACCTAGTATGTGACATGAACATGTCATGCGCGCCGCCCCGTACACAGTACACACTCGTACACGACACGACACGGGACACGCCCTCGAGCCTGACACCTTTGTGCCCGCACCTAGGTCACGTTGTTACTACGTTAGTGAACACTCACAGAGACAACCCACTGTGACAAAGTTGCCCCACATACCTAGCAGCTAGCTCCGCCCCTGTCATCAATAGTCTCTATTGTCTAATCATTTAGCGCTGTCGGCACGATCACTCCGCCACACTCCGCACACCTGCGGGCCGCGACCGTCGAACTGAGTGCTCGCTCCTCGTTAGTGTCGGTCTGACTGACGACGACAGCTACGTTTTAATGACCGCCAGCAAATCTCCTCCTAATAGATTTCACTTCATTGTGATAACGGCGATCTGTCTGCCAGGCGGTGATGAAATAGGATGTGGCTTTATAGCTCTACGACTCTACAAGTCTCCGGCTCTATCGGCATCTCATCCGTGACTAATTGAAAATGGAACCGTTTGATCGAATTTAACCCACAAAAAGTAACAAATTACATTTGGTTCGGCGCCTTGTTTAAAGTTGTTACAAATAACGAGCTTGTTCTACAGAATATTCATGTTTTTATGTTCACAATCGTGTCGAGATGTTCCATTTCTGAGCACTCATGGGTCGCGTGGGCGGCGGCGGCGGCGAGCGGCTCGCAGGTGCGTGGTGACTTGTGAGCGGTGAGCGGTGACACGCCACAACAGTTAAGCGGCTCGTAAGCCGGTGACAAATTGTCACCACTCGCCAGCTCGCACTCGCACACACCACTGCTTAATAAATTATAATCTTGTCGACGACGATGCGAGTCCAACACCCGCGAACCGTGGTGCTATGCCGAATACTAGTTGTAGTTACTTAGTTAGTTATTGAAAACATTTTATAATCTTTTTACTCGAACTGCTAATTACCCGTAACATTTTTGTTAATTTCAGGACAATCATAGCTATAAATGCTATTATACAAAATTAACCTGACTTCCAAACAAGATCATACATAGTCGGTAATCGCAGTTTGTTGTAGCTCACCAGTCACCGCCCCTCGACATCTCACGCGAGAATCGAAAGTGCAGCAAAAAATCCAAAACAACGCACTGCGATATACCCAGCAATTAGAGGCTGCTGGAGCTGGCCTCGTGGACTTGGCCCAGCACGGCCTGTGGCTCGGCCTGGCGCGGGTGCTGGGGGGGCTGGGGGGGCCGGCGGGGGCCGAACGACTATAATCACGCGGTCCAGCGGCCGCTACCTTCTATCATCTATAATCACAATGTTCAAATTAAATCGCACAGGCTGCGCTCACAATGTTGCATCACGGTGTATTCTCTTATAAATAAATAAAACTTTATTGTCTCAATAATAAATACAGATTTGGAAAGGAACACGTCATAATATATTATCAAGGTACTTACCAAGGTTTACAATTTGAAGTACGCAACCCCTACACTAAGAATACTTGTGCTGTAGGGGTTGACTAAAATTATTAGGATACCTACAGGCTACATACAAATAATTTATACATAGAGCAAAGACAAAGATATATAATTCGTTATTAATTATAATAAAGGATAAGAAAACAGTCAATGCCTTTATTTTGGCTGATCTGATCTGATAAAGGAAACATTTTTATAAGGTTTGTAGGTTAATGCCTAGTATACAGAATACAAAACTCTACAAATACAAATTACTATTTCATATTGTGTTTGTCTGGACTATTGAACTCTCTTGACCCTCAATTTTCCATTGTCCATGTCCATTACCCGTACATGGCGAGATATGAATAAAGCGATTTTATACTTTATGTAAAAATAAAGTTAAGAAGTTTGAGTGTGCGCGCAGCCTTACCCATGGCGCAAACAACTCGTGAGCAGCTCCAATTTAAACAGCTCATAAAGGCGGGCGCACACCGCGCGGTGCGGGTCGCGGGGCGAGCGCGCGTGACAGGCCGCGACCGCGCACGGTCATTACGACGGTAATTACACCCGCGTGTATGTACCCAACAGAGAACAACATCGATCACCGTGCTCGATCACGACCTGCACCACACTGTTATTGTAATACGATTAGTGGATTTCATTAATTACCGACATAAATATCATTTATTTTATGTTCACAATCGTCCGGATATTAGTGTTAATTAATAGACAGTACCTAAACCTAACAAATGGAAAAAGACGCAATCAAATTATGAAGAAAGCGAGGCGTTTGCGGCGAAAATATTAGTAAACGTTTTTAATGTTACCTCTTTCTCTACCAATAAAAATGTTAATAAATAATCTCGGAGCCGCTTATTATTCCATTCAATTTCATTTATATTAATTAATAGCTATTGGAAAGGTAATCCGAGTTGTGACAGTCGTCGCGCGGCGTGTGTGTGTGTGTGCGAGCGCGTGTGGGACGAGCTTTATAAACGCCTTCATTATCATATTTTTTGTTCGTCTCGACTCTCGTAGCACTCGGAATGAAAAACGTTTAACTAGAAAGTTGAAATATTCATTTATCTTTTATGTTTATTATGGTAGAGTCTTCTTTGACTGTTCTATTAAAACTTGTGTTTATAACATCAGTGGGAGCAGCGAATTAATTGTATTCATTTGGCTTTCGACCCTGGATTGAGTGGTTTTAAGACGGGAGAATTTAATATTTTTAATTGCAGCCTAGAACTTTTTTATATCTATTTTATAAGCAAGCCATACGCTTTAAGGGTGTACCTGATAGGTTTGTCTGATCATGTCAACCCGAGCGTGGATGTTACAGAACAGATTGCCTCAACTTTGCCTTAGAGGCGTAACTACTAACTGCACAGGCAAACCTGTCAGGCCCCTGCGTTTATGGCCTACTTGAGGTCGCTATTTTGGAAGCAGATTATGTACTCTGTAAGTACTCGGCATCTCTTAGCCATTGCCTAGTAACAGCCAACGACCTGCTGACCACAATATTATTGGGATATTTGAATTTAGATATGGACTTAAATACAAAACCGACTTGACATAAATCGTAGTCAGCCCTGCCGCCGTCGATCCCCGCGGGCCGCAGTATTCTTTACGGCGCTAATAACGCGCGCCGTAATTGGAAACTAATTAAAATTTATGATTGACGTATTAATTGAAACGTTACCGCCGCACGTGGGCGGGAGGAGCCGGTGCGGTCACGTGGCCCCCGACTACCGGGGTCACGGGGCTAATATGACCGGCAGTCAGGTAGGCGTGACAGTAGTAGGATGAGTATCTGTAGTTTCCAATTCAGTTACTACTTATTAATTATTACTAAATAATAATGTCCCAAAACTGAACCTCTTCCGTTGCGCTTCAAGTGGACTACTTCGTACCCGGTAGAATGGAGTAGATCCCTAATCTTCATATCCTGGGGATTAAGGAATACCGACTAGAGACTTTGCCGTTTGCAATTTGGGACACTTTTTTCCAACCAACAAAACGCTATCCCGTTTGCTGAGATCTGTCGCGTGTATAACGGAGCTGGGAGTGATCTACGGCGCTATTTCCTCGATCCAATTCATTCGATAATGTGAAGTTTATATAATGGTGGTGCGATAGCGAGCACCGAGCACCGAGCACCAGCGGGCAGCGACACAGTTCCCGTCCCCGCCTTATACGGCCGGCCGTTAGATCGCCGATACGCACAAGCTGTGTCGCTCTACCTGTATACCTGCGATAGCTTCATAGTTACATGGTATGCTAAACTATCAAATTGTGTACGTACACTACATAGCCAAATGGGAGTACATTCAACCTTGTAGTGCGCGGTTATCTTCCTGCAGATATATGATAATATAGTCAGTTCGCATGTCAGCTTTAAGGGCGTTCCGTCCGGAGATTCCGTAATTGACCGTATTTAAAACCTTATAAACACATCATCTGAAAACTACAAAGTTATAATAAAAATACAGCAATAATCTTCAGTATATCAACGTTCCTTTCGTCGTTTTAAAATTTCTATTTTTGTTTATTATACTCATGATATCGGCTTCCTAAGTAATACCAATTTGTTAAAATTCGAGCATACATTCAGCATCTCCTTAGCATTTACAAATTACTTTTATTTGAAACTCACGCCAATAGATCGACAATATCATAAACTACATATTCGCCGTTTTAAATTTTTTTTAGGACAATTTTGAACTAAGATAAGTAAAAATAATAGGGTTTTGGCGCGATCTCGGCAACGCGGCAAATGTATGGCCAAGGTCGTTTGCTCGGGGGACGGCCTTAAGAATAACATCGGCTCGATGTGTAATCTATGTTCGGCAGATGCTCTACATACTACAAAGCTCTTCGAAAGTACATTGGAGAAAACCTTTTTAAAGGACCAAGTAGAGTAGAGTTGTAGTACCTGTGTCACACAGCTTTCTCACGGAGACAGGGCCCTTATTAGTAGGGCTGTAGCGAGTTAGTGTCGTAACTCTATTAGTGCCGGGGCAGGCCACATAGGGCCGCGCACGACCACGCCGGAGATCAGATCGGGACTCGCGCGTGCCCAAACTGCTGATTGCACTGAATTAGGACCGGAGACCAACGCAATAATGTGGTTACATGTCAGTGCGAAACGAATATGAATATATTTTTTATTACACTTAACTTATATTCGACTAGATTTGTGTAATGTCAAGTTAATTTTACTATGTATTTGTTTGACAAAATTTTAGGAGGTATTCTACTTTCCCTCATCCCGGAAACTGGAGACAAGCTATGTCAGTTTAAGAGCATGTTTTACGACGGCTGTCATCATGTAACTCGCGCGTTCGACGTAGACTTAGGTTCGCTCCAACATCGGAAGTCGTCAGTCAGCAGATGCAGCGCAGTGCTATCTCGCATCGGGCCGTCTGCCGCACTAACTCACGCTAGATACGCCATCAGATCGGGCATTAGCATGCAATGGGCCTCTCCGGGCTCCGTATACGGCTCTGATATTACCCGCCCCACCGTAAAATGTAACGTGGACCGAGCAGATAAACTGTAAGATAGAGACATCGAGAGGCTATTTAGCTGGTAATCAGGCGATACACGATACGTTTTAATATTCTTTGTTTGGTCTTACTGCGACTTATTTTTCCTAAGCAGACACAGATCACAAAATATCTAATGCTCATTTAAACCTTTGCTAGGAGTGTAGCGGAACTCGTGCGTGTATCAGTTGGCCGATAGCTCGCCAGTCACCGGTGTATCACGAGCAGATAGCAGCAGATGGCCCGACAGCCCGACAGCCGCGGCCCGCGCTATCTCCGACACAACGGATTTATTTCTCCCGTAGCGTATTACAATCCGTGTGATTCTCACAGCTCACTGAACCTGTGAACTCACAACTGAAACCTGAACATGCTAAGGAATTTAGTGCATTACTAATTTTGCCTTAGACAATACTAGTATTTCAGGTTCTAAAATCTAAATTTTGAGCTGATATCATATAATCGCGTTTGACAAATTGCCAACAGGGTAATTATGTTCTACAACGGCTCGGCACGGTGTGCATTTCACATCAAGATTATTGTTCGATCTGGTCATGAATAACTTTTGCATTGGTTCATGCATTGCTTATGCCAATTCTTGATTATGCAGACATCTGTCTCATCGATATTACGGAAGAACTTTTAGATAAACTTGAGAGACTGCAGAATGTTTGCATCAGAGTTGTCTATGGCCTGCGAAAATATGATCATGTCACAGAATTTCGAAAGAATCTTCGCTGGCTTCCTATCCGCCTGCGTCGAGATTGTCACGTCCTCTCCCTTTTGTACAGCATCCTGTTTGTTCCCTCCTCTCCTTCTTACCTTAAAAACCGTTTTAAATTTTTACATGACACTCACCAACTAACATTGCGCTCTTCAAGCAATCTCACTCTGGAAATCCCTCTGCACTCTACTTCCTTATATTCCAAATCTTTTGCTGTGCGTGCTGCTACTCTCTGGAACTCTTTGCCTCTAGATATACGACGAGCCGGTTCAATAAATATTTTTAAACGTAAACTTAGATTATATTTCCTTAATATGCCCTAGTTCATTACTTGTATATCGTTGCTTTATGAACATCAACATAGTTGACTGCCGTTTATTATTACTACTATATTATATTGTCCTAGTTTTAGTTATAGTTAAGTCTAGTAATATATACACTAAGATTAGTTTGTGCACCTACACGATTTTCTTTTATCCTTATTTTAAATCTTCTCTACAAAAGGTTGACTGGTAGAGATTGCTTAGTAGCAATAAGTTCGCCTTTTGTGCATCATTATGTAGTAATACTTATTAATTTATCATTCATATTGTATTTTTATTTTGGTGTGCAATAAAGAGTTTTATTATTATTATTATTATTAACTTTATTTATTTATCGCCAGCGAACAACATTGTAGCTGCCCAGTGCCCAGTACGCAATCACTACTCACTAAGCTACTAATGATCCACAGCCCACCGTGCACCGGGTTACAGCGGGTTACAGCTTTGGGAATGGTCACGACTCACGACTAACAGAAATAGACAAGAATGCTGTACATAGTCATTACCTTAGAGGAAGCTGGGATCACATTCCTTGTGAGCCTCCCTCGTAATAATAAAGTAATTAACTACCTTCCTATAAGGCTAAAATTACACCACCAGGTCCCTGTTTATTCAGTAGGCAGAGTCCTGTAGACCTGACTGCCGCTTGTCTCAACTGAAGCTGTCTGTACAACTTGGATGGGACAGCGCATCTCGAGAGCACTATAGAGTTTATTTATTTGCTAGCACTTTCAATTGGGATTGGCTAACGTCAGACACGATAACTAATCAATAACGCTATTGAAAATATCAACTGCTATCGATAACCCTTACAAACTGGACATTAATTATTTTTAACAAAAAATTAAAACCGACTTCCAAGGTAAAAATAGTAATTATTATTATTAGTATATGCATACCTATGCCTTGTACTATTTTCTATTCTGTGCCATGAGACATTGGTGACCTTAACACGACGTGGTAATGATGATGACGATGATGATGATGATGATGATGATTATGATGATGAATATGAATTGCATAGTAGCATATGCTTTCTGTTCTTAAAACAACGCCGAAACTCCCAAACGTGTATCTATAAGGAGTCAGGAGTTCTCTCAGCATCTTCGAAACCATGGTATATCTTGACCCAATATTTGACTTTTTGGTAGCATATTCTTAGTACACTTCACATAAAACCAAAATCACCATATGTTTCCATATAAATTTCGAAGAGTTCCCTCAATTACTCCTGGGTCCCATCATCAAATCATCACTTTTGTGAACATGGTACCAAATTGGAATAAAAACAAACACAACAAAACAAAAATTTCCGAAAATCAGTTCACAAACGGCGGAGTAATCGTTGAACATACAAAAAAAAATCCACAGCCGAACATATAACCTCCTCGTTTTTTGGAAGTCGGTTAATTACCCAACTGCAAGGGTGTTCGCAGTTTGACTACTACTCGTATTGTTTAAATATTACTTTTAGTTGCAACAGCATGCAGCAACGTAAATATTTGGAATATTTAATTGTGGAGCGACAGGAATTCCTCGAAAACGGAGTAGCCGGTGGGCGGGAATTCAGTTGTCGATGGCGTGATATATGTCGCCCAATCCCCGACGATTATAATGATAATGACCAGACCTCACACACTGGCGGTTCAGTACACCCCCCCCCCCCCCCTGTCTCCTGTCGCCCCCTCTCTGTCCCGGGACGCATTAAACCATTATGTTTAGGCGATGTAGAGGTATCGGTGTAGCCCGTCGGGCGGCCACACCGCCGCCGTCGATAAAATCTATTACCTCCAAATGCGGAGCTCAGCCTCGTAACGTAATATTATAGGAACATACCCGCAGCATCGATAACTGACAAGGTTTAACATTATGCGTAGATGTCGTTATCATTAAACAGGCGTCGAGCATTTCCTAGTACATACTTGCATAGCGGACATTCCAGGCTGGAGGTCGCCGAGGCAATCGCCGTTGTTTACCCGCCAGCGAGTTGTCGCCAGCTATACTACTAAACTCCCGAGCTTAGGAATGTACTCTATTTCCACACCTCACCGTAACGAGCAAACTAAATGGAACCTATGGCAATAATTGGCAATATTAGTCCCTAGCTACCTTACACCGCTACAGGGCCGCTCGCGTCGGCCGTAAATCTGCGCTGGGTACGGTTTCCGCGCCTCCATTAATACCCGTCCGCCGGCGAGGTCTTAATTACCCGGCACTCGGCCGCGCCCCGCGACTTCGCCCGGGGCCCGGATTAATTGCGATCCCGTAATGAAATCGCCGCGGGCCCGGCCATGTGTCACCGGGCTCCGCCGGCTGATCCTACTTCGGTGTCGCAACATCGACCACGTTTAATTAGTTTAATACTCCCGTCGAGATCACGATTCGTGACGAAACTGGTCGTCCCGATCATGGCGCTGATCCATAATTTTGGCAGCAGGTAAAGCGGGCCAATAAATCAAAACAACCGCACATTATACAATTAGAATTATTAGTGGCAATCGAAACGCGGTCCATCATCATTAGCGGTGCAGCCCCGGGGCACGAGTGAGGGCGGGGAGGGGAGTGCTTCCTTCTTTGCAAAACTGATGTACGATATACGTTGCCAAATACGATCTCGTCCTGTGGTTGTCGCGTCTTGTCCCCTACTAAACTAGTCGAATTATGTCACATTTTACATGGAATTATAAAATTAAATTAAATTTATTAGACACTAAATAAAAATTAACTAGCTTACTTAACCGGTCACGCTGCAAGCCTATACAATAAAGATAATATGCATATTTTAGTCATTTAGATTCAGAATCTTTTTGTGAGTTGATAAGAAATTAGGACTTAGGCACCCACAATCAGCTTTTCC
Source organism: Polyommatus icarus (assembly GCA_937595015.1). Lineage (NCBI taxonomy): Eukaryota > Metazoa > Arthropoda > Insecta > Lepidoptera > Lycaenidae > Polyommatus > Polyommatus icarus. The sequence continues at coordinate 266,530 of OW569323.1, forward strand.
TACCGAGAGCCGTCTTGATATAGGTACTCGTACAGTACGGGAAGAGCGAGTTGTGTAATGTGTAACCTGATGGACATGAGTCTACTTACTACAGTACCTGTTGCCCTCGGCCTTCACACGCGGCACGTCATCGTACCCCGGACTCTGTAATCTCATCGCTAATGATAACAATAAAACAAACTGTCGCCGCAGCCCATCTCGTGTATAGATGAGCGCCAAACACAGCATCGCCTAAAACAATAAACGTTAATCGATATAAATATACCACAAAGGCCGGGACGCTCGCGTGCGTCCGGGTCGACGTGTGTGATGTCCCGGACCGGTCCGTGTGTCAACACTCGACGTGCGTGGGAGTCGAACCCCCGCCGCTGCACCTGTTGTGACCACTATTACTCATCCGATACAACACCGTCGTTAACGGCCTCGTCGAACAAACGTTCAGCTAATAGACAATTAATAATAATAGACAATTTGATAATCATGGACAATTTGTCTTATTGTGTGTTGCCAATATGTGCCACAGCATCAGCGTGGGCTGTCGCGCTAAATTTTATTTGTCTAGGTCATGTCTAGACTCTAGGTATATTAGTTAATTATTTTTATTGTTATTTAAGTTGTTCCTGTTTGTGATTAGTTTATAATAATTGAATAATGATTTATGTTATCCATGTCGTCACTTATGGCTCTCGCGGAAGACCGGCGCTGAATATGCCTTCGGGTGTACCAGCATATGCCGAGCGTGGGCCAATTTGCAACTGCTATCTAGAATTGCTATATATTATTATAACATTTGTAAATATGTACCGTGTTTGTAGTGGCAAATAAAGTTTATTATTATTATTATATTACTAATCGCCGGTGATCAACTATCATGCAACGATTTCGCCCAGCTTATGATGTGGGTATTATAATTGCGTGGCTCGTCCGAGTTAGCAGCGATGCAATTTGAAAAATCGACGGTTGAAACTATAAGGAACAATATCGTAATTAAAACGTTTCCTCCGACGGGTAATTTCGAGGCTTTTGTAGCGAAATGTCGGCAGTAAAAATATTATAATAGGCACCTCCGGCCTGACAAATTGTAGGCTCGATCCACGAGTACTCTTATTAGCGACTGGGCGAGCACAGAGTAGGTAGGACGACACGAGTTTAAGCAATTACAGCTGCGTGTGATAATGTGGTCGGTCGCCGTTTAACTCGAACAAAGGGCGATATGACAGTAATTGTATCGGCGGAGGTCCCCGCATCACAATTACCGCACTCGCAGCTCCCCGGGTAAAGCGCCACTTATCATAATCGCGGTGTCTTCGATCTGCTCCGGCCATTCACCGAACCGGCTCCACCGACAAGCGACGCGACGATTACATTTAACGGCTGCGCGTTTTAGGAGCATCCCAACTTTTAGAGATTGAAAGATATTGCTCGAAACTTGTAAGCTTCCGAAACAAATAAATGATGGTGGACAATTAGCGCAATTGAAAAGCTAATATTATGTATTATGCTCTTACGTAAGCTTTAAAAGCGACGAATTCTACAATGATCCTAAAGATGGCAACTGTCCTCAAGTGTCGACCGACCGTGGAGTGTGGTGTATGGTTTAACGTTGTTAGTGGCGGCCGAAAAGGAAGATCTTCCGACCGAGCGAGATAGCATGCTCGGTCAGGCCGAAGCCCACTGACGTCATTTCAGACGTTGTATATATCTTGCCGCTCGCCGAAACTTCGATAGCGCGATGTAGGAATGTTAGGCGAATTGTGGGTACCGCCACATCACTCCCCCCCGAAGACCGGAGGTATTCTTCAAGGCGCTTGTGTTGTCAGGTGTGGGCCGAAGCTACGCGTGCAATGACCAGGAGAGGGACCCCGTGCTCTGCTTGCTGGCCGGTCGTTGTAGCCTATGGCTGCCCCGTTCAAGCCAGACGCGGGTTCGACCGGCGCGGACGCCCAACGCGGCTTATGGTCGAGGCGACCCGGTTATGCTTGATATCTGCTGACGTGGTGCGGATGGGCGGGGAGTGTAATTGATGATGACTGATGTCCAGAAGGATGCGTGTTCTTGTCGGTGGTCACCAATTTAACGTTGTTAGTGGCGGCCGAAAAGGAAGATCTTCCGACCGAGCGAGATAGCATGCTCGGTCAGGCCGAAGCCCACTGACGTCATTTCAGACGTTGTATATATCTTGCCGCTCGCCGAAACTTCGATAGCGCGATGTAGGAATGTTAGGCGAATTGTGGGTACCGCCACATCAGAAGGTTGCGTGTTCAAATCACGTCGGGGTCGCAGAGCCTAAGAATGAGCCGGTCGTCGAACCCGCGAAAATGCTTACGGCGCGTACGTCGAGCTACGGACGTGCGATTAAACACCCCGCTCAGTCTTTACAGTGGTGACCCCGACGTGATCCGACGCGGGTGATGTGACGCGATCGGGTGTGCGACGCGACGCGATGTAGTGATTTTGTTACTTTTGGCGATCGTGCGGTATTTTCGGCAAAATGATGAAGGAACCGGGTCTTGCACCGTCCGCGCCGGCCCCAGCGGGTCCTGCAGGGGAGCTAGCAGCTATCACGCTTACATCGAAGATTCCGGAGTTTTGGACCGACTCTCCTCGTGTTTGGTTCATCCGTATCGAGGCGATGCTTGCGCCGCAGAAGCTGTCGGACGACGCCAAATTTGACATCGTAGTGTCAAAACTATCCAAGTACGCCATCCAGCAAGTTTCCGACATGCTGATCGACCCGCCCGCAGCAAAGAAATTCGACGCTTTGAAGCAGCGTCTGCTAGCCATATATGAAGAACCAGAGAGCCGCCAACTCCAGAAGCTGATAAGTGAAATGGATCTGGGGGATCAAAAGCCCTCCCAGCTCTTGCGGAGAATGAGAGAGTTGGCCAAAGGGAAGGTCCCCGATGAAACCTTGAAGTTGCTTTGGCAGGGACACCTGCCTTCCCAGATACGCGCTGTACTGGCAGTGTCTGATTCCAAGGACCTAGACAATTTGGCTGCGGTAGCTGACAAGGTTTTTGAGACCACCAGGACAGTGCACGTTAGCGCGATCGACCAGCAGCCTTCCGGCTCTTCCAAGGACACCGAGCTCCTGATGGCTGAGATAGCGAAGCTCAGTGGCAAGTTGGCGGACATAGCGCAGTCGCAGAGGTACCGGCAACCACAACGGCGCTTCAGGAGCCGTTCGCGCTCCGTCTCCAGGAAGCGGCGCGACCCGTCGGCGCCACGCAGGAATCCAGACAGCCCGGACTGGCTATGTTTTTACCACCATCGTTTTCGAGCCAGAGCCCACAAGTGTGTGGAACCCTGTGCGTGGAAGGGCGCCCGCCCTGATGACTGACTGTTAGCGCCTGCGACGTCTCCCGAAGTTTGTGATCTACCCCGGAACATCAGCCCATGCCATCGACTACGTGTTACGGACCGGACCAGCGGCTTGCGGTTTCTAGTGGACACCGGAGCCAATATATCTGTGCTTGCGGCTGAACAGGTTTTAAAAAATTATAATAAGGCAGAATGTAATGACTATAAATTATATGCTGCAAACGGGACGAAAATTAGAACGTTCGGAACAAAAACTTTAGTGTTAGATCTGGGTTTACGTCGCGCATTTCGATGGACTTTTGTGATAGCGGAGGTGCGACAGCCTGATAGGGGCTGATTTCTTAGCGAACTTTAAGCTTTTAGTGGATATAAGTTCTCATAGATTAATTGACGAAATTACGAATTTAAAAGTGTCGGCGAATGTAATTAGCAGTAAGGATTTATCTATTAAGACCGTAGATATAAATTGTCCGTATGCTAGCATTTTAAGTGAGTTCCCAGATATTACGAAGCCGGTTTCATTTAAGGAACCGCCCAAACATAGCGTATACCATCACATCGAGACCAGCGGCCCGCCGGTCCACGCTCGAGCCAGGCCTCTACCTCCGCATCGCTACACTAAGGTAAGAGATGAACTTAAGTGTATGCAGGAGTTAGGCATTTGTAGGCCGTCCAAGAGCGCGTGGGCGAGCCCGCTCCATGTAGTTTTAAAGAAAAACGGCAACATGCGATTATGTGGGGATTATAGGGCTCTTAATGCCATAACAAAAGCAGACCGATACCCTATACCCCGTTTGCACGATTTTACATATTTGTTAGCCGATAAAAAAGTGTTCACTCGCCTCGATATTTGCCGAGCCTACCATTTTATTAGTGTCAACCCTAGCGACGTAGACAAGACCGCAATCATAACGCCGTTTGGATTGTTTGAGTTTCCGCGCATGACTTTTGGTTTAAGAAACGCAGCTCAAACATTCCAAAGGTTTATGAATCACACGGTGTTGGCAGGGTTAGATTTTATTTATTGCTATATCGACGATATTTTGATATTTAGTGATGATGATATGCAACATGAACAACATTTAAGGGAGGTGTTCAATCGTTTGAACGAGTTTGGAATAACTATAAATTTAGAGAAATGCATTTTTGGTAAATCGAAAATTGACTTTTTAGGTTTTGAAGTTTCGGTACAGGGAATTCGGCCTCTACCGGAGAAAGTAGAAGCAATAAATAGTTATCCCAAACCCGAGACAGTTGAGCAACTTCGACGTTTTTTGGGAATGATTAATTTTTATAGGTTACATCTACCTAAGGCCGTTGAGTACCAGGAACATTTAAATCAGTATTTAAAGAACTCTAAAAAGCGTGATAAAACTAAAATAGTCTGGACAGAAAAATCGAGTGAGGCATTTTTGCGTTGTAAATCTAGTTTGCAGAACGCGGCAACCCTAGCGTACCCGAAACACGATACTCCTTTAGCGCTTATGACCGACGCGTCGAGCACGTGTGTGGGAGCAGTGTTGCAGCAGTGCATAGATAGTAGATGGGTTCCGCTAGCGTATTTTTCAAAGAAAATGTCATCGGCTCAGACCAAATATAGTACGTACGATAGAGAACTTTTAGGCATTTATTTGGCTATTAAATATTTCAGAAATTTAATTGAAGGTCGGCACCTTATTATTTATACCGATCATAAGCCGTTGACATTTGCTTTTAAAAAAGTTAATAGTAGCAATGAATTACCCCGTAGGATTAGGCAATTACTTTATATTAGTGAATATTCCACAGAAATACGTCACATCGAGGGCGACATGAATATTGTCGCCGATGCATTATCGCGCGTTCACGTTGATACAATTACAGGTCCCATGGTTTTAGATTACGTTGCGATTGCGAAAGCGCAACGTGACGATGAGCAGTTAGCGCGGTTTCGCGAACGTTCTGTTCGTAATAATGAATGTAATTTGATATTTAAGGAGATAATGTTAACTGGAAGCGACATACCTGTAGTGTGTGAAACTTCGACAGATAAAATTAGACCGTACATTCCAGAGCCATTTAGAAAACAAGCTTTTGATTCGGTACATAATTTGAGTCATCCGGGAATTAGAACTTCCAAAAAGTTAATTAAGGAAAGATTTTTTTGGGAAGGTATGAATTCGGATATTGGTAAATGGGCTAAGGAATGTGTGAATTGTCAGCGTGCGAAAGTGGGAAGGCATAATAAGTCAGAATTAGGTAATTTCCCGTTTGCTGAGCGTTTCACACATATACATTTGGACATTGTGGGTCCACTTAACATTACCTCCGAGGACTATAGGTATTTAGTCACCATCGTAGATAGGCAAACTGGCTGGCCGGAGGCGTATCCAGTTAAAGATATTAGTGCGGAGACAGTGGCTAGAGTCTTAGTTGAGGGCTGGATATCTCGTTTTGGTTGTCCTGCTAAGCTTACGAGTGACCAGGGCAGACAATTCGAGAGTTCCCTTTTTAAAGAGCTTATGCGACTTTTAGGTATAGACAAAATTCGCACTACGCCTTATCATGCTCAGGCTAACGGTATGGTAGAACGATTTCACCGTTCCCTAAAAGCAGCTCTTATGGCCAGGTTGAGCTCTAGTTCTTGGGTAGAGGAATTGCCGATTGTGATGTTAGGTTTACGTACGGCTACGAGGTCGGATACCGGCGTAAGCGCAGCGCAGATGACGTACGGCACTACGTTGCGTTTACCCGGAGATTTTTATGCCGAAAATAGCTTTAAAATTTTAGATTATAGTCAATATGTAGAGAGATTACGTAATATAATAAGTAGTTTGAAGCCCAAGCCAGCGACACATAAGGACGCGCGCACACTTTTTGTGCACCCAGACTTAGATAAGGTAGATTATGTTTTTGTTCGAGATGATACGGTCCGTAGACCTTTGAAGACGCCTTACGATGGTCCGTATCGTGTTATTCAAAGGCGTCCAAAGGTTTACGTCGTACAGTTGCCTGGGAGAAAAGCAACGATTTCTATAGATCGTCTTAAGCCTGCATATATTTTACGTGAAACAACTTCTGAGTCTTGTTCAGAGCAGCAGTCGGAGTCGCGCGATAAAGTGTATGCAGAGCCTAAGAATGAGCCGGTCGTCGAACCCGCGAAAATGCTTACGGCGCGTACGTCGAGCTACGGACGTGCGATTAAACACCCCGCTCAGTCTTTACAATGGCAATTGGCAACTCTCTCTGCCGCTCGCGGTTGCCCAACGAGCGGCGCGAGATAAGGCTGACGTATCGTGCGCTACGACAGCTCCGGCGGTTACGACACAGCGAAACAAAGCGCGGCGGGCGACGAACAATGTTTGATTTATTTGGTTCGTCATTAAAATATTTGAGATAAATATCGGTAATTCCCGACAACAATAACTCGACAATAGCGGGCGGACGGGGGAGGGGGGAGGGGCAATCAGAGGAGATGGCCGCGATACCCCGCGCCCGCCTGCCCCGCCTGTCAGCGCCCAGCGCGGCCGGACGGACTTCGCCAGCGATATTCTAATACTAGAGTTAGAAAGTACTCATTAGGCGTAGGCAGTCTCCATAATCCATGTAACTATAATCGCTATGAGCGTCAAGTGAACTCAAACTGTGTCAACTCATGCATTCATAATCAATATTACATTCGTAAAAACTAAAAAATATCTCAAAAAGATCAGCCTCTTCAAACGTAAGGTGAAAAATTGCAAGCTTTGAAAAATCAACAAACTTGTTCCAAACCGGCAATCACCTTCCTGTTATATAACGGTCAACGAAAGCGGCAACTCATCGCTAATATTGATTCTTCTACTGCCTTCTAAAAACAAAACATAAGATATCTAGGCGTTACAGTACATCGTCGGTTTGTGTACGCGGACCTCCGATAACCTTGTTTGGAACAAAGAGTGTAACATCGGAACACATTTCTGCGGCGCGCGGCGCTGGTCCCGGACAATAACAACAAAGAAATATTAGACAGCGCCTTTCTGTTGTTATCTGCTCCATCGCGGCCGTCGTGTCCGCCGCCGCGGGGGGAGCGGGGTAATTACTGGTCGATCACTGCCCGCACGCGAAACTGCTTAAAAGCGTGCTGGGCTACATGATGCCTTGAAAGTCAAAGCTGCAGGAGATTGAGCTGCATTCCCCAATACAAGAGACATATTTTATAATAGTATGGAATCTGTTCATTGCTACAGGCTAGTGTTCTGATCCACTTAATTTTTGCTTAATCCGTACAGTTGCAGATTTTATGCCTTTATTTACGAAACGTCGATACTTGGAATACCGCCAAAGTGAAAGTCATACATACAAATACAGTCAATTTAAGCGACAATCGCCGCTCAAACTCGCTAACTGTTTCAATTTACAATTGTTTATTTCGATCCCTTTTTTGCATATTGCACAATAAAGCCTTCTAAGTTAAGGGTGCGTCCACATTTGTATCATTTGTGCGATCAGATCCCCGATCAGATCTCCGTCGCGTATCATCGAAGCGTGTCAAAATGATACGCGTCATGATACGCCCTGTAGTGTATTGATAAATAAAGATGGACGCGCCTAATAGGTAGTGGGGGGTGCTTGGAGTGGGCGCTCGACTTCGGTCGGAGAATCACTTCTTCGCCAACCGCCGCCAGTGCAGGACAGTGTTCAGTTATACAGTATTCTGTGTTTAATTCATTCGCCCAGCCATTGTGCATACTGTACACGCCCCGATCGCTATTGACCGCGTATCTAATACATGCCGTATCAAAATACTCACATGATCGGCAGAATGATCTAATAGGCGTCCACACTATGATACGCATACTTGATACGGCGCGATGATCACGACGGAGATCTGATCGCGCAAATGATACAAATGTGGACGCACCGTAACGAACAAAGGAACATACAACATAGAATAAAATATAAGCATCCGTTTGAAGAACATCTAAATGTCACGGGTTGAGGGAAGTGCGCGGTATCGGTGCTAACGAGTAACCAGTGACGGATTAAGACTACTTGATGCCCTAAGCAATCCATGCCTGTGGGCCCCCCTATCAGTATATCAACTAGGATCGGTCTGTTGTTTTTAAACTCCAAAAACCGGCAAAGTGCGTGTCGGGCCACGCGTATAGGGTTCCGTAGTACGGCTAGTTTTTGACAATTTTTTGACCGACTTCCAAAAAGGAGGAGGTAATACGTTCGGCTGTATGTATCTTTTTTTTTGTATGTTTCTCGATTACTCAGCCGTTTGAGGTTCGATTTTCAAAATTATTTTTGTGTTGTATAGGGTTTAACTCCAATTTGGTACCATATTCACAAAAGTGGTGATCTGATGATGGGATCCTTGAGAAATCGAGGGGACTCCTTAAAATTTGTATAGAAACATATAGTGATTTCGATTTTTTCTGAAGCACTCGAGGTAAATGCTATCAAAAAGTAAGACTTCGCACCAGGTCATAACCTGGATCCGAAGGTACCGTACAGTACTTTTGAACGCTTATAGGTACAGGTTCGGGGATTTCGGCGTTATTTAAACAACTGAAAGCATAAGCCAACACATCGATTTGATTAATAATCATCCTCACAACTATAATTATACCATGGTCATCACACTATGACCCAATTATTGGTACTTTTCGTGATATTTTGCATCGAAGCAGATGTTTTTGAGGATGATTTCACTGTTTGTGAACCGATTTTCGAAATTTTCGTATTGTTGTATAAGATATAATCTTAATTTTGTGTTATACAAACTCGGTACCAGTCCCAAAAGTTTCAGATACTCTGACATTACTGAACTCACGATTAAGTTAGCTGGTACCGACTTCAAAATAACGAAGACTGTAATATGTACAGAAATAGTTGAGATTTAGACAAATTCTGAAAAAGGCACTATTAAAGAGTAAGAGTTATTTAATACTTTTTAGTTCATATTACGATTGTTTTTACCTTGGAAGTCGTTTTTCATTTTTTTGTTAAAAATAATTACTGGTCAATGAACGTACATTTATAGCGTGTTTTACACTTCTAACAACATCATCAGCTCAGTTACCTACTTTCAAAGGAATTTGAACGAAAAGTTCCTTTATACTCCACCGAATACATTTTTTTTAGTTGATCGACTATTACTCAACTTATGAAGTCTTCTTAGTCGTGATAGTTTTCCTTTTAAATTCAGCATATTTTCTACTCCCGTGAATTTTTTTACATTTCCAGAACCAACCGTTTAGCTGGTAGAAGGGGGGGACACTAGACTCTAACGATTTTTTCCACTTTAAAACTTAATATTTCGCAAACGGATCCCTAAATTGGAAAATGATCTATGATTACTCGCAATATTTTTAAAAAACCTATTCAGCGACACCCTACACGATGGGGTGGGCGCGAAAAAAATATTCATCCCCGCTTGATGTGTAGGGGAGGTACCATAAAAAAAAATATTTTTTTACGATTTCACGTACCATTTTGTTGCCATCATTAATATGTGTATTCATGCCAAATTACAGCTTTGTAGGTCCTATTGTCTCTGAGTAAAACCGCGGACAGACAGACAGACGGACAGACGGACGGACAGACCGAAACTATAAGGGTTCCTTTTTGACTACGGAACCCTAAAAAGGAGAGGGTTATATTATTATGTTCGTGTGCTTATATATTTTTTTTGTTTGTTCAATGATCATTACGCCGTTTGTGGACTGATTTTCAAGATTTTTTCGCTTTTGTATAGGGTATGATCCGAATTTGGTATCATGTTCATAAAAGAGGCGATTTGATGATGGGATCCAAAAGTAATCGAGGGAATTCCTCGAAATTTATACTAAAAAACATTTATCTGGATGATAGGATTGTGATTGTGATTTATATTCATCTGAAGTATTTCAATTTAAATGGATGTTTCCATTTTTTATAATGATTTGGATATAAAAGTATTCTAAGTAAATCATAGCAAAAAGTTAGATTTTGCACCAAGATCATGGTCGAATGTGGTGAACTGATCTCCAGCCTCCTTATCAAAGACTTCTATTTAATTAAATAGAAGCATTTGCTCCTTAATCCTTATAGATACATGTTTGGGGGTTTCGACGTTGTTTTAAGAATTGAAGGCATAAAAATATGCTAATGGTACATTAGATTAATCATCATCGTCACTACCCTTACTTACATCTTGCAACATCACATTATGACTCCATTATTAGTGTTTTTTTTTCAGTATTTTTAAATCGAGACAGATGTCTTTAAGTATCATTCCGCTGTTTGTGGACCGATTTCGAAAATTCTTTTGTTAGGTAATCTTAAAGTACCCACTTCTTTAAAATTATTAATTGTTCTTTTAACTTTTTTTTATAATTGTAATGGACATGCAACCCGTGGTTTCTTTTCCAATATATCTGGACCACGTGGTTGTCGGAGTTTCAGACACGTGGACAAGTCCACGTGTCTGAAACTCCGAAATGGTTTTTACAGGGGACCCACACTGGGGTTAAACCCATATTCGGGTTAGACCCATACTCGGGTTGAGGATGAACCCTTAAGCGTGATAACCCGCTTAAACCAGCCTTGGGTTGCGGATGGCTACCGCCCGGGCTGCCCTACCACCTGAACACGCTGCGAACACCGGCTGCCGTACACACATGGGACGTCCGAGCACCAGCGACCACCTCCGGACGACGCGAAGGGGCTGGAGCTCTTCACACTGGCTAGCTATCCTCCAGTCTCCAAGCTAAGTGCCATGTGGTCCTAGACGTTCCCCATACCCTCCGAGTGCACAGACGGCTGAAACTAGCGTAGCACAAACCCACTAGAACTACCCCCCTGATGATTAATTCTCTTTTAAATTTACTTTGATTAGTCTCTGCTCTCTTTTTAATTACTCTTATAAGTTTACCTAATTAAATTATTAATTATGTGGTAAAATATTTTTATAACAATAAATTTGTTACTGAGTTTTTAAATATTTCATTTATCTCTCTATTAGGAGTAAATACTCCTCTAGTATGTCACAATACTATTTTTACTTTTAAATACTTTTTATTTACACTATTTTTTATATGTGACAGTTGTAAAGGGTATAACCTAATCCCAATTTAGTACAATGATTACGAAAGTGATGATCTGATGATAGGATCGATAAGCAATCGAGGGAAATTATTGAAATTTATAATTTACACACATGGTGGTTAATATGTTGTTTCTCATGCTAGTAAATCAAACATATTATGTTACAAATAAGTGCATACGAAGGTGTCTCTGGATCGAAAGGCACTGAACAGAACTCCTATGAACCTTTAAACATAAAAGTTTGGAAATTTCAGCATCAATTAGATAAGTGTAAGCATTTACCACAATTTCGTTTACAGTAATATAATGTGAACAGTTCACTTTCGTAGTGGTTATCTATATCGAATTTTGAAAAAGGTATGAAACGGTAAAGGATGAAGAATAAGAATTATTTCAGTAGATGTACTTACTTCTGCATCCAATTTTAATTCTTTTGAAGTCGGTACCTGTACGATGCAAGCATCGCACATTCCTAGGTCAGCTGTCAGCATAATAATTTTAATACATCAATTTAGTAAAAATCTCAATATTTGAACGATTTCGCAATGTTTTAATTTTTGCTATAGTCATCAGTATCTTTGTGTATATAAAATGTGTCTGCTATAATACGCCATAATTATTATCATTCCTCTTAGATCATTATTATCATTTATCTTATATCACTGTACCTTTTTAATGTGTATCAATAAACAGTTATCATTTTAAAGCTGTTTCCATCATCTATCATCGTTATCAGCGTGTAAGGTGTACAGAGTACCCGTACAGTACCGGCTAAGTTAAGTAAGTTACAAAGACGTATGTCAAGGATCTCAGTTCAAAAGAGTGAAAATTTTGTGCAGAAGTAATTGAGATTTAGTCGAATTTTGAAAAAGGCAGTAATGAAGAAGAATCTGAATTATTTCATACTTTTTAGGTCATTTTAAGAATAGGTATCGTTTTTACCTTGGAATTCAGGTTCAATTTTTGTTACAAAATACAGTGAAACCTGGTTAAGCGGGACCTGGCCAAATGAAAAACCTCTATTATGGACTGTTGCAATGATGGCCCGGCACTATTTCGTTAAATTACCTCTGTTAATGGATTTTAAGAAACTGATTAAATGAGATTTGAATTCTAAGACTTTTTCGATATTTAACTCTATAATTGAGACTCTGTAGCTCATTAACTTCTATAAGCGGGACAAATTATAATATTTGTAACCAATTTTGACATGTTTGTTTACATACATTATATTGCGCATGTTTTTTGTTACTACACATGTTTTTTGGTACTATCACAGTTTTAGAACTCAAACCAACGGAATAAAAGTGTAAAAAATGTCCAAACGTAATATAAAACGTAATCAGTATCTGAAAATTTTAAATTTACATCAGATTATGTATGTAGAATGTCGCGTGATGAATAATTGAATAAGGAGAATAACACACCAAAGTCAACCCTGTGTAGAATTATTGAACAACGAGGAAATTCGGTCTCAGTATATTGGTGGAAAAGAAAAAAAAACGAATAAAAGCATTAAAATTGAATAACGGCACATATTGACCCCTGTGAGTGCCGGCCTCTGTAAATGAGACACCCATAATTTTAAACCTGCTTAATTGGATAACTGGATTATTGGGAGCCCTTAATAATTGGTACAAAAGTCTTGAACCCTTGAGATCCCAATTAACCAGGTTTCACTGTAATAATTTCCTAGAAACTTTTTTGGTGTGGTTTTTGGTGACGTTAAAGAGAGTGATGCCCTAAGGACGAATTTTTTTTGTGCTTCCTCTGGTGCCCCCTCAGACGTGATGCACTAGGCAATGGGGATTGTCCATTTTTTTTTAATTTTGCTCATTACAAAAACATTTCGAGGAATAAGGTCAGTGATCGTTTTTCTGTATATAAACCAAAAAAATACCCATTAGTTACTTATATTTTTGAACAAATATGTTTAACCTTAGTTTGACCTTCAATGGCGTTAAATTAGCAATAAATTCGACCAACATTACGTTTCGAACTTTTGGTAAGCTTCTCGTATCAGTTTTCACATAATGAGAACTTGCATTTGACGAACCAGCCATTATAATAAGATTGAAAGGAAATTTAAACATACTGCAGAGGTCAATTGGCCGCCGATGATGACGTCAGAGCGAAACTTTAAAAATTTATTGAGAAAAAACTAGCCAATAAATTTCAAAATTATTTAATTTATATTCTTAAAATACCCTATTTTAACGAAAAAAAATATAAAAAGTACATGTGATTTTTTTTGGACAATGCCCATTGCTTAATTTGATTATGGGTTAATCCTTCACTGCAAGTAACGGGACTAGTAACGAGATGCGCGCCTACCTCTAGGGGTGGTGGCGACTGGCGACGCGGCGATAATCACTGTGATTGAGTTGAGATTGTGTATAGTATTCGTTGGTCGAGATTACATCAACTAGTCGCGGACGGCGTTTGGATCTATCATCAATTTATAATAACATTACTTAGGTTGTTTGTTTAGGATAGTTGCAATCGCCAAGTTCGAAGATATGTGCGTTGTAAAATAAGAATACGTTGTAAGCAGCATAAAACATTGGATATTTCCTCTGAGTTAATTTTTATAATTGTATTAGTCACGGTGAAAATTAAATATTTTGCTAGCAGGTTGTTAGGTCACCGCAGGTTACAAATTTAGAGCAGGCCCGCCGCGATGGTAAATAACATAATTAAACACTAATCAGATAACGTTCGTTTCCCACGGAACGAGAGATTTGCGGTGAGCGATGCGCATTCCATCACCCGGCGCGATTACCGTGTGGCGTGTGGACTGTGGCGTGTATATTAATCTCGTTAGCGGCCGATGCATGTGGAATCCGTCTAGTACTAGATGCTAGGGCCCGCGATTTGCCATCTACCCGGGCGGGGCCGGGGCGGGCCGGGGAGGGCCGGGGGGAGGAAGCGGTCGTGACCGCGGCCCATTACCGGCGCGGCTATTAATCGCCAGTCGCCGCAACACGCAAACGATTTACTCCGCTTCCTAGATCTGGAATTGAACAAATAAACGTCCTCTATAAATAGCGGCAATTTCATGGATGGATCCCCGTTTAAATCGCAGCTTTTGTTAAATCCCGGGACGACCGCTTTAATATTCCTGCCGTGATTTTCATTCGATGCGATTTATTCCCTCGTATTCTACGTTCTCGGTTCGATGTTTCCTCGCAGGCAGCGATCCGAATAGGTCCGCATTCTGGGCTATTTCTTTAGTTCGCCTGGTGCCGGGCCGGTCCCGTATATTATCACCGCAGCGATCCCGCAGCGCGCGGACGCGGCGTCGCGCGGCCCGCGTTGCGCCATATATCTCGCCGCTAATTGCCGTTTAGGACCGTATTTAACGCGATAGCGCGCCCGAGAAATATAGTTATTGGGTATTCGTGTGAGGTGCGTCGGGAGTCGGGGGCCGGCGTCGTATCTCGGCGGACCGGATCGCCGCGTCACGCGCTATCGCCGGGGCTCATTTAGATAAGCGGGAAACTGCGGGATCGTTAAAACTGAAACGTGCCGTCTTCGTTAATTAGCGACCGGAGGACCGGCCGCATTAGGACGAGGCCGCGCCGGGAGCCAGGGTTCCGGGTCGACCGATCCCGAACCGAAACGTCTATTTCGATGTAATTGAACGGTCATGCGGTTACAGCGAGTCACAGCTAACATAATATTATCTTCCCATTTGCAGTACAAATGTAGATCGGTTAAAGTACGTGTAACGTAATACAATGACGCTACGGAAAGGGTTAGGTTCACATCTATCCCACGACCTGTCACTCCGGCGGGGATCAGCAGCTAATTGCCGGCGTAATCGCGCGCGGCCCGCTCTGTGCTCACGTGCATGTCTAATGACTAGGGCCCGGAAAAATATGTATAAATATGTATAAATATAAAAAATCCAAAATATGTACCTACTTAAAATATGGACTAAAAAATCGAAAATATGGAAAAATATGGACTATAAAACAGAAATATGGAAAAATATGGAGTATAAAATTACAATAATTAAACATTGTTTTAGTGTAGGTAATCCTTAAATATTTATTTTATTTTAATTTTTTATTAATTATTAAGGTACAAATATTAATTAAGGATATCGAGCGAAAAATAGCAAAAAATTACTTTTGTTATATGGGAGCCACCCTGAATTATTATTAATTTTATTTTGTTTTTTTTAAAGTATATTTTGTTGTTATAGCGGCAATACATATACACATTCTGTAAAAAATTCAGAAGTCTAGCTATAGCCGTTCTTGAGATACAGCCTGGTGACAGACAGACGGACAGACAAACATCGAAGTCTTAGTAATAGGGTCCCGTATTTACCCTTTGGGTACGGAACCCTCATAATCGGCACAGAATTTTGTTTTTCTTTGTGTGTTACGTACTTAAATACTTTATTTTACCCGAACACCGAAACATTCTTCAGTTTTTGTTTAGCCATGTCAGCAACATGACCTTTTGCATCTGAGACTTTATTTTCTATTTCTTTATTAATCCTTCGATCGCGGATTCTTGGTAATGCTATTGTATTCTATTGTTGTCGCGATCACCAGTGCTCTTATGGGGCTTGAATCCTCATGGAATAATCTTCTTTGGAAACAATAAATACGACGATAAAGCGCGAGAGGAACGAAATACGCAGCCGCATGGTGGCGGGAACGTATTTTTTTTTGTAAGGTAAATGACTAGTAGATTGGACAGTGCCAGTCATTGGAAAGAGCACAAAAACTGAATATTTATTAATATTGCTTTAAAAGTTTCCTGTTTTAACCGACTTCTTAAAGTAAAAGAACGCCTGTTTTTTAAGAAAAACAGTCCGTTTTTAAAGCAACATTAATAAATTTGTGTTTTTTCCAATGACTAGTACTGTCCAATCTACTAGTCATTTACCCTATTTTTGTGAAAATATGGACGATTGTGACATTTTCTTGCAAAATATGGAGTTATCTTCGAAAAACCCTAAAATATGGAAAATATGGAAAATAAAACTTGGTCTTTCACAGTCTAAACATAAAAAAAATAAACGTAAAAAACACATTCTAGGCCGAAAATCACGCAAAACAAAAATATGTATTAACATATAAATCCGGGCCCTACTAATGACTGATGACGCCGATGCTCGCTACCCTATACAGTACTCGTAATACACATACAGGATTCTCAGTGGCGAGCGATCACGAGTTCCCAGTTCAACGGTATCGATGCTATCGCGAGGATCAGTGCGGCGCAGGCGGCGTGTGTTTTGAAGGAAGCAGTTACGGCCCGTAATGGTTTCGTTGCCAATTCGGCCGAGACGTTTGAAAGTTTAGGCGTAATTGAAGGAAAGTCTGTGGGTCGCGGCGCCATCTCCTTATGCGGCGGTACGGGGTGACGCGAGCGGGGGGAGGGGGAGACAGCCGGGCTCATTAGCGACGTGCCCCGGCATACTAACCGCCGGCATCTCCCGCGGCTGCGCTTGCGCACTCCGCGCACGTCCGCCGCCCGCGGGGATGTGGAACAGACGCGGGCAGATAATATATCATAACCGCTCCGAGATTTTATTGACGTATACGCTCTGTTTACTAATTCGGCTGCAGCTTTACGGGCTGCTATTTGTCATTCTATATGCTTTCTGAGATAGTCGACCGAGAGATAGAGATCGGCTCCGAAATGAGTCGCCAGGAGAACGGTCGTAAATGTACACAGGTAACACAAAATTTGAGTTTCTCTCTTCATGAAATAATATTATGTAAGTATAGAAAACTAGTACATTGTGTGTACAGAAAGGATCGATATGGCATGGACGGTATGGTAGGTTAGGTAATAATTTAATACTATCAAGTGGTAGATAATGGTGGGCATATTTTAGTGCATCGTTGGTGGCTGCGAGCGGAGGGCGGGGCAGGCGGCAGGATCACGTTTCGCTATTGTTCGCGGTCTGCGGGCCGCGACGCCGCGACGCCGGCGCAGCACCGGAGCCAATCCTGACGCAATCAGGGGGGGCACTACGTGGGCTGTTCCCGGTTGACTCGTACTTCTCTTATTTAAAAACGTGACATTGGTCTTTCTGAGGTCCTTAAAGGGTAGCCGACGTTGATCGGTGATCCATCTAGTAACTGCTTTCTACTAAACATACCCCATGTAACAAGTTTATTATATCCGCTTTGTAACGCGAACGAGCAACGATTTTATATGCAGGCCACGAGTAGTGCAATATCATATTAGACGGTATCATGAACGATCGTCGTCGTCACGCTCCGCCGCTCCCTGCAGGTGGGCGTGGCTGCACCGGAGTCCGCCCAGCCGCCGCCCCACCCCCCGACCTCTGACATATCTGCTCCCGCGCTCGTAAGGCACCGTTAGTCCCCCCTCCCTCTCCGCCGCGAGATGTATCTCGGCCGCAGGAGATGGTATCAGCATCATCAACATATTAACATTTCCCCCGCGTCTAAATAGTCGGAGCACTCGTTACAGCTCCCCGTTACATTCCGAGAACCGCAAGTATCACGCTTGACTCCAAAACGCAAGCGCTACTTGAAGCACGCAGAAGTTTTTAAATCATTTAAATGTAAAATCTAAAAAGCCACCCCTCGAAAAGTCTCTACAAGATATTAGATTTCTGGAAGCTGACTGGCACTTGTGAGCAGGGCCGTGCCTGACGGGCGTTCATTGCGTGCACCGCACGCAGGCGGCCGAAATTAAGAGGCGGCCAAATCGTTACAAGTTGTTTACTGGGCAAAAATACAATCGGTTTGTTTTCATTAAGATACGAAGTAAAAACAGTTTCTCTAATCTAATCTATCTAAAAAGTTTCTCAGAAATAAGAAATGTATAAAAACTGATTAGGTCGTTGTAGTATTTATATACCTAGTCATGCAGCGAATCTGAATCTTTAAATATTCACGAAATTGCTGAATCTTTAAATATTCACGAAGCAATTGACGATTTTGTCAGTAAAAAATCCCGTAGGATTAACTTTTAATATGTACTTTATTTAATAATTGCTTCGTGAAGATTCAGCAATTTCACTTTCAATCGCGATAATTGAAAGATTGAAAGATTTCCCTAATTAACCGGTAACCTAACCGAAATAATTTTATGAAACCGGTTAATTAACCAAAAACCTTTACTATTTTCAATATCAATAAATAATACGTAAGATTTGATTTTTTAAAATCAAATAATTTTAAATTGTCACCGAGCGACACCTAGGATTTTAAATTATCGTATTCCTATGTTCTTTATGTTTGATAATTTTGTCTGTGATTATAATACCAATACCATAATTACTTTTTTTCATGTTATTATTAAAGTAAGTAAATTAATTCTATTTTGTATACCTCCCAAGTTGCAAGTCAGCCCAGATCTGCCATTGGCCACTGAGCTTTGTTATCCTAATATGTTAGTATAGATTTAAGGGTTATTCCTTGTTCTTTATGTTTGATAATTTTGTCTGTGATTATAAAACCAATACCATAATTTTTTTCATGTTATTATTTTTGTTTAAATTTTAAATAAAAAAATGTTTATTTTGTGCATTTTTTTTTCTTAAATTTCATCCAAACATATAAATCTCATAAAACCGGTTTTTAGCCGGTTTTTCTTTTCAGAAACCGGTTTTGGGAACAAAACCAATATTTTTTTTCGTTCTCGATTTCGTTTAACCAAAAACTGATTTTTTTCCCGGTTTGATGCCCTGTGTAATAATAATAAACATTAAAAATTAAAGTAGTTTTTTTAATGTTATCCTGGGGGCGGCCATACAGACTGGCACGCAGGCGGCCATATACCCAGGCACGGCCCTGCTTGTGAGTTGTAGGTACATAATATATTACACTGTCACCTGTCAAGCTGGTCTCTTCCGCTCTCTATACTGCTGCGGTGCAGTTAGTACACTTTAATGCGTCAAGTTTTTACAGCGTGTTGTATTTTACAGCGTGTTGTAAAATGCATGATCTGCAGGTACCGCGGCACCGACATAATCGGTACCGTGATGAGTGAACAACCGTACCAGTAGGTATACGGATTACAGATTACAAGCGAAATCAAAAATATTTTGAGATGTCTACTTAATTAAAATACCACGCCGCTCCGCCGCGCCGACCTCCTTGGAGGCTGGAGCATGCGAACAATCAGTCCAAGAAGTTTAAATAACTTGTTTTTAGATTATGTTTTGTTAATTTTTTGCGATCCATGTTTTGGCACTAACGGGCCGGCTCGACAGGGCGAGATCTGCCGCTTTTTGCCAACGACTTTTCTACGCGATTTATTATTTGAAATTTATTAAAAAAAATGGAAAATTGACTTATTCTCTTGAAAATGCAGACAATGCGAACGGAGATATCAAATATAATTGTGGAATTGCGGCCAATGCCCTTGGTCAATTATTAAGCAAGTGCCTTACTTCGAAAAGTAACATATTATTAGTTTTGACGTAACTATTAGTGGTAATAGCATTTAGGTAACTAGAAATACTTTAAAAAATAAAACCTATGTCACATTTCATAGTTAACGCGGTTGTTCTATGTGGGTTGTAGGCAATAATTTAACCGCTACTGTCACTTTAGTAGTTATGTGACACAATCCGTTTATGACACAAGTGCTAAGATAAAAATATAAATTAACGACCCATTAAATATACTATCACTAGGCTGTTTAAATAACCCGTTAATAGCCAGGACTCAGAGTCGTGTAGGGTATGTTATTCGAATATTCGAATACTCGTTTTATTCGAATATTCGACGATTTTATTATTCGAATATTCGACAAATTATTTTTCGAATAATTCGAATAGTAAAAATATTTTTTATTTTTGTTAAAATGCTGTTCAACATATAATTAACATGTAATAAGAACATAATTAAGTATATTTCAGAAAAATAATATTATTTATGAATATTCTACATCTTTAATAATCTATATATGTATATAGAAGAAAATTGTGTTAGTTACGCCACTTATAACTCAAGAACGGATCAACCGATTTGGCTGAAAATTGGCGGAGAGGTAGCTTAGAACCAGGAATAGCATATAGGATACATTTTGTCCCGGAAAAATGTACGGTTACTGCACAATATACTTTTATGATTTGCACGTAAACTATTCAGTCGATTTTGATGAATTTTGGCATGGAGATACTTTAAGTCTCGGGAAAGGACAAGGAATACTTTTGGTCCCGGAAAAATGTACGGTTCCCGCACATTAAACTTTATGTCAAGAACGGATAAACCGATTTGGCTGAAAATTGGTGGAGAGGTAGCTTAGAACCAGGAATAGGACATAGGATACATTTTGTCCCGGAAAAATGTACGGTTGCTACACAATATACTTTTATGATTTGCGCGTAAACTATTCAATCGATTTTGATGAATTTTGGTATGGAGATACCAAAGTATCTCCATACCTTCCCAAGACTCAAAAGTCTCGGGAAAGGACAAGAGATACTTTTGGTCCCGGAAAATGCACGGTTCCCACACAATAAACTTTTATGATTTTCACCTAAACTATTCAGTCTATTTTTATAAAATTCGGTATGGAGATACTTTGAGTCTCGGGAAAGGACAAGGGATACTTTTTGTCCCAGAAAATGTACGGTTCCTGCACAATAAACTTTTATGATTTTCGTTTAAACTATTAAATCTATTTTGATGAAATTTGGCATGAAGATACTAATTTTAATCTATAGTTTTCTTTATTATACCAATTGGAATTAAATAATCATCGTTAAGAGTTAAGACAGGACAACGTCTGTCGGGTCAGCTAGTATATAATATAAATCTGTTTTTAGTCTAATCAATGAGTATACGACCATTCATCGTCGCCGTTGACCATGTTTTAGATGTTATTTTGCTTAAAGACATGAAAATGAAGATATAAACTCCTTTCAGTCGTGGATTTCAGTATCGTCAGTAATGGTCGCTCACGCTCTATATCCATTGGCTTCTTTCAAGCTTTCTCAATTTTTTTGTCTACCGTGATATGTCACGGGCTTTAACCCATCAATCCCCGAGTGGCACCCGGCTGTCGCATAACAATTGAAATTCTATTGTGTCTGCGATTCCCACGATCGAGGTATTACGCCAGAAGGGTGTATATAAAACAAACTCGTTTTTTAAGAAGGTAATAGATGTAAGTGCAATATTGAGAGTTTTACAATATGTAGTTAAAATACAACAGATCATTTCTTTTATACGCCCTTCTGGCTTGAAGCTCGCGATATGTGATCTATGATTCGACAAGTTGATAAGAATTTGCTATTCGGTATTTGTTTTCTAGTGCCCCTTTTTATAATTTTGAGCCACGTTGACACAGGTGAAGCCGACTAGGTGAACTAGGTGATCGTGGATCGAAAATACCGAAAAGACGGGTGAGCTGGCTTAGTATTAATGAACAGATATCATAACGTCGAATATCATAATATTATTATTTAATCTCAAGTATCAACTGCTGCCTAGCAAGACTAAGCATAATCACATGAGAAACGTAAAAAGTGCTACACTTTTCAGTCTTTCTTTTATTGCCCAGCTGTAACCTTAAAATATACATTTTAAAGTGTTTAACATGGTTTAGAAATAAAAAATAACTATGTCATTTACAAAGATTTATGTTGATAAAAGTAAAAATAATAATAATTGCTTACTTCATAGTATTAACAAAATAGGTTGTACAATGTACATGGTTTCACGAAGTTTTTTGTTACTTTTATTCAGAGTTTTCAGCATTTTTCAAAATTTTGGAATTATTCGAATAGTAAATTTCTCGAATAATAACATTCCCTCGGTGCCTCACATAAACAACTTTATAGCTGTAACACATTTATAATTAATTAATAATTACATACTTCGGGTCCCTCTAGCCGAGCCCGCGCTTCTACAGGTTAATATGTCCTCTATCAATTATTAATCTCAAAATATTATTCTCAATTTCACAACAAATTAATGAGCGTTTCTGTGCACCTAGCATCTCTGTCAGATCTCTCTAACCCAGGGGTTCCCAAACTGTGCGCCGCGGCGCGGCGCCCTGGTGCGCCGCGGAAAGGCAGGAGGGGCGCCATGGCCCGTGAGTCGATCCTCCATCATTATCCATAACCACTAATCGCTTCTTAATTATTCATTTTCACAAAAAAAAACTAATATTTTAATATTTTACACAGTAGAAACCCATAAAAATGTTTATTGAAAAATATGCGTCATAAATGGCGCCGAAAACACTGTCCGCCATAGTGTGACGTCATACGCTTTTTATTTTAAACTGTCTTTATTGAACATTTTTTTATGTGCTAAATGTACGAGTCTAAAAGTGCCCAAAAATTATAAAAAAATTAAATAAGAAATTACAAATAATTTGTAATGTTGAAAACTTTTGGAGAAAAGTTTTGGCCATTTCATTTCCCGTCTACAATAAATGGAGATAATATTATATAAAACTGATGTTTTAAGTGAATTATTCAAGAAAATATATTTTACAAATCTTTCTAGGCTTATTCTTATTATTTATGTACAAATAAACTTACATATTAAGGTGGGTTAACACCAAAAGAACATAGAGCAAGAACATCACAAGAACATTCTTTCGTATTCGTTTAGTGTAAACTATAATTCGTTACAACATACTTTAGATCGTTTACACCAATCGAATCAACAAAAACATCAAGAATAAGAATTTTTGCTCTATAGATGAGAATCATATAGCTCCGTTTAGACCAAACGAGCGAATGCTCATTGCTATTTTCTCATTCGTCAACGATAAGTAGTTAATTTATTTTTATAGTCATCAAAGGTTGGATCCCATAAACATCTTTTGTTTTGGTATAATTCTATCATTTGTAAACATGTTTCAATACTCCAATCCATATTTACGAAATAACCTTTGATAAACTACCTAAAACCAGCCGCCAATAAGTAAAAATATCAAGACACTAGAATTCCTTTGAAGAGACCGCCTCGAAGAGCGAGCACGTCCGAACACGAAAGAACGCTCTAGAGTCTAGGCAATTGCTCGAGCGCTTTTGCGTCGTTTACACCAAACGAGCGAGATTCTTAGAGCATTCTACCTATTTACCGCCGAACACGTGGCGAACACACTAGAACAACGAAAGAATGCTCGTTGTTAGTTTACATCAAAAGAGCTTTACTAGAATGAGCATTCGCTCGTTTGGTCTAAACGGAGCTTAACGAGCGCGATAAATAAAAGATATTAATTACTATGAGAATGACGTCACATCCAAATCGGAAGTACCGCAAAAGCGTTTTCGTCAGTACAAATCCTATTTTCATATCGACTTTATTTATCAATCATTTTTAAGCTTTTAAGCTTTCAAAAGCTTTTATTTGTTGATAAGGGTGAAATACGGTTTCCTAGGCCAAGTTCTACTAGAAATATGCATTTGTTCAATGAAATTGAATATAGGTCAAGTAGCCTATTCTATCGCAAAAAAAACGTTTGTATTTCAAATTTCAATAGGGTAGAAAAGGGGGGGTGGTAAAATTTGCGTAGCAACAGAGTTAAAGATACCGGAATTTCAATGATGTCATCTGACTGATGTCAGTACTGATGTCATGTACACGATTTTCCTTTTTTTTAAATTAGGCTTTTTATGGAGAGAAGGAAATAAAGTGTATAAAGCGGTACAAATAGGTAAGTATATAAGTAGTTAATTTTTTTTCAAATTACTCAAGAGTAATTAAGCAAAAACAATTTTTAGCGAAGCAAAAATGAATATAACTCCCCGAAAACAGTTAGAATTTGTACTAACGTCGTTATAAACGTCACATTATTTTCCTATCGTTTATTCTTTATTGCTTGAACCTGTCCAAAAGAAAAGTATTATTCAAGAAGATACTACATATTTCCCTGTCAGGTACAAACGATTTTTCATATTGTAGTAATAACGTCAGAGATTTGACTCTGGTCAAATCTCTGAAAATTATTAGCATACAAGGGTGCAAGTCAGAACTTGCACCCTTGTATGAAACGACTAGTCGGATATCGGGCCTGAATTTTCTGAGTTTCGTCGTAGTTTCCTCTAGAGCAGGGGTTCCCAATCTTTTTCAGCCTGCGGCGCAGTTACCGCGCCGGGCCCTACTGTACCTAGCTATTAGAAAAAGATACTCAAATTAATACAGTTAATGATTATAGTTAGGTTAAGCAGGTAAATAATAATAAGGGAGATCGCACACGTCACACTTTTTGTGTGATCGAGTCTGCGGCTTCCATACAGTCTGATGGCGCGCGCCATGCAGATTGTATGGAAGCCGCAGACTCGATCACACAAAAAGTGTGACGTGTGCGATCTCCCTAAACAGTCATCTATGTACCATCTAGGAAATTGATTCCTAGGCAGTTGACAGACCAACGTCAACGACCAACATGGAGCTGTGCGAGAGTTGCACTTTGAACATTTTTTTTTGTATAGTTTTGTTTTATGTTGTTTGATGGGGGTAGGTGATCAGTGATCACGGAAGACCAGGGACAGCGGCGCATACGTCGCTGTCACAACCATTTTTGAATGTATGGCATTGCACTGCCATACATTCAAAAATATTTTACTATTAAGTATAGTCTTAGTTCATAAGTTTTGTTTGTTTGCGTATGTTCTTTTTTTTTCTTCTATGTATCATGTTTTTTATTTTGTATTTTACTAAGCTGAAATTTTATGTTGTTTTAAGTATGGTTGTGTAATGTTTTAAAGTGAGAATAAAGTTTATTATTATTATTCTTATTATTTGGTCGGATCATGTCAATTCAGTAATAATAATAACTAGCTGACCCGACAGACGTTGTCCTGTCTTAACGATGACTATTTTATTTGAATTGGTATAATTAAGAAAACAATATATTAAAATTTGTATATCCATGCCAAATTTCATCAAAATAGATTAAATAGTTTAAGCGAAAACCATAAAAGTTTATTATGCAGGAACACAGTCGTACATTTTCCGGGACAAAAAGTATCCCTATTCCTTTCCCGAGACTCAAAGTATCTCCATGCCAAATTTCATAAAAATAATCTGAATAGTTTAGCCTTTAGGCGAAAAATCATAAAAGTTTATTGTGCGGGAACCGTACATTTTTCGGGACAAAAAGTATCCCTTGTCCTTTCCCGAGACTCAAAGTATCTCCATACCAAATTTCATCAAAATCGATTGAATAGTTTACGCACAAATCATAAAAGTATATTGTGCAGTAACCGTACATTTTTCCGGGACCAAAAGTATCTCTTGTCCTTTCTCGAGACTCAAAGTATCTCCATACCAAAATTCATCAAAATCAATTGAATAGTTTACGCGCAAATCAAAAAAGTATATTGTGCAGTAACCGTACATTTTTCCGGGACAAAATGTATCCTATGTCCTATTCCTGGTTCTAAGCTACCTCTCCACCAATTTTCAGCCAAATCGGTTCATCCTTTCTTGAGTTATAAGTAGTGTAACTAACGCAACTTTCTTATATATATATATAGATTGTGATCCTGTCGCGGTCTGCAACGTTTGTCGTAACGAGACCAAGATACGTAGGTCCCCCATCTGCCTAGTAATCAACTTTTCCGATAGTACATTGTACTACCAGTGCCGTAAATAGGGTGGTGCCACCGGTGCCCAGGCACATGGCGCAGACTCTGGTCTGATTTCACAGGCCAATTACTCCACAAAAAATAGCCTATGATCCTTCACGTGCTCTACTTCCTATCTGACCCAAATAACAGAAAAATTGCTCTAGTAGTTCGTGAGATAAGCCCTTTCAAATAATGCCAAATTCATATGATACTAATCTTTTTTCAGTTGAATAAACTCTTTTTGCGTATGTTTAGATACTCGTACTTAAGGAGTAAACTCCAGTCGTGCGTCGGAGCTGACACACATTTTTTCCTTATTTCTTAGCTCTTATTAGTCTTAGCGTGATAAAATATTATATCCTTCCTCGATAAATGGACTATCTTACATTGAAATAATTTTTCAAATCGGACCAGTAGTTCCTTAGCGAGTTCAAACAAACAAACAAACATACTCTTCGCAATTTTAATATTAGTATCAATAGATAACTTATGAAGTCTTCATAGCCGTGATAGTTTTTCTTTTAAATTCAGCAGATTTCTTACTCCCGTGAATTTTTCTCACATTTCCAGAAGCAACCGTTTAGCCAGTAGAAGGGGGAGACACTGGACTCTAACGATTATTTCCACTTTAAATCTTAATATTTCACAACCGGATCCCTAAATCGGAAAATGATCTATGCATACTCGTAATATTTTTAAAAAACCTATTCAACGACACGCCACACGATTGAGTGGTCCGTGGACGCAAAAAAAACATCCCCGCTTGATGTGTAGGGAAGGTACCAAGACAGACAGACAGACAGACAGACAGACAGACAGACAGACAGACAGACAGACAGACAGACAGACAGACAGACAGACAGACAGACAGACAGACAGACAGACAGACAGACAGACAGACAGACAGACAGACAGACAGACAGACAGACAGACAGACAGACAGACAGACAGACAGACAGACAGACAGACAGACAGACAGACAGACAGACAGACAGACAGACAGACAGACAGACAGACAGACAGACAGACAGACAGACAGACAGACAGACAGACAGACAGACAGACAGACAGACAGACAGACAGACAGACAGACAGACAGACAGACAGACAGACAGACAGACAGACAGACAGACAGACAGACAGACAGACAGACAGACAGACAGACAGACAGACAGACAGACAGACAGACAGACAGACAGACAGACAGACAGACAGACAGACAGACAGACAGACAGACAGACAGACAGACAGACAGACAGACAGACAGACAGACAGACAGACAGACAGACAGACAGACAGACAGACAGACAGACAGACAGACAGACAGACAGACAGACAGACAGACAGACAGACAGACAGACAGACAGACAGACAGACAGACAGACAGACAGACAGACAGACAGACAGACAGACAGACAGACAGACAGACAGACAGACAGACAGACAGACAGACAGACAGACAGACAGACAGACAGACAGACAGACAGACAGACAGACAGACAGACAGACAGACAGACAGACAGACAGACAGACAGACAGACAGACAGACAGACAGACAGACAGACAGACAGACAGACAGACAGACAGACAGACAGACAGACAGACAGACAGACAGACAGACAGACAGACAGACAGACAGACAGACAGACAGACAGACAGACAGACAGACAGACAGACAGACAGACAGACAGACAGACAGACAGACAGACAGACAGACAGACAGACAGACAGACAGACAGACAGACAGACAGACAGACAGACAGACAGACAGACAGACAGACAGACAGACAGACAGACAGACAGACAGACAGACAGACAGACAGACAGACAGACAGACAGACAGACAGACAGACAGACAGACAGACAGACAGACAGACAGACAGACAGACAGACAGACAGACAGACAGACAGACAGACAGACAGACAGACAGACAGACAGACAGACAGACAGACAGACAGACAGACAGACAGACAGACAGACAGACAGACAGACAGACAGACAGACAGACAGACAGACAGACAGACAGACAGACAGACAGACAGACAGACAGACAGACAGACAGACAGACAGACAGACAGACAGACAGACAGACAGACAGACAGACAGACAGACAGACAGACAGACAGACAGACAGACAGACAGACAGACAGACAGACAGACAGACAGACAGACAGACAGACAGACAGACAGACAGACAGACAGACAGACAGACAGACAGACAGACAGACAGACAGACAGACAGACAGACAGACAGACAGACAGACAGACAGACAGACAGACAGACAGACAGACAGACAGACAGACAGACAGACAGACAGACAGACAGACAGACAGACAGACAGACAGACAGACAGACAGACAGACAGACAGACAGACAGACAGACAGACAGACAGACAGACAGACAGACAGACAGACAGACAGACAGACAGACAGACAGACAGACAGACAGACAGACAGACAGACAGACAGACAGACAGACAGACAGACAGACCGAAACTATAAGGGTTCCTTGTTGACTACGGAACGCTAAAAAAACAAGGGCGCAGTTATAGAAGCTCGCACAGAGCGCAAAAAAGGCTATTTATGGCACTGTGTACTACTGTATAGTACATTGTGCTTTACATAATTATTATCATAAGTAATTAATAATTTTATTTGTGGTTTTGGATAATGATGGACGATCTACTCTCGGCGCGGCGCAGCGCCCCTCTTGCCTTCCACGGCGCACCAGGGCGCCACAGCGCACAGTTTGGGAACCCCTGCACTAGAGTATAACATTATTATAAAAGAGACTATCTAGCTTACATTCAAAACCAAACACAAAACGATTTTGAAAGAAGTAATAACGACAGAGAACCGATTGGGTCTTCAGTATTGATAACTTCTAGATGATTTGATGACTTGATGATGTAATAATGACTTGATGAGTGATTGAAATTCGGTTTCACTGAAAATTTGGTTTCAGTTAAAAATTCGGTTTCGGTCGGACACTAGTTTTTAATTTCGACATCTGCATAATAACTATTATGTGATTCACTACAAGCTACATATTAAAAGGGATGCAGGATGTATTGAGCACACCAGCTGCAGCTTTCGTCGGATCGAAAATTCAGTTTCACCGATAATTCGGCTTCGGTTGAAAATTCGGTTTCGATCGGACACTAGTTTTCAATTTCGACTTATGCAATTAGCATAATATTATCAATTATGTGATTCACTACAAGCTACATATTTAAACTGGATGCATTGAGCACACCAGCTTTCGTCAGGTCGAAAATTCGGATTCACTGAAAATTCATTCTATTAATCTACGTAGATTTCCGAATCTTTAGTTACATAACGCTGCAGCTTTCGTTTTTGACTGATGTTTTAGTCTTACTTAACAAGTAACTGATAGTATTTGTTTCTGATTGATGTTTTGAACTGCCAGTGTAAAAATTACCTCAGGTTAAATTAATAACAAAAGATCTGAACAGAGTATAAGTTTGACGTGGAAGTTCCGAGTCCTCCCCCTCCCCCGTGGTGCGGCACGGTGCGGCGTGACGCGCAGCAGCGTCAGTCACGACCGCTGGCGATGTTTACGAGCACAGTTCGCTTCAGTGTTCTTTGTTTTATCTATCATAATATCGTGTCCGCCAGACAAAGGGATCTCGGTAATTCCATTCGAAATGGCACTCGTTTATCCTTTGTCTATTGCTTCAAGTTGCGGAGACTCCCGGCTCCACCGAGCTCATCATTCGAGTCGAGAATCAGTATAGTTATACCTAAAGAATTGGGAAAAAGGTTGAAGCCCTCGTTTCGAGTCACATTTATTAGGCTAGTGACTAGTCGAAAGTCATCAGTAATTGTAACTTGTAAGTAGAGTAGGTACTGTAGAGTGTAGCTTCGGTTAGGACAGCAGTAGACAGTCCCGATTATAATATTATTGATATTGTAAAGATATTCCTGAATCCTGGGGTACAAATTTAACCCCCAGCTATTAAACTCCTGGTGTTTTTATTTTATTTGACCCACCATAAGAGCACCGGTGATCGCGACAACAATAGAAAGACTATTGTGTCTCGTTTTCCCACGATCGAAGGAATAATTATGGCTTTTAAAGTTTAGGACTTACCTACAGATGCCGTGGTTTCCGGTGGGTAGAATAATTTGTAGAGTTTAGTCAGTTCATTTGTTAATATTATGGTTTATGATTGATATCAAGAATTTTTAAAAAGATGTTTAATTATTGTAGTTAGGTAAGTACTATCTTACTTTTTCAATTTTCACTGGTGCTGATCGCTCCTATTGATATTCGTCGCAATGCTTTATGTCGTAGGGGAATTGTGCTTAAGATGACATACTTTTCGTTTGAAGGTAAATATTTAAAATAAAATAAGTCACATGAGATCAGTAACTCACTTTTATAAATAAATGGTTCATAAACAACAAAATTAAATAGTTTTAGAAAAATCAACTTAATATAACAGTGAAAAAAAAAACATAAATTGCACGCCAGGTCGACGAGTGTAAGATGACATATCGGTATGGTAAGACGACATACCATGATTCCGTAGACTTTGATGGTATCTCGTCTTATACAATACGTAAATCCAGGCTGCATCATCATCCCTCTAGTTGTCAGTGGTGTAAGGATTCATAACTTCATCATCGTCAAAAAATATACACTGCTTCTGTTACCGACTTAGCGGAAACATAAGTAACTACAGTATGTCATCTTAAGCCAACGTCTAGTATGTCATCTTACCAAATGAGTATTAGTGGATACATTTAAATTTTGTAAAAAAAATGCTTAACGAGAGAACACGCTTTTATTAATATTTGTGGCCTTTAAGAATTCATGTCCATAATAACAATTTGTTATAAGAAAATATTCTGACCTTATACGTTTTTTCACCACAAAACAAAAACGTAAGAAAATTTTTCTCTCATCAAAATTAGGAAAACCTTTATTACTTTGTAAAGTACGGTCCCTGTCCGGCATGCTAAGTTGGGCTACTAGGGGCATATTGAGGTGCTCCATAAAACGTCACAAGTTCACAGAAAGCACAATTATTTCAAAGAATTTTGCCAATGTGTCGTATTACCTGGCTATGTCATCTTAAGCACAATTCCCCTAATGATAGTAAGTATGTAGCCTATAAAACCTTCCTCGACGAATGGACATATCCAACTAGGTATATTAACTTTATGTATCCAACACAAAAATAATTCTTTAAATCATTCAGCAGTTCCTTACATCCGTACGAACAAATAATGGGATTTGGGAAGCCCTCAAACATAACACTGTCAACTTTGTGCTATTGTGTAGGTATTATTGTATGAGTATAATCACAGATCTCCTATCTAATCTTATTTCTGTGATCCCTATAATAAAGAATTTGAATAAATAATTTTTGTCGTTTTTCCGATAATTTGTACCGATCCGTCGCTCCTATCAGTCGCAGCGCGATGCTTTATAGCCTTCTTCCATACATGTCTTATGTATCGAGAATTTACAGGCGTGATATCTTCAACTTCAGTTCGCTCGCAATGAAACAAAGAACTTAGAACAGATTCACGGCGAGCTATAACTCGACGCTGCAATAAAAACGAATCGAACCATTACAAAATAGTGGGATTCCTGAGCGACTGCGGGCTGTCAGTAAGTCGGTAGCAAAAAAATACAAAATAAAGCCGCGGGATCGGTCACGACTCGGCAGTCGGCGGCGATACTCGATGCAGCTCGAATTAACTATTGAGCCGCGGCTAGGCGCGATTTCACGCCCTAATGCACGGATAATGAAACGAATAAAAAGATTAGTGTGCGGTCCGCCGTGCTGCGGGGAGCGGGGGGAGGGTCGCTGTTAGTTCCTACATGTTGCACGGGGGACTAGGACGTTGGGGACACATTTGAATGCCTTTTTGTCAAGTGTACTGTGTAGGATGAGCACACCTCGGGTATCGAACAGGACTCTTCTCTATCTTATTATCTCTATAAAATTATTAAAAATGTTTTGTTTTAGAATACAATTCCCTACTCGTTGCCCACTGTTAAGTGTTTGACATATGAAGACATTACTTACTGTTTTGTAGATATTATCCTATGTAATAAATTAATAATTATCCTGTAAATACTGTCAAATTTCAAGCAATAAAAATACATTTTTACCTCTAGAAATTTACAGATAAAATTATACTTACGTTACAATCAAATATCAATGTGCTGGTAAATCTACAAAATATGTTTTTATAAATTAACTAGCTGTTGCCCGCGCCTTCGTACGCGTGGACTTCAGTTTATAGCGCGCGATGTCAACAAAATTGGTGTCAAAAGCTTTTATAAAAAAACCCTGGTTACCCCTTAAATCAAAACACCCAAAAACAGTTGTGCAGTGTGCACATAATATAACTTATTATTCATTTTTTTAATTAAACTATATTTACGCCAAATTTTAAAGTATATTTATCCCCCAATTACACAACTTTACCCATAAACTATTTAATTTTATCATTGATAGGTTTAAGGTTATAGATCATACTACGAGTACGATAACATGGCGCGCCCCTCCAAATGACTGTTTCAATGTGTGTAGTCACATCCTTATGAAAGAGTTTGTAAGTATTAAGTATTCAACCAATCACAGTACATGTAATATTTCAGTTAATGTTACTTATTACCATAAACGTATGAAGTATATAGGTATTATAAGTATAGACTTGTCAAACAAATCTTGGTAGAGATCAACTACGATAACATGGCGCGCCCCTCCAAAATTCAAAACGTTTGAAGTGCGTATAGTGACATTAAGTAAAATATGACGAATAATATTACTCGTCATATTTTACTTAATGTCACTATGGTTACCAAGATTTGTTTGTCAACTAATCCTAGCCGACCACGCATGACAATCGCACTTCAAACGTTTTGAATTTTGGAGGGGCGCGCCATGTTATCGTAGTTGATCTCTAATAAGCATAGGCTTATTACTAAGATTTGTTGGTCAACTAATCACTAGCCGACCGCGCAAGGCAAGGCACATCAAACGTTTTGACAACACACTTCAAACGTTTTGAATTTTGAAGGAGCGCGCCATGTTATCGTAATTGATCTCTACGTCACTTTATAGATAAAGTACTTAGTTATTTAATAACGTAAAAGAGTACATATAATAACAATCGAAAAAATCAGAAATCGAATATAAGATGATACCATTTCTTATAGAAAGATGTTTGTGTAAGCAATAGCGCAATGTAGGAGACGCACAGCGCCATCTATTATGAATTTTTGGAACTAACTTAATTTGAACAAATTTACGCATTTTCACCCGCTTACAACCCCTTTGTCCAGTTAAAAAGTAGCCTATGTCCTTTCTCAGACTAGACAAACTGTGTACAAATTTTCATTACAATCGGATCAGTAGTTTTGGCGTGAAAGCGAAACAGACAGAGAGGCAGACAGACAGACAGAGATACTTTCGCATTTATAATATTAGTATAGATGTAAAATATTTTAGGATATTATCCCGTCCCCGTGCGGCAGAGAGCGGTGTCACCCTACCGCGACGCAGCTGACGTCACGGGGCACGGGCAGCGCCATACTTTTTTATTAAGATTAATTATTCCGCAACAAGTGGCCGTTTAATCCGCACGCAAATGTTTATAGAACGCGCGCCGCGAGGCCACGACAATACACTCGCAATTACCGACGGTTTTTCACTACAAATAGATTAAGGGGTTGGGAATTGTTATTCCGTAATCGCGGGGGATGCAATAAATAATAATAGGAGCGATGGAGTGCCGCATGTCGCAATAAACAGTGTAGCGGCTCCCACGCGGCGGACGGCGGGGCGCCATCTGTGGGTCGCGGGCTGATAACTCACATCTAGAGAGGGTTCTTTACAAAACATAAAAAGCGGGGTAATTTACAACACAAAAGGCAGTTTATTTGGCAGAACCCATTGAAATAGCGGATAAATTTGCCTCACGGCTCGGGTGTCGTGTTTGCCTTACAATGCTCCAGCATTGTAAGGTATGGCTCCAGCCATAAAAGATAACTCTATAGCACTTTTCAGTTATTACGAACGAATTAAGTTTTTTTGCTGCAAATGCCGCAATATTTATTTATTTATTTATTTATTAAAGATACACCAACAACATATTGTGAAAACATTAATAACTTAAAACTAATACATTTTTGTTTAAGACTAGCACAATAGTTAATTTCAGGCGTATGCAACTGTTTTAGAGGTATTTGCTCCTTACATTAAAAAGTGTGTCATAAGAAATGCTTAACTTACAATATTTTATGTAATTAATGATAACGAACTTACATTTAATGAGAAGAACTAATATTTAATTTTATTTCATTATAAGTAATTAATAAAAAAAAGAAAAACAATACAATTAAATTTTTGTCGTAATAACTACAAGTTTAGTAACAAGATGTCATAGGTAAAACTTTATACAATAGCAATAATAATAATATTATAATCGAATTTTGTCAGAATAATTATTAAAAATAATGAGATGTCATAGGTAAAAAAACAAAATACATTAGCAATAATAATAATACAATTAAATTTTGTCAGAGTAATTACTAGCGGAATGTCAAGGGTAAAAACAAAATACATTAGGAATAATAATAATACAATTAAATTTATGTCAAGATAATTACTAGCGAGATGTCAATTAAAACAAAAAAAACATTAGCAAAAAAGCCGTCTCTCTGCTGCAACGTGTTCGCAACTCTCGGAACAGCATCCTAAAAATGATTTCTTGTAGACCAGATTGCCCCATTCAGAGGCATTGGGTAGAGGTAGCACTGGGCCTAAAATAAACATAATATTGTACCTACTTACTCTATAAGTACTAACAATACTAACATAGGTTAAGTCATGGATTGTTACTAACATATCTACTAATATTTACGGGCCTAAAGAAGCCTGAAATAAACATATTTTATTTTATTTATTTATTTATTTTATAATAATAACATTAATAAAAATAAACAAGTATGTCAAAATCATTTTATTTTTATTTTTAGCCTTTCTATCAAGCTGCAGTTTCCTTTTGTTCCTTTGTTGCTCCTCTGTCTTAAGCTTGTTTGCCCTTTTGGCAAAAGGCCTCCTCCAGGGCTTTCCACCTTTCCCTGTTCCTCCCCAGTCTAGTCCAGGTGCTACCTGCTACCTGTTTTATATCATCTGTCCATCTTTTATATCGTCTTCCCTTTTTCCTTTTTCCAGTTCTTGGGTACCAATCCAGGATGGTTTTACTCCACTTTTCTGATCCTCTCAGTATATGGCCTGTCCACCTCCATTTTAGTTTTTTAACCTTGACTGTTACATCTTCTATTTTGGTATTGTTTCTGAGGGTTTCATTTCTTATCTTATCCTTTCTTGATTTGTTGAGCATGCTTCGCTCCATCGCCCTTTGACATATCTCTAATTTATTGTTTTGGGATTTAGTTAATGACCATGTTTGGCACCCATATGTGAGGACAGGGAGAATAGATGTGTTGTAGAGTTTCTTTTTTATGTGAGTGCTAATTTCCTTGTTTTTCATAACTTCTTTAAGGGACCAGTACCTCATCCATGCCTTCGCTATACGTGTTTCTACCTCTTTTTGCATCATATCATTTGGTGATATTAATTGTCCTAGGTAGGTGTACTCACTTGTATACTCTATATTGGTATTGTTTATGTCATGTATAGGGCGTTTTTCCCAATTCGTCATTGCCTTGGTTTTGTCGGTGTTAATGGAAAGGCCTACTTTGTAGCTTTCTTTCTGCAATTCATGAAGCATTTCCTGAAGCATTTCAGGTGATGGTGCGAATATTATTATGTCATCTGCGAATCTTAAATTTGACAGTGTTTCCCCATTTATATTAAGACCGTAATTTTGCCAGTTCATTTTGCGGAACACTTGTTCTAACACAGCCGAGAATATTTTTGGTGAGAGGGGATCGCCTTGACGCACTCCTCTTTCTATTTTTATTTCTGTGCCTTTCGTTTCAAGTTTGATATTGGCTGTGCTATCTTTGTATACATTCCTTATAATCCGTACGTATTTTTGTTCTACCCCTTGTTGTTTAAGACTTTTCCAGATGATACTGTGATTAAGAGAGTCGAAAGCTTTGCTGTAGTCTATAAAACAACAGTACACTGGGATGTTATATTCTTTGCTCTTTTCGAGTATTTGTTTAACTACTAGTATGTGGTCCAGTGTAGCATAGCCACTGCGGAAGCCCGCCTGCTCTCTTGGTTGGTTCTCGTCGAGGATTTTTGTTATTCTCTGCAGAATCACTTTAGCAAAAATTTTGTATAAATTAGATATTAGACTAATTGGCCTATAGTTATTTATATCGTCTTTGTCCCCTTTTTTATGCAGTAGTATAATTTCAGATTCTGACCATTGCTTTGGTATTTCTTCTTTTTCCAGTATTTCATTAAAGAGCTTTGTGAGTACGGGTGTAATATGTTCCTTTATGGCTATGAGTAGGTTGTTAGTTATTTTGTCGGTTCCTGGAGCTTTGTCTTTTTTCTGTGTCTCAATAGCTTTCTCTACTTCACTTTCAAGTATTTTTGGGATGTCATTTCCGTTATCTTCCGGTTTCCGGTTCCGGTCGCCATACAGTAAATACGCAAAGTGCAACGCTCGCTACGAAAAATAGAAAACAGTGCATTTTAATCAGCGAAACAGTGTCAAAGTGCGAAATAAAAGTGTTATAAGTGCCAACTTAATCAATGACTATTAAAGTATAAATCGAAAGTGACGAAAATAAGTTAAAAAGTCGTTTTGCAATACGAAGTTAGCAGAACTTTTTCTGGGACAGGAGGGTATAAAATAAAATCGCAATTTGCAATTCGCAAAACAAAGTGACAATTTAAACACCAACACAAGTGCTACCAAACTAACAAAAATAAAAACCACAGACTATAGATAAATTCCAAAGACACGACCAAAGACAAAACATCCAAGTCTCCTGCTACTCTATGGATAAAGCACCACAAACAACTATGGCAACCCAACTGCCACCAGAAATGTCACTGCTATTGTCAAAAATGAAAGAAGAAATGAATCAACAAACCAAAACGATAACAAATAATGTAACTACGGCAGTTTTACAACAAGTGGAAGTTATAATCCAACCGCTTATTGAAGAAAATCAAAAACTAAAGTCAGAAATAGATATTCTCAATAAGAAGATCGATTTTTTGGAGCTAAACAGTAGGAAAAATAATGTGATAATACATGGTCTCGCGGAATCCAAGGAAGAAAATTACGAACAATTGTCAAACTTGGTGAAGTCAACGATAAATGATATCGATGTTGTACTTGAGAATTCAGATATAAATAGAATGCATCGCTTAGGAAAAAGAGGGGAAGGAAAAATTCGACCAATCTTAGTATCAACCACTACACAACAAAAGAAAATTGAAATGCTCAAGAACAAAAAGAAAATGCAACTAAATACGTATATAACCCATGATTTACCTAAATCAGCCTTGCAACAGAAAAAACAAAGAAAGACTGGTCACAGAAACGAAAATGAAAAAAGGAAAAGATCCGAGACACCCAGCCCCAGTGATCCGAGCCTAAGCAAAAACCAAAATCTCTCTAAGGTTATACGGAAGGATGCATTTCACCTCATGCGCGAGAGAGCATACTCACTGTCAGAAAAAAATACATATCTTAGAAACTAAACAAGAACAAGGAACCGGCAATATGCCAACACAACAGTTTACAACACAACAAATAAATACAACATTCCCCAAGCCGGCTGGTCACCGTGGGGAATCAGACCATCACCCTCCAGTGGAAAATAAAAAGAAAACAATGGAAAACAAACAAATATACATAACAAAATCCACCTACCTAAACAAAAACTACAAAAATAATTACTCTAACCCAGTGAACACAAGAGCAACAAAAGATCTGTTCATAGCAACTTACAACGTACTGACATTAAGATTAGATGCAAACTTAGTGGAGCTAATGGCAGCATTAGAGAAAGTTAAATGGTCAATTATTGGCTTAAGTGAAATACGGAGACATGGAGAAAAGATTGAAGACTATGGAGATTTCATTTTGTACTACAAGGGCGATAAACCAGGCAAGCATGGAATAGGCTTCATCATAAAAAGCTGCTTAAGAGAAAATATAACAGAAATTATAGGGATATCGGATCGCATTGCAGTCCTGAATATACGCATCCCCCCACACAAGGACGAATGGTCGATACTACAAGTATACTCACCCACCGAGCAATCAAGCAACTCCGAAATAGAAACTTTCTACAGCGAACTCAACGCATGTATTAAGAAACACACTCATAGCAATATAATTGTAATGGGGGACTTTAATGCCAAATTGGGAAGCAGGAGAGACGGGGAAGAAACAGTTTTAGGACCATACAGTACGGGAGTGAGATCTAGGAATGGGGAAAAGTTACTGGATCTAGCATACGAGAATAATCTCACAATCCTTAACAGTCTCTATAAAAAGAGAAAAGACAGAAAATGGACATGGATCTCACCTGACGGGCTTTATAAAAATGAAATCGACTTCATCCTTACAAATAGAAGCACATGTTTTAAAGATTGCTCAACACTTAATAACATAAACTTTAATAGCAACCATAGGATGGTAAGAGCTAAACTCAAAGTGCAAGACACTACCAAAAGAAACAAAATACCCCGGATAACAAAGTACTTGCAAGCAAGCAACACTCCGAACATTGATACCATAAAAACAGAACTTTCAAACTTTACTGAGACAAACAAAACATCCAAGCTGCAGGATAAGTATAACTACCTACAAAAAGTATTAACAATGAATAAAAGAAGTGATACACACAACAAATCTGCAACAAATACAAACCTTTCAGACACAACAAGACAACTTCTTGAAGCCAGAGCTAAGCTGATTGGACAAGCGCACAAAACACGAGACACAAGACGTGAAATAAGCAGACTAAGTAAGGAAATAAAGAAAAACATTAGAAAAGAAAAGCAATATAGGAGAAAAGATTTAATCGAAAAATACATAGTGAAAACAGGAGGTATTAAAAAAGCTATAAAACTACTAAATGACAGAATAGAATGTCAAAATCATAATGAATTATAAATTTACAAGTTATTGTTGGTATTTTATATTCTTAGGTCTGAACAATTTCATACAACGTTTCCTTGAAATTGACAAGAGAGTCGTGGAAGATGTCGATGTCGTGATGGGCTAGTTTGTTGTAAGAGTCTAAGAGTCTGTTCATGGTAGAGTATTTTCCCAAGTTCGTTTTAGCAGAACTGGGTACAAATGTTTTTGTGGGGTACCTGGGAACACATCGGGGTACATATAAGTTGACGAGACCTAGTAAATTTGTTGAGTCCAGTGTACTGTTGACAATTTTGTGGAGAAAACAGAGATCAGCAATCAGTCTACGCTGCTCTAGGGTGTGGATTTTGAAATGTTTAATGCGTCTGTCATAGTTGGCTCTGTATGGACAAGATTTGTCTTTATAGGAAAGGTATCGTGTGAAAGATTTTTGAACTCGCTCTAGTCTTTGGATATGCGTTTCATAATGAGGATTCCAAACCACCGATGCATATTCAAGTGTAGAGCGTACTAGGGCGTTGTATATTGTAATAATGCAGTCTGGGTTCTTAAATTCCTTGGTGTTTCGTTTGATAAATCCTAACAGTGACCATGATTTAGCAAGAACTTGGTTTTGGTGGTCCAGGAATGACAATTTGCTATCGAGCATGACGCCCAGATCTCTAATTACTGAGGTTTCTTGAAGCTGCTGACCTTCGATAGAGTAACACGTGTTCAGTTTAATTCTTTTGCGGGAAAATTTTATATGAGCACATTTTAAAACATTGAGGGACATTTTATTGTAGCTGCACCATTTCTGGATAGAGTCGAGGTCTTTTTGCAATAGGGCACTGTCTTCGATCGATTTTATTACCCGGTATATTTTAAGATCACCAGCGAACAAGGAGCATTTACTGAAACGAATTTTTAAAGTGATATCGTTAATGAAGACCAGAAAGAGTATTGGGCCAAGGTGGGAGCCTTGGAGGACTCCTGACGTGGCGAAAAAAGGTTCAGAGGAATATTCATTAACTCTAACCGTCAAAACTCGTTTTTCTAGGTAGGATCTAAACCAGGAGAGTAGGATCGTACAGAAGGAATTGACGAAAGCGATGCTCGTCTCTCTTTTATATAGGCCCAGAATTTCTTCGGTTCACTTTGAATAGCATATTTCGTGTTTGATATGTAATCTAGGTAGCAAGATTTCATAAGAGCCTCAACCCTTGATCTAGCCATTTTGAATTCGATCTTGTCTCTGGGATTATTTTGTGCTTTTAGACAGACGTCTAAAAGCACAAAATAATCCCAGAGACAACAAAATAAGGAGACCCTTATTTTTTCTATCTCCGTGATAAGCCTAATTAAATTATTTGTGAACCAAATCGGGTATTTCCTATTTCTTGGCTTGACTTTTGGGAATGCATGTATCGATAATATTTTTTATAATTTGGTAGAAAGCAGTAATCATGTCATTTACGTCATTGTATTTTTGTAACTCGTGACTCCAGTCTATAAGCCGGAGCTTAGCGTTAACAATATTGTAGTCC
Source organism: Polyommatus icarus (assembly GCA_937595015.1). Lineage (NCBI taxonomy): Eukaryota > Metazoa > Arthropoda > Insecta > Lepidoptera > Lycaenidae > Polyommatus > Polyommatus icarus. The sequence continues at coordinate 307,074 of OW569323.1, forward strand.
GCTTTTCTAAAGTTATGGGTAGCGAAGGTTTTGTTGCATAGTGGTTTTTCCGAATCAAATGAGAGTTCGATGTCTAGCGGAGGATGGTGTGGGTCCAATTTGCTTAATGGTTCACAGGATTTTTTTACTGTGATATTAGACGAATTGGATAACACCAAGTCTAGGATGCGCCCATTGTGGTTGGTTATACTGTTGTATTGTACGAGATTATTTAGAGACATAAAATCTATTAGTGAGAAGCCTAGCGTACAATTATAGTTATTCGGAGTAGTTTGTGACGTGTTTTGATGTGTTGTGGTATTGTCTGGTGTCCAGTTTATAAAACCCAAGTTGAAATCTCCGAGTAATAAGAAATTACCCTGACAAGACTGTAAAGTATTGCTAATGTTATCTAGAACAGAATTAAATGTGATATTGTTTACTGGCGGAGGTAGATAGAGCACACAAATTAATAAATTCTTATTTCCTAACTTAACGCTGATCCAAAGGTCTTCCAGTTCACTTTCATACTGTTCTATTCGACGAGAATTATATTTATTTTTAACAGCAAGCAGAACGCCTCCACCTGACTTGGAGCATGATGAGGTTGTTTCTCGATCTCGCCTATATGTTGTGTATTCACTGGTAAAGAGATCGCTATCGAGTACGTTTTTATCGAGCCATGTTTCAGTCGCTGCTATAATGTCGAGTTCGCATTTTAGAGTAGCCAGTCGAATATCTTGGAGTTTAGAGTTCATACCGCGAAAGTTTTGGTAGTAGATATTAGCCATTTAGATAGATTTGTAAGAGTCAAGGTCTCGGTCTGTCATTTTGAGGCTTAAATATTATTAAGAGACTCATAACATTTAATTTGCTTGGCTGGAGATTGATCGTCTTTTCTGATGTATATGCGGCCGTTTCTAATCCAAACGTATTTAATGCCTTTTTCTTTTGCTACCTGACGGGTTCGTGCGTGTAATGCCTTATAGTGAGGGGAAAGATGCTCGGATACGAATATGTTTGACTTCGAGGTGCCGTATCCCAAATGACTTGAGCTAAGCCGATCGTTGGGCTTGCTTTTGTTAAATTTATGGACAGCGGCGATCACAGTATCTCTAACCATTGTGTTTCTAAATTTGACTATTACTGTTCGTGGTCTCTTATTTGTTTCGTCTAATTTTCGAACTCGTGTACAGGATAAGATGTCAGTTTCTTGGATGGGGTGTGAAATTGCTGTGCCGAGTTGTGTGATGACAGAATAAAGATTCTCAGATTTTGATTCAGGAAGTCCATGAATTTCAATATTATTTTCGCGAGAATATTGTTCTATTAGGTTAAGTCTGATAGAAAGAGTTTCAACTGATTTTGTGAGGTTTAGGTTTTCTTTTGTGAGTTGCCGTATCTGTTCTTCGGACTCTTTTAAGGTGGAGTGGAGTGCATTAGGTCGTATTCGGCATTGAGGAACTCTACAGATTCTTTTAAGTCGTTCAGTTTCTTCAGTTCGGATTTAATTTGATTAAACTCCTTAGAAAAAATGAGTCGATGGCTGTTTTCACTGAGTCGTTTATTGCTAACTGGATTTCTTGTTTAATGATCGACAGTAATGTGGGGTCAGCGGCTGAGTTGATCTTTTTACGGTCTGTAGTTGAGGATTTTTTAGAACGGAAGGTGATGTTGCTCGAGTGGTCGCTGGAATCTCCATCAGAGGCCGGGGAGTTAGGACCATTATTGTTACTATGCGGACGTATTGGAGTATTGCTGTTGTCGCTTTTAGGTTGTTTGCAACGACAGACATGACAGGTCCACGCTTTTTTCTGTTCCTTAGACATGACTTTGTAGTTTTTTTCGCTGACGTTGGCGCAAAGTAAATCGAAGGTTGATTTGCAATTGAAGCAAGACAGGAATTCTCGGTCTTTTATTATATTGGGGCATCCCGCGCATTGTTTCGCAGAGTTTTTGGTTGACATGGTTGTTTATTATGCGCTGACCTTTTCTGTAGTTTATAAAATCGTGATTGCTTGCGCTCTCTGTTGGTGAGTTTCGGAACTAATCAGGCCTAAAATCAATCTCGTCGGTTGGTTGTCGTTTTAGTTTCGGTGTTGTCCGCTAGATGACGGCTGCTCTGCAGTCGATAATTTATTGAAGGGCGATATAATTGAATTTAAAATTGTGATTGCTTGCGGCCTCTGCTGGTAAGTTTCTGAACTATTAGGTCTAAAATCAATCGTGTCAGATGGTTGTCGTTTTCGTTTCACCGGTATCCACTAGATGGCAGCGGCTCTACGGTCGATATATTATAATAATAATTGGGCTTGATAATAAATTAATGAAATTGTGATGGCTTGCGGCCTCTGCTGGAAAATTTCGGAACTTTTAGGTCTAAGATCAATCTCATCGGACGGTTGTCGTTTTAGTTTCGCCGATGTCCGCTAGATGGTGGCGGCTCTGCGGTCGTTATATCGAAGGGCAATTTGAATTTTGGTGATTTTTATTGTTTTTTGAAATTCACTTTTGTCACTTGGTCTATTGTGACTAAAGGAGAGTCTACTCACTTGTTAGAGTGTAGCACTAGTTAAATTTTGAAAACGATGTGTCCGTATTCGTAAATTGTCACTGAAATGTCCACAGTTTTATTTGTACATTGCTTGCTTAATCAGCGACAAACACTTTGAATAATATAATTATTAATTGTCAGGGAGCCCTACAACAAATTTTTTTATTACTAACGAGCTAATTTTTTGTGAGTACCTAGCTATATTTTGATAAGAAAACAACATTTTTATCTGCGAAAAACAGCGATTGAAAGGATTTCATACTCTGATTTGATGGTCCTAAAATATGGATTGTTTTGTTTGTAGGACAATGTTACTCTTAAATTATATAACTATTGACCTATCAATATACAAAAAATCTGCGGGTTCCGTTTTAGGGTTCTGTAATCAACAAAACTTGGTAGACTACGGTACCCTAAAACGGAACCCTAACCAGCAGACTTTTTGTATATTGGTAGGTTAATAGTTAAAATATAATTTAAGAGTAACATTCAAAGTATAAAATACTTTCTATCTCTGTTAGCTACCACTTTCAAGATTTTTCGCAGATAAAAATATTGTTTGTCTTATCAAAATAAAGCTACTCACGAAAAATTTGCTTGTTAGTAATAAAAAAAAAATTGTTCCAAGGCTCCCTCACTATAAGGCGTCCGAACTCAAAGAAACAAATTATTTATTAAGAGGGCGGCTAACGCAAAAATCTAATATCGTCCTTCTCTCTTCACACTCACGCCCGTCTTTCATATGTCAGGTGAAAAAGGACGACACGGATTCATCGTCAAATTAGTTTTTTCTCAATAACTCGATAAATATACAACATTTTAAAAATCCGCTAGGTCAGATTTTCAATGATAGAATTTTATACAATGTGTTAATATGGAAATATCTAAAACAATCGTGAAAATTAGACGCATCTTTGTGATTTTTTTCTATCGAGAAAATTTTAAGATATCGTGTTTTCGCTACGTCAGATCCTCGAAAATATAATGTATACTACATTATATTTTCAGAAAATAAAACAATTCGAGGCTTATTTTCAAGTATAAAAATGAATTATAAAATCGGCAATTTAGGGTTAGTCGCCCTCTTAATAAGTGAGGTAGGTAGACACGCGGTTCAGTCACAGTTTACAAGTGGGGGTAGGGGGCAAAATAAAACGTAGCCTCGGATCTATTTTCATCGATTTAATAGACATGTAGGTTACATTACATATTTTATTTCATCATAAAACTATATTATATTATGCAATAATTTATTCCGCTAAATGTGTTCTAATAGTGCTCCGTGAACAAACAACAAATATAGATATATATTATATAATATACAGCGGAGGCGGCGCGCGGGGCCGCAGCGGGGAGCCCTGCCCCCCGCGCGCCGCCCCCGCCTTCTCCTCTCTGTTAGCTACAATTAATTAACGCAACATACGACTATGTAACACACGTGGTACACTTTGACGAAACAAAAATATACCCTAAATATATTTGGCTACTTCCTCGTCGTCCGTCGAGTCGCGTGACGTCACAGAAGCGACAGAACAGATGGGCGCACCCGCGGACGAGCACTCTCGGACGACCCGAGGGGACTGCGGTTTACTCGGAATAACGAACGAAATGATGCTCTCCGAGTCAAAATCCACCACGTGCTCGAGCGTCATCATACAAAACACCCTCGTACCTACATCGAAAACACGACCGATCACCCTATACACGTAACACTGGCGAGACTAGCGGCGCGGGGGCGCGAGCCCTGCCTCCCGCGCCTGCTTCGTCTCGGCGGAGCCCTCTCTCAAGCGTAAAAATTATCTTTGTAAACGTTCAAAAAAACAAAACGAGTACAAAACGTCGGACAATTGCACGTAATAAAATATATCTTACAACGACATCACTAGCACAACGCGACCGGAGCGGCCCGCCCCGCCCCCGGCGCCGCACAGAGTTTATTGTAGCCCAAAAAACGGACATCGTCTTTTTATTTGTTAATTCGAAAGAGTACTTAATTACAAATCCCCGAGTAAAACACCCAGGTGTCTCGCTTTAATAGTTTTTGAATTATCTCGAAAAGAAAATCCCAATCCCGCGTTCATAAAAAAGTGAAAAGTTATTATATTTCAAAATTTGTACAGATTAGAAATAAACATGTGATATAATACTTGTAGGACATACAAAAAGCTACATTATGAACACTTTTAGTTGGCTATCACTTATGGGAGCCATCAAAACGAAGAAAATCGATTTTCAGTTTTTATTTTTTTCTGACTAAACTAAGTCGATGTCGAAAGCGCATGTTACTTTAAAAGAAAGGTAACCATCACCACTATCAATAGTAAGAATACCAAATCCCTAACCCGTGGAACTTTTGAGTTCTATGACTTTAAAAAATCCGGGATTGGCGGGATTTGTGGACTTTGTTTTTTATTACACTTTTCGATCGTGTTGCTAACAAGGAACACATTCTGCGAAGTTAATATTTTAAAATAAACTTTTTTCATACATTTCGACAAATGCTTTAGGAAAATGTATAAGTGATATTAAAGTAAAAAAATATATATTCAATGCATGTGTCACGACTCACGTAATCACCGTTGCCGTCATGTATAATATCAATAGGGATGATGACAAGGTCAAAGATTAGCGAATTTTGCTAATAAAATAAAGAAATCACAGTAAAAAATAAATGTTCCTAAAATTTCAGCTTGATAGCATTTGTATTTTTTTTTATGCGCCTGCAAAGTTGGATAATCAAGTCGATTTTTTTTCAATTAAATTTCTTAATATTTGCATACCATTCGATAACTTTTGCAATTAAAAGCAACTTTTGTTATGAAACCACTTTCATAAACGCAATATTTAATATACCTATCGAACAAAGTTCTCTCCCGATGTATACAAACTACGAAAGAGTGACGTCATTCTTTCGTAGCACTTTGTATGGAGCGTTTCGGGCAGGTCTATTTTATGAGATGTTTGAATTGTCATATCTTGGTGAATTTTTAGGCTATCAGAGTCATTCTTTCAGCGACGTTTCTATTTTTTAAGGGTCTTTCAATTACCAATAAGATTAGCCACAAAACTTAGATATCAAGCTTTTTTATCGTTTTAAAGTATGATAGTATAATTGTTATGACGTCAGCGTTGATGTTAATTAATTAATTTCTTTCACCATCGTCACTGAGCTATTGTTATTAATTATTATCATACGGGCAGGTTTAAAAGGTATTAATAAGTTTATTACTTCAGGTTGATAAGGTACTCGTTTTTTGCGTTTTTCTCTGGAGTCAAGGTTTAAATGGGAAACTATTGGGTCGGATGACTCTAGCGCTCGATGGAACAAATCGGTCGGTTAACGTAAATTAACGGACTGTTAACACATACAATTAAGCGAATTATGACGTTATTTGATGATGAAATAAATACACTCTGTAAATAAAAAGAAATTAGCAATTTACAATGTGAGTTTGAAGGTTCTTCGGGCTTTGATGGAAGTACTGGTCAATCACTTTACAAACAAAAACTTCTTTATGATCCAACATAATATGATGAAAATTCAATATTTACTGCCACATTTGTACCTTTGAGGCTAAAAGTTAGTAGTGCGTTATGACCGGGAGCATTACACTCGTAAAAATTCCAGGATAAACTCTATGACCGATTTGTTCCATCGAGCGCTAGAGTCATCCGACCCAATAGTTTCCCATTTAAACCTTGACTCCAGAGAAAAACGCAGAAAACGAGTACCTTATCCACCTGAAGTAATAAACTTATTAATACCTTTTAAATCTGCCCCTATGATAATAATTGATAACAATAGCTCAGTGACGATGGTGAAAGAAATTAATTAATTAACATCGACGCTGACGTCATAACAATTATACTATCATACTTTAAAACGATAAAAAGAAGGTTGATATCTAAGTTTTGTGGCTAATCCCACATTTTTAAAAACACATTTCTTTGGTATTCGAATTTCACCAGTGGTGAATGTTGACGACAATTAATATTATACATGACGGCAACGGTGATGACTGATGACATGCATTGATTATATATTTTTTTACTTTAATAGCACTTACTTATACATTTTCCTAAAGCATTATTTAATATCATACGTCGAAATGTATGAAAAAAGTACATTTAAAAATATTTAGTACTTTTTAAGCTTTGACAACTATAGTTACTTCGCAGAATTTGTTCCTTGTTAGCAACACGATCGAATAGTGTAATAAAAAAACAAAGTCCACAAATCCCGCCAATCCCGGATTTTTTAAAGTCATAGAACTCAAAAGTTCCACGGGTTAGGGATTTGGTATTTTTACTATTGGTAGTGGTGATGGTTGCCTTTCTTTTAAAGTAACATGCGCTTTCGACATCGACTTAGTTTAGTCAGAAAAAAATAAAAACTGAAAATCGATTTTCTTCGTTTTGATGGCCCCCATAAGTGATAGCCAACTAAAAAAGTGTTCATAATGTAGCTTTTTGTATGTCCTACAAGTATTATATCACATGTTTATTTCTAATCTATACCAATTTTGAAATATAATAACTTTTCACTTTTTTATGAATGCGGGATTGGGATTGTCTTTTCGAGATAATTCAAAAACTATTAAAGCGAGACACCTGGGTGTTTTACTCGGGGATTTGTAATTAAGTACTCTTTCGAATTAACAAATAAAAAGACGATGTCCGTTTTTTGGGCTACATTAAACACTGTGCGCCGCAGCCGGCGGGCGGAGGCGGGCGCGCTCCTACACTTTGGTAATCGTACATTATACAGCTTCACTATGATTTATGGCACGAGAAGCGGCGCCGCCCGGGCTCGGCTCCGAGCCGCGCCGCCCGCCGTACTCGACCGGCGGGGGATGGGTACTATAATGTCACTTTACGTTCGTGCGAAAGTTTGCGGCGGCACGGCGGTGCGGCGGTGCGGGTCGGAGCCGGCGGCGAGCGGCGCGGCTGCGGTAATTCCCGACGGCTTAAATTATTTAAGTACTCTCGATATTCCGAGGCGGTAACCACTAGGACAGCATTATTTTCATAAAATAAATTAAAAATTACAATAACAGATCAACAGTAAAAACGAAATTCTCTAGGAGACCAGAAACGAATTCCAAAAGGAGATCAAAAACAAAGATTCGTAACGTTCGGAAGCGAAAATATCGACCCGCGGTCGGTACCACTCGTACGTCGTACATCGATACGTCCGCAACGAACGAATTAATAATACGTAGTAAATAAAACACAACAGCTGTCGCCGCATCCGGCGACGCTCACATTTGGTAAAAATATGTCGCAGGAGGTAATACAAAACGATACAATAATATTATAACGAGCCACGGGGCGATCGTAGATTCGTCGTTAATAATGTGCGTTTTGTTTGTTTCAATAAAACGAAGCGTCTCTTCGATCGCCGCGTCGCCTGGTCTTAACTAAAAACTCCTCGGCCGCGGCGAGCGGCAGCGACACGAAACGAGGAGTGGCTTCAATTACAAATACAAAAGCACCTAAAATTGTGACATAATCTCGACTCTGCGCCGTTCGGCCGACAAATAATAATAAAAATTTATCAATAAACAACAATTGTATAAAGCTTCGAGTAGTTCATTCAACATCGCTATATATTACACGTACAATATAAATCTCTCGACGTAATCTGTGTCATGTATAATAATAATATAATAAATACGATCTGGCAAATAATCTCGTAGCGTTCCCTCCTCCGATAAACCTCTAATAGTACAATATTATATCAAATAAAATTTCAATTCATCGATACGACGAACGTCGGACTCGAGCTCTATTGGACTGCGTCGGCGGAGCTTCCGTCGTTTCCGTCCTAATTTAGTTCAGTTTGCGAAAAATATTCACTATTTTTATACTTTATAGTTACATAAGATATGCTCTGTACCGTTCGGTTAATATATTACAACAAACTGGAGAAGTATTGCACGTAGAGGGGGCAGCGCGGGGCGAAGCGCGAGGGGCGGGCGCGGCGCTTCGCCCCTCGCGCCGCGCCCGCGCCGGCCGCGGTGCCGCCGCGATATTTATACAACTAACGATCCCAGTCTACACTAATTATTATTATTATTCTATACATCTAAAAAGTTTAATTTTTTAATTTGGACAGCAGCAGAAGCCGAAAAGTATAAATGCACCGCTAGGCGCCGGCGCGGGCGTCCCGGCGGGCGCCCCGTCGACGTGCCGATATAACTAGCTTCATACACGCGTGTCGACGACGCTGCGCCCGACACACTGAACACTGACTGACCCCCGCCACGCGCTCGGCGGCCGGGAGCGATGCGCGGCCGCATAATGAGGTATTTCGTACTTTGTAAACGAACACGTCGTATAACATGGCGTATATTCCGAAGCGATGCCGTTCGGCGGACAAAATATATAAGACTAGACAGCCCGAGACGGACGCGCGCGCTTGGCCGCACGCGATTAATATAATATTTCGAAAACGACTTACTCTAAACTTTGGTATGTTCGATTAAAACTATAATACTTAGCGGAGGCGCGGCGACCCCGCGGCCGCGCCCCGCCGCGGCCCCCCGCCCTAAACGTTGACGAAACGCGGAAGCGGGCGCCGGCGGGGCGGTCGCACGCTCGCAGTGACACGCTCGCGGTATTCGGTGACTCTTATAAATTATAATAATATATTAAATTTTACTTAAACTTAGCCTACGGCGGCGGGGCCGAGCGGTCGCGGCGATGCGGCCGCGGGGCCGCCTGAGTATTGAAACGGATTCCTCACAAAACATACAACACAAAGATCGACTAGAAGCGTACGTCTGCTAACTAATTAGGAACGAGCTACGAACTATCGCGAAACATCTAAATAACGAAACGTTCCGGCCGGGGCCCGCCCGAGCCGCCGCCGCAAGGGCTCCGGCGGGCGCGCCTCCTCCAACCGAATATAACAATCAAAGCGATCCTAATACTATAAGACGATAGAAGAAAATATACGTTAACACTAGACGGCCGCCGACGAGGTCGAGGCGGCGCGTGGGGTTTACCGGCGGCGCGGGGCGGGGCGGGGCGGGGCGCGCGGGGCGCGCGGGCAGGGCGAGCTCGGCGACGCCCGCTCAGCCCACCGGCGTCTTGTCGCTCGGCGTCGGGTTGAAGTCCTTGTTCACGAACGAGAACCCCTTGAACTCCTCCTGCAACGCGTACGAGTATTTCATTAAGCCACGTTCATAATTTAGTTTATGATAAGTAACATGAATTTATGCCTTTTATTGTGGACAATTTCTTTAATTTACATTTATAAAAAGTAATGGTACAGGTCATAACTTTCTTTTTGATATACTATGAAGCTAATCTTTCGTGAGTAGCTTCATTTTGATAAGACAAACAACAATTTCCTCTGCGCAAATTCTCGAAAGTGGTAGCAAACAGAGATAGAAAGGATTTAATATTTCCATTTGATGGTCCTAAAATATTACCACACCACAATACAATTAAAATATATTTAAGATTTTTACCATCCCAGGAACATCAAAATATACCGAGCCACAGAGGTCGTCGAGTGAGTTAATAAACTCCTGTATAAAACTGAGAATGTGGGTACGAATAGGATGAGGAGTAGGCACCTGGTTGATGGCGCGCAGCACGTCGTTGGGAACGGGCGTCAGGCACGGCTCCTCCTTCGTGAACTCCGCGTCGAAGTTGGCCGCCTCGCGTTTGCTCTTCTGCGAATGTACGGAGTACTCAATTATACTTTTATTCGGGTATTAGAATTTAGACGGTACAACTACACGTTTAATGTAATGTGACTTGGCGCGAATAGACTATACCAGCGTTTCTTAACCTAAAATTCTGGACAATTTGTGTCAGTACTGAAAAAAAATACGTTTCTAGAAAATACTGTAACAATGTTATAGTTGGTGCCTTCGTTGGTGCTGCTTTTTTAACCAACTAACAGGTTGGCAACTAAGTTTTTTTAAGAAAATCAAAGACAATTTTTTCATGGAACTAAATAACTTTATTCTGTAATGTATTAACCATTTTGATCAATGACCTTTTGCCGTTTTTCTTTTTTTGTAAAGGTCGAAACAAAAAGTAATAAGATGGTGCAAGGTCAGGGCTATATGGTGGAGTGGCAAAACATCCCATCCAAGCTCCAATATTTTTTGCCGAGTGACCGAAGACGTGTGTGGCTTTTGATTGTCATGAAGGAACACAAACTTTTTTCGATTTGCCAATTCGGGTCGCTTTTCTTTAACTGCATTGTTTAATTTTGTGAGTTATTCAATCATCAATGTACCTAGACATCAGAATTGATAGTTCATTTGGATGGTAAGAGTTCAAAGTAGACAACTCGGCCACCAAAAAGAAATGTGGCAATCCAATTTTGACACCGCCGCGGGGCTAAAATGGTCACATTTAGCAATTCCTCTCAATCAATTCAGCAAATGAATTGTCAAAACTGTCAAACTGACAACTGTCAAATCAGTACAAATATACAGAAATGAATTGCAAGCAGAGTTGCATTTTGCGATTTTAGAAAAATGAATCATATTATGATTCATATCATGATTCTTCAAAGCGACCATTTTAGCCCCGCCGTTCTTTTAGGGCTTAGTCACCATAAGCAACACACAAGTTTTTATGTCGAGCTTGCGATGAGTTTTTTCCTCTGCGGAAATAAAAAAGCAAAATATGACGAAAATGTTCCTTTTCATTATTTTCAATTTTTCAATGAAGGCCAAACGAAAAATATAGTCGGGGAGCCCTAGAACATTTTTTTTTATTACTATCAAGCAAATTTTTTGTGAGTAGCTTGATTTTGATAAGACAAACAACATTTCTATCTGCGAAAAATCTTGAAAGTGGTAGCTAACCAAAGTAAGGATTTTATAATTTGATTTGATGGTCCTAAAATATGGATTGTTCAATATTTTGTAGGACAATGTTACTCAATTATATAACTATTAACCTACCATTACCAATATACAAAAATCAGCTGGTTAGGGTTCCGTTTTAGAGTACCGTAGTCAACCAAGTTTTGTTGATTACAGAACCCTTAAATTAGAAATAGAACAATCCATATCAGAAAACCTTTCTATCTCTGTTACCTACCACTTTCAAGATTTTTCGCAGATAAAAATGTTGTTTGTCTTATCAAAATAAAGTTATTAGCTACTCACAAAAAATCAGCTTGTTAGTAATTTAAAAAAAAGACGGGTTGCACTCCGGGAGTGCCGGCAGTTAAGTGAAAACTTGATTATTAACGTTGTGCATTTTTTAACCCATTTTTTATGAAAATAGATTATTAAAAAATTGATTTTTTTAATTAATCGAAACCCTTACAATAGATTAAATTTTTAACCCATTTTTAATGAAAATCGATTTTTAAAAAATCGATTTTTTTAATTAATCGAAACCCTTAATCAATTCGAGTTCGAGTTCGACACAAAACACTACTCTCCAACCGTCTTACGGTTTTCCAAGGTTTTTCGATCAGCACGAGAATCTGACGCGAGTTTCACAGTTTTTACCCATTCCACAAAAGTGCTCAACGCCGCTAAAGAAGTTTTCACTTCAAAAATTGTTCTATGCCCTGACTAGGCCGCAACCGGTCAAAAAACTTTATACAGCAGAACTACCAACTATTAAAAGACAAAACGTATTTTACATTTTGTACCGCGTCTCCAACCCAAAAAATTCAACTGAGCCATCTATGAGTGAAATCCGCAATTACTTAGTTGCCAACCCAATAACTTGGTGGAAACTAGAATCCCAATTTTAGGGCGCATGTTCGTCGCACCAAGCGTAAAGATTATAATAAGATTTACTGACACATATTTTTTTAATTGGAATTTTCATAGACAAGACGGTGGATCTCTTTACACATACACAGGTCTAGAAACACTGGACTATAGTACAGTACGTGTTATGATTACTCGTACATGTCAATAAGCCTATACATGTATGTTTCCACTGACTGGACGAGAATCGTACCATTGCATGGAGGAAATTGATTCCTAGGCAGTTGACAGACCAACTTCATTTGGTCGGATCATGTCAATTCAATGGTAATTGTGATTTGTGATGTATCGGCATCATAAAGTTAATATAACTAGCGGAATAGAGAAACGGTCTCGAGCTGTCAAACGAAATCAAAATTGAATTACATATGTGTGTACAAATCAGTAGGCCTACTACGAAACTATTTTGAGACTCAAATAATCGAACGAAAATGCTGCGTCCTGCTCTAACAACGTCATTTCACGTTTGTTAGAGTAGGACGCAGCATTCTCGTCCGATTATTTGAGTCTCGAAACAGTTTCATGGTACAAGGCCTGTTTACGTGTGCATGAAAATGATGTTCCTACATACATTTTTCTTAGAGCTTTTAACGTTGTTAGTGGCGGCCGAAAACAAAGATCTTCCGACCGAGAGAGATAGCATGCTCGGTCAGGCCGAAGCCCACTGACGTCATTTCAGACGTTGCCGTTCTCCGAAACTTCGATAGCGCGATGTAGGATTGTTAGGCGAGTTGTGGAAACCGCCACACCCTCAAATTATCAACTTGACGGTAAGTGCAGACTGAATATCAAAACAGATGAAAAAAAGGGTTCTGACTTCTGCCACTTCAAATCACGCATCTCTTTCTACCACGTAGTATTACTGATGGTGACATCTCGCTTGCTCTGCTCTTTGTTTCTCTATTCCGCTATTAACTTTGTGTGTAGGCTGGGTTTGACATAACGCGACCAAACTACGTAGGTTTCCCATCTGCCTACGAATGAACTTCTCTGATAGTAGGTCAGATATAAGGTGGGCGGGGTACTCACAAGTCTCGGGCGGAAGGGCGGGCGGAGGCGGCGCTGGGCGAGCGCGTCCCAGTCCATGTCGCGGAAGAAGGCGTGCGCGCGGATGCCGCCCGCGCCGCCCAGCACGCCCAGCCGCCGCGCCGGGTTCTTCGTCATGAAACCTGCAAACGTACCAGTATTCATTATTATTTCGGTACGGTATACCGAATGGAAAAAAAGCTTCACTCTTATAAACTCTTGTATCATTTTCTTTATATTATTACATTCCTATTTTTCTCATATTATTATTATGTTTACTTTACAACTTCAAAGCGTAAAATAATTTTATAGAAAAACGTCAATATAAAACGTTTGTAAGAGATACTCTAAAAAACCAGCAGCATAACTGTAAACTGAGATATAATAAAAGTATGATATGCACTATATTTCTTTCGTTGACGTTTTTACGAGTACTTTATAATGTTAAAACAACAATAATAGACAAAAAGGCCACACGGGCACACATGTCTAGATAACACATCGTATTGACCTTTGAGTATGTTGACGGCGTCCTTGGAGAGCCAGACGGGGTAGAGGACGTCGTCGTGGAGGATGGACTCGAACAGCTCGTCCTCGTTGTCGGCCTCGAAGGGCGGCTGGCCGGCGAGCATCTCGTACAGCAGCACGCCCAGCGCCCACCAGTCCACCGACACGCCGTACTCCAGCTCCTGCAGGATCTCCGGCGCGATGTAGTCCGGCGTGCCGCAGAACGTCGTCGTGGTCGCGCCGTCCACGATGCCCTCCTTGCACATGCCGAAGTCGGCGAGCTTGCAATGGCCGTCGCTGTCCAGCAGGATGTTGTCCAGCTTGAGGTCGCGGTAGATGACGCCGTGCGCGTGCAGGAACTGTAGCGCGAGCGTCACCTCCGCGGCGTAGAAGCGCGCGCGCGGCTCGTCGAACTTGCGCGCGCGCTGGATCTGGAACATGAGGTCGCCGCCGTCCACGTACTCCATCACGAAGAACAGCCGCTCCGGCGTCTGGAACGCGCAGTGCAGCGCCGTCAGGAAGGGGTGGCGCGCCGCCAGCGCCAGCACGCGCCGCTCCGTCAGCGTGCACTCCACGTCGTCGTCCTGCACGATCGCGTCCTTCTTCAGCACCTTGACCGCGTACACCTCGTCCGTGCCCTTCTTCTCCGCCAGCATCACCTTGCCGAACGACCCCTTGCCCAGCACCTTGATGAAGTTGAAGTCCGCCAGCGTCATCTTGTCGCGCCCCTCAGCCGACTCCGCGTCGCCCGCGCCGCCTGCAACACACCAGTCGCACGATCATTATACAGACCCTCCTGGAGCACATTACCGAACCGCGAGTCCCGCCTAGCCCTCGACGTAGATCACAGCACCTGCCCGATACCTCAACCAATTTTGTCCCGAAATGTATGTGACATTTAGTAAAATAATTTCAATATTATATTAAGCGTCGTGTATTCGTTATCGTACTATTTATTATAATTTTGTTAATGGAATCAGGCGTTACTTTGCGGAAATCCATAGCTTAAAATTTTGTTTGTTATTATTGTTAGCAATATTCCGCGAAATAAACTTCCACCTTTAAGTAAATGAGTGAGTGCACGCATAGGCATGCGTACAGCACCTCCCTCCTCCCACACTGCCTATGCGTACACTCGCATGCAAGAACTTTTTTTTATAGTTTTGTATTAGTGCGCATCAGAAGTAAAAGTAAGTCGAAGTAACATTAATATATGTTTAACTGCAACACCTCTAAACCGATTATGGAACAAAAATATTTACAAGAAGGCGAATTTCCTGCTTAAAAGCATCGAAGAGTTTAGTTTCCCGCTTCCTTACTAAGCGATTCAATAAGCCGGAGCGCCCGTTGTTAATGTGTGCGTCTGAAAAATAGTTTATTTGGGACCTTCTTGCGGCGGCGGGTGGTAGGCGAATATCTCGGCCAGCTCGTCCCAGTGCGAGCCGCGCGCGCCACCTGCGCACACACTGATACGTCACCACACGCACACAACCACGACGAAGAAACTCGTGCGATACACAGGTAAACATACACAATAACCATATAAATCAAAAATATTAAAGCACGACCAGAAGAATTTACTTTGTATGACAGCAACAACAAAAAGACGGTTGGAGAGTAGTGTTTTGTATCGAACTCGTACTCGAACTCGACTCGAACACGGTTGTCTGTAAAGTCGATTAACTGACTATAGTTGAACGTGACAACGTCATAGCCTTAAATGGAACGCCTCAGAGCGAGGTAACGCCGCATATTGCGTCATGTTTTTTCGTGCGCGCACCCCATATCGAATTCAACGTCACGTCAAAAAGCTGAGATGGTTCAATTTCTAGATTTTGACATTACGATATGCATTTCGTAACGACATTTCCTTTACTTCTGGCCAGGCTTCAGGTAACTGAATAAGGTATATTTGCACTGAGACTGACCCTTGTCCTCCTTGTTGTCGGCGTTGGCGGGGTCGCCGCCGCCGTCCAGCAGGGGTGTGTCGCGGTACTTGGACGCGCGCGGCCGCGGCGTCTTGTCCGGCGAGATGCCCAGCTCCGACAACATCGCACCCATGGCCTACAAGTTTATATCATACAATTTATAGTGTGTCGAGAAAGTGAAGAAATTAAAAAGTGACATCTTAGTGTCATCCCTTTCAAATCAATCTAAGAAAAAATGGATGACACTACGATTTTGCCACTTTTTAATTCCTTCACTTTCTTGACTATATGTGAACCTGCAATGAGTAACTCGTAGAATGTAAAAATAAGAACACACCATTGTATTGCGTATTAGTTGGATAAAGAATTAAATAAGTAAGGATGTGTATATGGCGTGTAAGTTGTAACAAAACAAAGCCATTATACTTTCGGGCGTATACGAGTATGTGTTCCTTGTATAAACTTGACTGCGAAAGTAGCGCTGAAAAAAGTTACTTTTGACTTCTATGTTTCTACGAGAAATGTCCCTATGTAATTTGCCCATACAAATAAGAGCGCTGCTATTTTTACAGTAAACTCGATATAAGGGACGCAGACACCTTTATTTTTTTACAATCTAAAAAAAGGTAACTGTGAACGTCGTCGTTTCACACTTGTTTGCTTTTACT
The DNA here is from genome assembly GCA_937595015.1 of Polyommatus icarus. Lineage (NCBI taxonomy): Eukaryota > Metazoa > Arthropoda > Insecta > Lepidoptera > Lycaenidae > Polyommatus > Polyommatus icarus. The sequence continues at coordinate 323,500 of OW569323.1, forward strand.
GCAGGACACAGTCTCTCTGGAAAATTTCTAGAGTGCTTGCAGAACCCTGCTTCTTTTAAAATGATATAGATTGATTAGAGAAGCAGGGTTCCGCAAGCGTTGTTGTTGGAAATTCCAGACGTAGATAAGACAATAGTGTTTAAGAGTACCAGTTGTAGCTCCACGCCCCATCCCTGTCATCATCGGGACGTTTCGACTGACCTTGGTGTCGATGCCGCAGTTGTTGGCGACGTTCTTCTGGCAGCGCTTGTGGACGTTGATGCCGCAGGTCTCGCAGTGCATGCCCTGCTTGATGAGGCCGTACAGCAGCGAGCCGCAGTGGTCGCAGAACGTGAACCGCTTGTACGAGTGCACCACGAACCGGTGCGGCACGTTCACGCTGAACCGCACCGACGCCGCGCTCTAACACACAACTTCAACAATTAATTATAATAAAAAAACATTATATAACTACATTATATTGTGACTTCTTAAAATGTATTTGACAATTAGTTAAAATAGTAGCAGTACTCTATGACGTATGTGCCACATACCCAGGTATTTCAGACCACTCGTGCAGATCAGAGTTAGATTGAACCAGAGTTAATAGTTTTCTTTGTCTTTCGTATTTAACAAAAGATACACTTAATTTGTATCTTTCAGTATGACACAATAACGGCGAAGTAGATCAATGAAATCGTCATCCTTCATTTTATATCGTCTATAAAGTTCTTTAAACACGAACATTTCTAAGCATTATAATAAGCAAATCGGTATAATGTTTCAAATGAATATGGCAAAAATTTACAGGATAACTTCACACTTATTTTTTATGGGCATAAAGATCTGGAGTTGGGAGTCGGGACTTTCCCAGGAAAGGGTATGATGAATTGGCGAGAACAAACAAACAAGCCACATCCGACTGGGAATGTGTCAGGGTATAAATAGCCCAGTCATAACAAACAGAGTTATTAATAAAATTCATTATAAAATGTGTCACCATATTCGATACCGCATATTAATGCAGTTTGGCAAGAAGAGTCTGTTATGGTAAATTAACCCATCAAGACCCATAAGCTCACTGGTGAGCGAGACACAATAGATTTCCAAGAATCCACGATCGAAGTATTAAAACAATATAATAATGTTTGTTTCAGCAGTAAGAAGATTAGGCATAAATTATGTTGGTATGTTGAGCTTACATATTACTTATAATATTGTTTGCAAACACTGCAATCGCGTAGCGTCGAGACAAGAGTAGGGTAGTATTAGTTAAGAAAATATAGAGAAACATGTCACACTTAATTTAGTTAATGTTACTTTAAAAATTTAAATTGCTGGCACTAAGAACCCTTATATGAAATGGCTTTTTGGCTCTATTATTGTCTCGACAGTATTCCAATGCATAGATATTTGTAAAACAATATAAGACTGATCGTTTTGAATATACATGACACAGAAGTTAACTTGGCACATACTTTTATAGTTACCTCAGAACAAGGTGTCTAGTTAATATCTGCGTGTTATAAGGTAAATGACTAGCAGATTGGACAGTACCAGTCATTGGAAAAAGCACAAAAACACCATATTTATTAATGTTGCTTTAAAATGTTGCCTGTTTTTAAAGAAAAACAGACAGTTTCTAAAGTAACATTAATAAATATGGTGTTTTTGTGCTTTTTCCAATGACTAGTACTGTCCAATCTACTAGTCATTTACCCTAGTTAATGTAAAGCAGTGTGTACTGACCTCCTCCTTCATGCCGGGGCACTTGGTGACGACGGACGAGTGGCACCGCTTGTGCACCACGCACGTGCATACTGAAACACCACAATATATTATTTACATTAGGGATATTATTGTAATTAAATCTAAATACTTTACACATGTGTCATATAAACTACAAAATGTTTGCTACTTCTTAATGCAGAAACTACTAAACGTATTTTTTGTAATAAAACTCATAACACCCAGAGGGGTGTTATCAGTTTTATTACAGAAAATACGTTTGTAAACAGAGGTTTATGTCGGGTTAGCTACAATATCATATTATGCAAAATGTATTACCTTGACACTGGTATCCCTGCTTGCCGATACCCCTGTAAAAATAACAAATATAATATTATTTTCATAACAATGATAAACAAATTACTAGAAAGCTATTTGTTTCAAAAATCTTTACACACAAAGTCAAAGGTATGTTTCTCAATGCACACATTGAAAAATAAATAAATGCGAAAATATAATAAAACTATAGCTGTCCCGGCAAACGTTTCTTTGCCATATTATATAAAGTATATCGCCCGTATTATTTTATTAAATTAGTGACTAACGGCCGTTCTCAATATTCAATCTATCTCTGGTTTGACATACGACCGATCGCAGCAGCGACCACTTATCCCAATAGACGCCTAATGCAAGGCAAATACTGTCTGGCAACATGTAAGACTAATAGGTCTTACTTGAGACAATTACAGCGAAATCTGTCTCATTATCGACCACTTCCGTGACCTATGTACATCTCATGCGTCTACTACTAAATAAAATACGATAAAGGCGAAATATGGCTCCCTGTACAGTAAAATGGTGTGGAAAATGTAGCCAATCGTCTAATTTTAGCAAAGACGGCATAACTTTTCATAGGTAAGCCAATTTTAAGATTTATATTGTCAGGAATCAATTTCTTCAGAGCTCAACTTACGCTGGTCCGAATACGTCAAGGAAAACGTTTGTTTATAAGTATTTCCCTTTCTATCATACACAAACTAGTAATCCTTATCCTTTCTTTCATTACTGTCAAGCCGAGTCAAGCGTCACTAGTGATGCGATGATTGACTTTTTATCAGTTAAACAAATTGTTTTTTTTTTCATGTTGTTGAAAAAGAGTAATATTTTATGAATTGTTTTTGTAAGCGTGTGTAAGTATGTGTTTTTAAATTTTTAACCGACTTCCAAAAAACGAGGAGGTTATATGTTCGGCTGTGGATATTTTTTTTTGTGTGTTCAACGATTACTCCGCCGTTTGTGAACCGATTTTCGAAATTTTTGTTTTGTTGTATTAGGTTTCACTCCAATTTGGTACCATATTCACAAAAGCGGTGACCTGATGGGATCCAGGAGTAATCGAGGGAACTCCTCGAAATTTATATGGAAACATATGGTGATTTTGGTTTTATGTGAAGTGTACTAAGAATATGCTACCAAAAATTCAAATATTGGGTCAAGGTATACCATGGTTTCGAAGATGCTGAGAGAACTCCTGACTCCTTATAGATACACGTTTGGGAGTTTCGGCGTTGTTTTAAGTACAGAAAGCATATGCTACCACGCAATTCAAATTCATCATCATCATCATCGTCATCATCATCATTACCACGTTGTACGGTTTGTACATACTAAATACCTGACTTAATACGTTGACGCGCCGTGTCGTCATTGTGGTGTCAAATTATTTTATTCTATTCCTGTATAACAATTACCAGTGCACTTAGCAATCCCAACTTGTTAACACGCTACCATAATAAACATAATAAAGGTGCTCTACTATCATACTCTTTGGAACTCTATAAACTTCCCCTTGGACCCCAACATCTTTTTTTGGTCCTTCGAGCCGGATTTCGTTCATATAATCATTTAAAGTCGTTGAATCTAATTTTGGTAACATTAGATGCACGATCATTGGATCCCACGTTGCCGTATCCAGCCCGATGTTAGCTATGCCATTCATGCATTCCTTAATAGCGTCATGCATTTTCTTAAGATTGTTGGCGTCAGGTTGCTGTATAACTGGAAGACTCATCATTGTGTTGAAAAACGATGAAAATTGCAGGCGGCGATTATCATACCGTTGCACTAAAATATCCCAGCAGGAATTGTAGTTTTCAGCACAGACAGATAAATGCTGTACCAGACTTTCTGCTTCCCCCTTCAATTTAGTTTTCAGGTGTTTCATTTTCTGTGCCTTATTAATTGTTGGGTTGTTATGAATCGTTTCGAGAAACAGATCCTTAAAAGATATCCACTTACTGTAGTTTCCGTAAAAATCAGGTATTTCCATTTTCGGTGCCGACTGCTGATAGTGAGAATTCGACCAAATTTTAGATTGAAGTTGTTTTCGCAAGTCATCATATTTTTCTTCAATATCTGAGTACACCTGGTAGTAGTGATCGTTAGACCCCTTCAGCTGAAAGTCAATTTCCCAGTGCAGTTTGTCGATAGACTCCCACTTTGATTTTAAAATGTTCAAATTATCTTCCAGCTCCCACTTTTCACTAACTCTAGTGATGTCGATTTTAGCCATTGCACGATAAATCGCATTAAAATTGCATTCTTGTCTATTTAAAAGTTGTTGCAATTCTTCAGATTTTCCGTCCTCGCAGCCTTGGGCGTAGTCAACAGAAATATCACTTAAATCAAAATTCACATTATGTTTCTGCTGTTGCAAATATTTAAGTCTGTTATTTATGTCGTTTTTTGTAGCTAGATACATTTCTTTAGTTTTGTTGTAGACGTCTTCAGAGAAATAATTTATATTTTTGTCTTCCAGTTCTAGTATTAATAAGGCATTTCTCGCCTCGAAGTCTCTCCACTGTTCTTCCAGAGATGACAAACGTAATATGTTGAGGTACTCTTCAGTTTTTCGAGACGAAGAATCTTTGCGGTAGTTTGCACACAAAGACTTGATATTCTCGAAACAAGTTGATTGAAGTTCAAGTTTATCCATGTTGATGTTAAGAAATAATGTTATAGCTCACCAAACTTGGCACGTAGTTGACGGTGACAAGTACAGCTAGGCGTAGTTCACGACACGAAGATCCAATTTCAATGAATTGGTCGTATCCAAATCTCGCTATGAATATGCACTCTTACCCAGTGTGTGCGTCCTTGTCTCAATGCAGCTGGGGATTCTCGCTTGTGAGAGGCCAGCCACACCGATTCGCCACTGTCGTAAGAAATACACAAAAACACGCGAGAATAATCTCGAAGGACCAAAAAAAGATGTTGGGGTCCAAGGGGAAGTTTATAGAGTTCCAAAGAGTATGATAGTAGAGCACCTTTATTATGTTTATTATGGTAGCGTGTTAACAAGTTGGGATTGCTAAGTGCACTGGTAATTGTTATACAGGAATAGAATAAAACAGTCAGTGATGCCGAGTTCAAATAGGTAGTAGCGGAGATAATCTGCATTTCTGTTTTAATTGTTGCCATGTTTACGCGGTTTGGTGGACGGAGTGGGCTACGTAGCCAATAGCTTGTTTGGAATATTGGACCAACGTTTTGCAGAAAAATATGAAAAAGACATAGAAAGAATTCAGAGTAACGAGGACTATTTACTTGAGCTAATAAAAAACCAAACTAGTATCGTGGAATTAGAAAATAAAGTACTGAAGAAAAGTGAAGATAACATTCAACGGCAATTCGATATGATGGACCGCTTTGTCAACCAAACTAACGTAAACATGGCAACAATTAAAACAGAAATGCAGATTATCTCCGCTACTACCTATTTGAACTCGGCATCACTGACTGTATATCTTCTCATCAACAGCTTAAAGACTTTTCAAAACATGCTGTTCAATTCGCTTACAAACGTCTACCGAGGACATATGGATGTGCACCTGATATCTCCGGCTCATCTTATACAGCAATTGAACGAAATATCGGGAAGAATTCCGAAAGACCTATCTTTACCTGTAGAAAACTACAAAGAAGATATAAAGGATCTCTACACGTTGATATATGTGAGGGCGCGAGTCACCGAAAACTACTTTCTTTTCGAAATGCATATACCGCTGGTGTCAAATGAAGATTTTAACTTATACAGGACGATACCATTGCCTGTGAAAAACAATGAAAACTACGCATTTATACGAATTTCCTCGAAATACATCGCAGTGAACTTAGAGAAAAATATATACATTTCGCTAGAAGAAGATGACCTTAAGAGCTGTCTCCAAAAAAGATCAGATATAATTATATGCAAAATAAATAAACCTATTTTTGACTTGCATAGCAACGGAGCTCCATGCGAAGCGAAATTACTGTCACATCAAAACCTCGAGCCCTGTGACGTCGAAAGCGCATCATGCAAGGACGCGTGGCTCGAGTTGCATTCGTCGAACAAGTGGCTCGTCATATGCTGCGATACGTGCACTTTACGAACCATATGTGACAGTGACGTGACCTCACATACTATGACGTCATCGGGAATAGTATCGCTGCCACAAGGATGTGTACTTCAGTCGAACGACTTAACGATATACGCACATAATCGTTACAACAGCCGTTTGAAGTTAGATTATGAAGTTGCAAGTACAGCGCTGGACAATTCAGTAAACAAAATAGTGAATTTAACATACGACTACACTCCGAATCTGTTTCAGTCTACAGCACGTGAAACAAAAATAATCGCTCAAGAGATTGCCGAGCAAAAAGAGCGGGAAAAAAACTTTCCGTCGCCTATCATATCAGCGCATGATATACACCAGTATGTCATTACATACTTATTATTGGTAGCAGCGCTTGTTATTGGCCTTGTGTGGGTTGTGAGGAAATATCCCCACTGTTTAAAGAAAAAAAAGAGCCATCCACTTGCACCCACTGAAGATATCGAACTTCAAACATTTCACCGGCGTCACAACCGACGAGATGATGGTGTTCAAGCCCAAGTCGTGCCACCACCGAAGCCACCACGAAGCGCAAACACCAGTAGAACCAACTTTGCCTTTAATTTTGATTAATTTCAATTTTAATTTTTAAGTAACTTTGTTGTGAAATGTCATTTTATACTTATTTTTACTTTTACCTTTATATTTTAACTTTTATATTTCTTTACATAATTTTATACTTAGAACATGAACTATTTCATTTATTGTTAAGCAATGAGTTTTTGTTAAGTAATCGATTTTTTCTTGTTTTTTGGGTTGTCAAGATGTACGGTTTGTACATACTAAATACCTGACTTAATACGTTGACGCGCCGTGTCGTCATTGTGGTGTCAAATTATTTTATTCTATTCCTGTATAACAATTACCAGTGCACTTAGCAATCCCAACTTGTTAACACGCTACCATAATAAACATAATAAAGGTGCTCTACTATCATACTCTTTGGAACTCTATAAACTTCCCCTTGGACCCCAACACACGTCGTGTTAAAAAAATATTGATACACACAGAACTGGTTGAAGTATCTACGGGTAACTGCATACCTTTAGAGAATATATCAATTCTAAACTGCTCATCTGCACTGCAAAGAATAAATTTGACTACAACGGCAGAAGATAAGAGCGAAATTCAGTTCGGCACCGAAAGTCATCAAGATTTAGACAGCGCCATAGAATCAATTTGCTTATCTCAGTTTGCTGAAAATACTATTGAGTACATAGCAGGTTTTGTTGCTAGCTCTTTAATAAAGCATTTGAAATGTAAAACCTGCATAGGGGCATTGATTACTTTAAACGAAAATGCTAACAGTTTTATAGCTTACAGAGACATGGGTGGCTTAATCTACCCATCACAAAGTGTTGTTAAAATTTGCCGTCGCTGTGAAGTTATCATGAAATTGTATATTGGAGGCGTAAAGAAAAGTGAACCAAGCAGAGTTTTTAGTCAATAAAACTTCAAGCAGCTTTATTGGTGAACAACTTTTTTCAGAAATAAGTTTCCATCAATTTCATTATGAAGAAACCAATCATGTGGTGGATTTAGCAAATAGTGTGATGTATAAATACATAACTACAAGATTGGTATTTCTTACAAAATCTTCGGTTCAGAAACCTGCAGTTCGGAGAATTTATACGAAGTTAATTCATTTTAAAAATGATTAAATATTAATTTATAAAAGTCTTTTCTTCATTCTACACTTAAAAATAAAATAAATATTATGTACTGTTTTTTTTTCTTTTGGCCAGCGCTTCTCGTACTTCCCATCACTAGTTATGATTTATGACATGCCGTGAATTGGCCAATCGTAATGCATTTCTTCCCTCACCCCGCGCGTCGCTTACCTCAGCGCATTGACACAATTATTTGTTAAGAGAAATCAAAACATTAGGCGTCTATTGGGATAAGTGGTCGCTGGATCGCAGCTAACATTGAATTGACATAAAAATACATATGTCTCTAGCTAATGTCTAATGAGAGCTATTCCTATCTCTAGTAGGGCAAAACCAGAGATAGATCAAATATTGGGAACGGCCATAAATAAGTATGTCACCATGGCAACGTCCATCGCTATCCCGTGACCCGCGTCGCATAAACAATGGCCGCTCTTTATAGACAAATAATTTGCAATAAAATAAAATTGCGACTATAAGTAAAGATCTAAGCTATCCTATCTCTCAAGTTGGATAAAAGCACACATTAAAAAAAGAAACATTAAAATCGGTTAAGTAGTTTAGGAGTCCATCGCAGACAAACATCGTGACAACTGACAGGAGATTTATATATAATAGATTTGTGTAGCATCGGCATAAAAATTGTGTAATGTAAGGCCGGCCATATAGACGGACTGCATTTTGCAGTCGAGACCGACTGCAAAATGCGGTCCGCACGGTGATTTGCAGTTTTCATACTAAATTCACGACCGCTCGAGCAGTTCATGAGCGGTCGGTGCAAACAACGCGACCGCTCTAGAGCTGTCGGCCTCGACTGCAAGATGCGGTCCGACTATGGCCGGCCTAAGACCGTACAGTGCTTTCTTGGACTCACCATATAAACTCTCGGCAGTGGCTACAGAATGTGGGCTGTCGGAGGAAGGTGGCCATGAACTTGTGTCCGCAGACCTGGTGCACGCGCCGCCGCAGCGCGCCGCGCCGCCGCGCGAACCCCACGCCCTCCTTGAACTCGCGCCCGCCGCGCGCGCCGCCGCTGCCGCCGCTGCTCGCCACTGCCAAACCGACATAACAGTCAACTATTGTAAGACGTACGTTACACGGTCAATCCATCGGTCTCAGACTGACGCCAGATTGATGACCGGAAAGTGCATAATATAAAAATGATAAGTCCGTCAATCCAACGGTTACACGATCATTCTCCCGTCAGTGCAGATGATACCAAACTGAGACTGACCTTGTAAACATGCTCAACAGAAATCTAGATATTACCGTTATATGAAGGAGAAATATGTTTTTGCCCAGCTAATCGAGGTCTCAGGCAATTTTCGTCATATCGTGGTAATGCCGCTGTCTATATCTAGATTTGTCTAGTATGTTATTTTTAATATGTAGTTAAAACATATAATTTTTATGAAAGTCGGTTTCAGACTTTTGTCGACGATTCAAATAGTCGTCCAATTGTAAAAACAAATAATGCCAGTATTTCAAATGTAAGTCTAGAGTCTAGACTACACGGATAATAATATTATTATCCTCTTTTGTATATTTGTACCAATTTGTCCCCTCAGTAACAACAAAAGCGACACAACATTCCATTTTAGCTTCATATAGGTCATGTCTTGTTTCTAATCGTAGGGAAGTGGTGGAAGTGTAAACTGACTATAGGGTCAGTGCTATCACGTAATAGTCTCGCCGTCGGCGGGGCGGCGGGCGGTGTGTACTGACCTTGTGAGTTCCATTTGAGGTCTATTTTGAGATGCAGCTTCCCGTGGGGTTCCAGGTCCACCTGTAGACAGTTAATGTTGTTAAACCGTTTCATACACAAATAAGTTGTCCTGGGCAGTTTACATACTCTTCAGACATAATGTATTAAATATGTTTTAATCCATATCCAAACTAACATTTCAAATGCAAAAGGGTATATTATATTAAACTGCTCATGGGCGCCGGCAGGAGGGTTCCAGGTGGTGCACTTGCACCCCTTGGGTATCTCGGGATCAACAGGAATTATTGAAATAAAAAGCATTTTGTAACTCTATTACCATGCCGTACAAAGATTGTTCGTAATGTTTCGGCACTAAATATATTCCGTTGACGTAAATAGACAGGCATTGTTGTTCGTAAAAAGTAAAAAGAAAAGAAATAAAACTAAAATCTGCACCCCTTGGGAATTATTTCTGCCGGCGCCCATGATACTGCTCCTCAGATTAAACTACTAAACCGATTGTAATTAAATTAGATTCGTTGCGGCATGGGCTAGTAATAAATATTGTGATTGTTTTACTACAGCAAGTACATTGTCAGTTGTAAATGGTAGAATAATTTTATATTTATATCTCGTATAATATCAGTCTGTTACTAATTAATTATTGTAAAATTATCCTGGTAACTGCTCACATAGCAAGCAAAAAATAACATACCTAGCTGTGAAACATTTCCTACGAAATTACCAATCGTTGATGCGTTATGGTTTTGTGTACTTCTGATAAGTAGTGTCCGACCGAAGGTCTATTTTCGGCCGAAGCCGAAGCCGATTAATCGGCAATCGCCACAACCTTCGGCCGAAGCCGAAGCCGAAGGTTTATAATCCTAATCACTCGACTCTCAGTAATTAATTTATAACCGACTTCAAGAAAAGGAGGTTATCAATTCGACGCGTATGTATGTAATATTTCCAGAACTGCCCAATTTTCGTATATGTTAGTCTGTAATCTGTATCAGCGTCTGAACAAATGTGCCAAATTACAAGTGTATGTATGTACGTTTTTATGTTTGTATTCGCATATCTCTGGAACTACCATTCCGATTTCAATAATTCTTTTTTGTTTTACTAGGTATTGTTCAACTTAGGGAATAGTGCAAGTTTCAACAAAATCGGTTTAGTAGTTTTGGAGATACGGAGTTTTAATTCTCAATTGCGTATGATTTTGAAGTCGGTTTTATCTTTTTAAATACAGTTATTTTCAGTCTACAAGCTACAATTAATATTAAAATTAAGTATTTTAACATTTCAATATTGAATATATTGAAATGTTAAATACCTCTATATTGACTGTCTCATAGAGAAGTTGATTTAGAGATGGTAATAAAAGTTTGTGATTTCATGATTTATTTATTACTTAATAATTTGTGGACTACAAATAATTAATTAAGTTTAATGCTACGTCCGCACGTTTGGCGTTTGCTACAAACTCCAAATCGCCACAAATCGTCACAAACGTTTCGCTTGATTTGGAAACCCATCCACACGCTTGCGAGTGAGTTAGTTTGTTCTGACGCGGCAAGCATGACGGACGTCGAAGTTGCTGTATCTGCTATAAACATTTGGAAGTTATTTTTATCTATTTAATATAAATAAAATCTATATATAAATAAAATTAGTGTCTATTTGTAATATTGAAAGAATATATTATATACGCTACATACACCAAAACAACATATTTTTTTATTTTTGTCTGTATGTCTGTCTGTCTGTCTGTTTGTTCCGGCTAATCTCTGAAATAGCTGGAGCTATTTTGACCGGACTTTTTTTTGGTAGATATAGGTTATATTGTAGTAAGGAGTAACTTAGGCTACTTTTCAACCGAGTTCCAAAAAGGAGGATATATTTTACTTTGACGCGGGCGAAGTTGCGGGCAACAGCTAGTTATAAATATAAGAAAACTATATACTGAATATAATTAATATAATATAATTTAATACGTTTTCATTTGACCACCAGTCATTCATTTTTCGAAAGCACACACAGACATACTACGTACGTATAGCACGTCTGTTCGCTTACAGAGCATCGACAAGAATGAACGCGCACAAACGTGTGGACGGGTGGCAAACGCTTGCGGCAAATTCCCTTTGATTTGCGTTCAAAAACCGACACTGGGTCGGATCGGCTACAAGTCTATGCAAACCTAAACAAACCAAGCCAAACTCCCTATCCACACGTTTGTTTTTGTGACCGTTTGTGACGATTTGTTGAGGTTTGGCAAACGTGCGGACGGGCCTTGAGGAATGACTCAAATGTGTAGTTCGAAAACGGATGAGAATTCTGGAAAAGTGTATCTAAGAATCAAAATTATAGAGAATTTAATAAGTTTTTTTTTTTCATCGTAGAATGTTTTTTGCTACAACGCATCGTTATTTAGTTATTGGCCAAAAACCAAAAATTGAGACTTTTGGCACTCTCCCCTCACTCTGGCTCACCTCCTAGACTTCAGGACTTTTAGTATGTTTTATCCCTAAGCACCCTGAATAAGTTCCAGCAGAAATCTCTCAGGTTCCCGCTCACGCATTATACAACTACTTTATTGACTGAACTATTGTAAAAAAATATTCTTTATTATTTCACAAATAAGAATAATTATTAAACCAATCAATCAGTCTTTGTTTTACTCGACTAGCCCGAAACTAGACTAATAAATAAAATAAACAAACACTAACTGCTTAATAAATAAATTTATTCAGTAGTTAGTGTTTGTTTATTGTATTTGACAGTGACTCCCAACGGCCTCTGCATACACGACTCACTCAGTCTTTCGTAACGGTTTACAGTTCGTTCAATTTCGACGGTTGCTCGGACCTTCGGCAAAGCTTCGGCTTCGGCCGGGTTTTAGCTTCGCCGAAGGTGGTTTTTTTGGCCGAAGGCGGCCGAAGCCGAAGCTTCGGACGGACACTACTGATAAGCTTTGGCACATATTATGTTTTCTTTGTGACTGTACCTAAATAAAACATTCTACATCACAAACTGATTTAGGGACATATTTTCACGTCGGTCGTCTGCAGATAACAGAAGGTAAACCGTAAACCCTTATGCGTATTCATCGGTTCGTCAGACTGCGTTCAAAGAATGGTGTAATTTAGCAATTTGCTAACAGTACGTTACAATATCTGCTATCGAAACGTTAATTTGCTGTTCTCCAGCTACTATGACGACTAACGGAGTCCGTCAACCACATATACGGGATTCGAAGTAAAAATGGAATGAGGAACATTTTTTGTGGCCTATACATAAATATGTAGATATATACGAGCCAGGTTGGCCTGCGGAGGCGTTAGATCGAGGGGAGTGTAAAACTTTGGGGGAGGCCTGTGCCTACCATAGGCTCTTAAAAAATACATAACTGGTGTTTTTCGCTGCTTATTTCAAGCAGATTAGTTTATTCCTAAAAGAAACAATCCTACGTCTTTTACTTGGGGGGGGGGGCTAAAATATACAGAAACATTTTATCAAAAACAGCTCAGCTCTTGATCGACGAACAGGTAACATAGGATTATAGACAGACATACATATAATATGTATGTGTATTATTATAAGTATGGAAGTATGGATCAAATTGCATCAGCGTTGCACCAGCGTCCAGCATCAGTTCCGGCAATGTGTTTCGCAACTGGTGAGTAAAGATCATTACGACGACATGGCGACCGCGGCGCGTGACGTCGGGAGGAATTCTACATATTCTAGGTATTGCTGGCTGAGTCACCCGCACGCGTGATTCATTATGTGACCGCGTGCGGCTTGCGGCATAGACAGGGCGTGGGAAAACACTTGCCTCTGAGTTCTGTACCAGCGAAAAGTGTCGGTAAGTGACGAGACCATATAGCCCTAGCGGGCTTTGAGGCAAAAGAGGACTATGTAATATGTTTAGCATATATTGGCTTAAGAGTCCGTATACGAAATTTTGCCGATTTCGCTCATTTAACAAACGTGATTTAACAGTTAAAATACAGTATTTCTATAAGTTTAAATGCACAACATGTTTCAATTATAATCTAATGTTGCAGCTAGATTTTTTATTTTTTTTAAGTATCTTTAAATAATCCAACTCAAACCCGCGACAGTTTTGTGATTTTTGCTGTAAAAGGTTTAGAATATCACCTTTTTATTATGGATTGTATTGACGTCTTAACGGTATGAAAAAAATACAATGTACTGTTGAGAAAGTCGTCTATACAATGTTGGAATTACTTTTTACCACATTCATATAAAAAACCCTTTAAAAATCAGAATACCTATAACTGCCCGCTAACTTGGCGATCGTCCTATTTCACCTGGCATATGAAAGACGGGCGTGAGTGTGAAGAGAGCAGTAGAAAAGATAGTACGGGCTCTTAAGCAGACGGTTTTTTTAAACGACGCATCTACATCACGCAGAAATAAACTTAGTACCTGCACTTCTATACAGTTTTCTTTAAACCATACCTATGCCTATTATCTGCGTGGTATTCCTCTTTTATGCCGTGTTAAAATATACATGTGATTCTTTTGCTTGTTTCAATTTGATTTATCCTTGACTCTGGAGAACCAATCTATAGGATATTCACTAGGCTTAAAAAGCCGCTTCCAACCATATGGTATATCCGGTAATAATAAACGCAAAAATCTCGGTCGTCGAGGAGATCGTCAGCCTAATACAGATTTAGGACCAGCCGTGATCTCTAATCTGCCTGCTTCAAAAAAGTGGACTAGACGAGAGTATACATAATTCAATTAGAATCGTTGTCGGCGAGAGTCGGTGTTGGCTCGTCCGTGTATAAATAGTGGGGTGCAATCTGCAGCGGCGGCGGGCGGAGGCGGGCGGCGCGGCTCGCGGCTGGCTGCGCGCTAATGGACTCGTGATTGGAGTCTACGTGTCGCGTCCACACCGAATTTCTTCTTTTTACGTCGACTGGGGTATATAGGTCGCGGCCGGGTTACCCCCGACTAGTTGCGAACGTAATCTCAACAATTTGGGCGCACCCGGCGAGCGCCAATGTCGGCGGGGCACGCTCGCATATGTGCACGCACGCACGCACACCCGCACGCACGCACTACGGGCGCCCTGAGCCACGCTGCCTGAGCCCTAGACATATTTTGCACGACGCGATATTGATATAGCTTTAAATTAGAGCAAATAACATTAATCTATCTATGCTAAAAATATTATAATAATATGTATATACATGAGAAAGTGTATCTGATGGAAATCTGAACGGATTTTGATTAGATATTTTTTTTTTTATAGATATAGAGATATTTTTTTAGAGATATATTTAATTCCCGTGAAATATAGGAAAGAATACGAGACCACTAATTGCTATAGCCCTATTCAAATGTAATTGATGAATTGAAATAAACGTAAACAAAACAATAGACAATGTAATTTTGCCAATTTAAAAGTCACTTGTTTAATTAACCATAAGGAAATATAATCTAATCTTGTTATTTATGCTTCTAATTAACCGGAACAGAGAATAACTAGTATGCTCCTAGGTATTTATAACTCAACAAAGAACTATACGGTGTAGCAATAAGAGTTGTCTCATGGTTGCGACATACAGCTCAGTTAATAGCATAATATTATAAATGATACATTATGCCATACCGGTAGCCAGTACAATGAATACTTATGCTGTACAATACCTCATTCCTTGTATAATTACTGTGTTATTGCAATATTACATACTATTTATTAATTATTATTATTTGACATATTGTACATGTTCAAGATAATTATAGAACACCATCATAAATGTAACTAATTTATCTCTATTTTTACAGTAGGTAAGACGCGCACCCGGAAATTAATTAGTGTTGTGTCTATGTTGTGCTATCGAAAAATATATTTATTGTAAGTTTAAGTCACAAATTCAAGGGAGAGATATTTTGATAAAATATTGATAATAGTGAAACAGTAGTATCCGAACATAAATATACAATAAAATATAGTAAAAAAAGACGCTGTGAAGATTGAGAGAAGGCCAGACAAACAATGACGAGCAGGGACAATGACAAAAAACAAAACAAATAAAAGGGTTTTGTAATAAATGCAAGAAAACTTTATGTTCGTCATGTTTTAATGAAAAACATTGAATATTTTGTTACTTGCTACCTTTTTTCAAGAAATACTATCGATATTTTTGAAATGTTCAATTTCCCATCACTATTGATTTATCGATATTTTACCAAAATTTAACTTACGAGATCCAAATGAACTCGTATATTTTTGCAATTACGAGGCCCTTAAGTTCAAGTAAATTTATTTTGAGTTTTTCTTAATCATTTTTACTGCTATCTCCGGGCGGGACCATATACTATAAGATACATTCATTGTTTATCGTTTCGTATAAATAAAATACGAAATCAGTCAGTTTTCAGAAAAATATTAAGGTTTTAAGGAAGCTACTCGTACGAGATCTAAAGAGTCTCGGTGCGTCATTACGAAAGGAAAGAAACAAATACTTTTCGGTCTCGTAACGCCAACATAAATATAATAATACGGCAGATCTTACAAATTACCTTACGCAGTGAATGTGTTAACTGAAATAAAATACGATATTTGTTATTAGGATTGTGATACAGTTTGTTACGCCCCACATTTCAACAAACTACACACCAGAAGGATCTTGTTTATTGGAACATGTATAATGGTGTACCATACCTTGTTCTTGCCTTATTAATGCAAATCGCTCATAAGATTCTAATGCAGTTACTACTACATAATAAATTAAGCTGCACCAACTTATAAATAATTAATTATTATTATTGATTCTCAATTGATAATATAATATTACTTTGAAATATTAATTCTTCAATCATGGATTCTTGGAAATCTTTTGTTATTGCCCACAGGGATTGATAGGTTAATAGAATATAACTTTTAAAAATGGATAAGCATCTCATAATAATAACTATAAGAAACCCTGTCCAGTAAGTGTGTGGCCTGTGAGTAACGGAAGGACAATGTCGCAAAAATCTACTTCTGAACATTGTATCCTAATAGTACTGATCATTATATTATTAGATTTGAATGTTATTAATTATGTAACTATTGTTCTGTGGAGGGATCCTATCTTTTATTATTGTCTAGAAATATTCATGTTACAAAAATTATTTTAGCTCTATAATGTTTAAAGTAATTAATGCTTCAACTCCCAAGCGGCCACATGTGGCTGCAAGAACAATAGATTTCCAAGAAACTGCAATCGAAGGATTAATTAGCAATTCATTGAAGTTTGGCATAATCTTTTGCAACAGTAACATATCACACTGAGTAGATGAGTTGATGTGACAAAGTTTTCAACACCGTAAAACTGTATGACATCCACTATTGTTTTCAATAAATGTAAGCTATTTAAAAATATGTTTAATTGGTCGCCCTGGTGTTGCTCGTTGTACAGAAAACATTAACTATTATTGTTGCGCCTCTACTGTTATTCTTGGTTAAATTTTGACTTACCCAAAAATCTGTGGCATCCTTGTCTCTGTGCATCAGGTCCTCAAATGAAATAGTACAGTTGGCGACAAACTCATCGGGCGTGATGGAGGCGTCGTGGAACACCGTGATACCCAAACTACAACAGAAACACGGCCGTGAGAGTCGCACACCACATCGACAACGTTCACTACACAGCCCAACGAGCGGCGGTACCTCGTAGCGCTCTGCACTTCGTGGATGAAGGTCTCGTTCCAGACGGGATCGAACGTTTTCGGCTTTGTAGTCGAACGGTCCAGGTGATGTTCGTCGGCGTCGATCGAAACGTACGGATCTATCGGCTGGTCGTCTGAAAAATATCCTCTATTTACTAATATTACGTCCACTCGACACAGTAAACACGTCCAGCTCGTTATGCGCGCACTACTCGACGGCGGCCCCGAGCGCCTTTGCACCGAGTTTTAGGGGCGTGCAAAATAAATATTACGCTGGACTTATATATATTCGGGGCTCACCTGGCTTTCCGAAGGCCATGTTGTGCCGTTTCTGAAAGTCGGTCGGTCTGAGGCCCGTCGCCTCGCAAACCTTCACGCGCACTGTTCCGCTGAACATGGCGCTGCCGACCAACGAGCCGTATCACCGAGACCGTGCCACCACACTATCACTTCCTCACTTTATTCCCACATAAAATCATTGACGGTGCTTCATTATTAAAATAGAAATAGAGACATGACAGCAATAAGATCGGCCATGGATGGATGGATTTATTTTGTCTATGGATTCTTTTTTTTCCGCCCACGGAGCAGGCTATAGTCTTTCAACCATAGGGCCTTATCACACGACACACTGGCGATTAGCGAGCGGTTTGAAAGTGACGCGTTTGCGCAGCGCAGCGTCGTTGCGGCGTGGCGTGGACGCCATTTTGTACACTCGTCTAGGGAATTCTAAACGAGTGTACAAAATGTAACGTCTGGGGAATTTCCCTAGACGAGTGTACAAAATGCCGTCCACGCCACGCCGCGACGACGTTGCGCTGTCGCGGCGTGCACGTCGCAATCGCGTCGCTTTCAAATCGCTCGCTGATCGCCAGTGTGATAAGGCACATACTCTTCGATCCATAGCCAAATTCAGCACAGACCAAGCACAGACAATAAATGGCGCGGATTACACCATCAATATTATCATAATTCGAGTATCACGCGAAATCCACACGGATCACGAGTACTGAAGCGCCCTATTAGACGGTCAATATTATCACCGTCAGTACACAGTTGAAATCGCTAGAGGAAGGTCGTCTCATACAATTATTTTTTTTATATATAAGAGAAAAATAGCAAAAGCAATAATACTAACATGCGCGTTAAAATTGTTAAAAACTAAACGCATGCAAAACAAGACGGATTATTGTTTATTATTTTTATCTATCTTAAGGGCCCCCGAGACGATCAAACGGTTTGATTCAAACCTTACGTGTTTGATGCAATCGTTTGATGTCGGTTTGAACGGTTTGTCAAACGACACTGCCCAGTTTATTTCAATACGCGCTGTCGAGTACACGTCTTGTGATGCAAACATAAGATGCTCTAGACTCTAGCGTCTAGATTCTAGAACGAGGATCATGATTTTCTTATGTTCATAACGTTAATGTCCTCTGTCAAAAGAGAAAAATAAGAAAAAGACTTTGGTCTAAAGAATAGTATGAACTAAAATATCGTTTTATCGACGAACATTTACAGAAAGTGCTAGAAACTACAGCTTATTTCTTTTTTCTCCTTCGAAATCCAGCACTAAACTAAGCTGAGTTTGATCAAACGCTTCGGAATACGACCAAACCGCGCGTCAAACACAACAAAAATATGAAGTTTCATCAAACAAGCTTCAAACACGTAAATGTTTGACAAACTGTTCAAACTAGCTTTGTAAACGATCAAAATGGTTTGAGTCAAACCAAAATTTACGTGTTTGAGTCAAACCGTTTGACCGTCTCGGGGGCCCTTTATATTATATTTAAACTTCTTTCGGATTCCATAAAAATGGGCATGTTTCTTACAAAAGAATTAACTCCTTGAGGTCATCAGGCTCTAATAATTATTGTTATAAGAATTCCTTATCTCATTATTAAGTATGTTTATTAGACGTAACTCCTTCTACTTCATCTGCGCCCACACCGAGGATGTCTTATGCAAATGTACTCAAAACTACAGCGACTGTACATAATTCCGAGTCCCCAAATAATTTTGCCCGACCGAAAAATAAGGGAAAAAAGACGTCTAAGGTTGAGTTTACGGATACCAAGATGGAATTGGATTTGGATGAAATTCAAGACGTAAGCAACGATGCCGGACTTTCTACTAACGAGGAATGCTCGGAACCAAGTATTAATAATAATCAGCGTGAAGTGCACTTTTCTGAACTGTTGTCTAGGCTTCGGGACATAATTTTTTTAAAAGGTCAATCTTTCCAACAAATGATTAAAAATGTTATTAAGTGTTGTGTCGAATGGTTGGTTTTAGTTGTAGTTGACAGTGTATCAGCAGATTGGCCCGTGTTGAATCAAATAGTGGATTATTTTAACAATAAATGGATAGGAAATTTTATTGTGAAAAGCTTAGCATTATGCAGTGGAATTCCCAAAGTTTGCGCCCTAAATTAGTTTGTTTAGAAAACTTCCTTGTCCAAGAAAGAATTCATATAGCTGTCATTTGTGAAACATGGTTACAACCGCAGAGTTTCTTAAAGGTAAGTGGCTACAATATTTTTCGAAAGGACCGAGATGATAGTTACGGTGGTGTGGCTATTCTGGTGCATGCCTCAATTAAATGTCAACTTCTTAATGTACAACTTAGAAATTCTCGAATCGAGGTAGTAGGTATAAAATTATTTAATGTTTTAGACATAGATAGTATAATGTCAGTTTATTGTCCGCCTTCGGTTAACACGTCACAGTCGGATTGGGAAGATTTATTTTCATTTAGATCAAGAAAAAACTTAATTTTGGGCGATTTTAACGGCCACCACGTGAGTTGGTCGTATAAGTCAGATGGTCGTGGTTGTCAACTTTTTGATGCCCTTCTGGATAGTCAATATGTCGTTATAAACAGTGGTTCGTCTACTCGGATCAATCCGGTAGGCGGATCACAAAAGTCAGCTCCAGATATTTCGATAGTCTCTTCAGATGTGGCTTTAAAATTTCATTGGAAAACTCTGAATGAATCGCTAGGAAGCGATCATTTAATTATAAAATTATCTTTAAATATGTCGGACTCGTGTTTTAAATATAATACTTTACGAAGGAATTTTAAAAACGCTAACTGGGATTCATATACTGTTTTATTGTCTGAGCTTTTCACAAATTTCACTTTTTTGCATGTTAATTTACAAGGTACGTACGATAGCTTTGTTGATATTTTAAATACAGCGGCTAATAAATATATACCCTTCATAAAAGTTAATCCAAACCCGACTAGTAAGTTTTCGCCAAAACCTTACTGGAATATGACCCTATCTAAATGCGTAGCAGAACGTAGATTAGCCCTCTCTAGGTTTAGAAGGAACCCGACCCCACAAAATTTTGATATTCTGCAGGAAAAAAATCGCATATCCCAGAGACTCATTCGCAATGCTAAAAGTATGGCGTGGCGATCGTTCTGTTCTTCGCTAAATGAAACCTCGTCCTCGAATGATATTTGGAAAAAAATGCAATGGTTGAAGGGATATAGAGTAGTTAGAAATCACGTAGATATTAGTAAAGCCGATCAACTGTTACATAATTTGAGTCCAGACTACGTAATGCCTGCGGAGCCTACTTTTGTATCAAAAAATCCTACGCTTAATAAACAAATTACTATGCAGGAATTAGAGAGAGCGATTCGGCCTAAAGATACATCACCGGGACACGATAATATTTCATATTCGATGATAATTCATCTCCCAGATATCGGTAAACAGTTATTGCTTTTACTCTATAATAATTTCTTTTCACGTGGTTTTGTACCTATACAATGGCGAGATGTAACTATCGTGCCGATACCTAAGCCGGGTCGAGACCCTAATGACCTATCGTCGCTTAGACCTATATCTATGATATCCTGTATCTGTAAAGTTTTTCATTCCATTCTAATATACAGGTTAGAATGGTTTATCGAGAAACATCATTTATTATCAGAGAATACTACTGGTTTTCGTAAGTGTCGTTCGACATTGGATAATTTGAGTAATTTCGTTATGAATATTGAGATTGGTTTTTTAAAAAAGGAATCAACTATTGCTTGTTTTATTGACATTAATGACGCGTATAACAATTTAGATTTAAACAGTTTACTGCAGATTATGGATCAGCTAGGGTTGGGGGATGTAATGTGTCGATATTTTTGGAATTATCTTAAAGAAAGATGTCTTAAAATGAATGTTAATGGCCAAATTTTATGTCGTTGTACAGGTCGAGGTTTGCCACAGGGGGACCCAGCGTCGCCACTCCTGTTTAATATCGCGACTATTTTTATATGTAGGAAAATTTTTAATGTAAATAGATCACAATACGCGGATGATTTTGTATTGTTTTTGACAGACAGTAATATAAGTCGGGCCTCTGAAAAACTGCAAACGGCGTTGAATATTTTAATAAAGTTATTAGGAGATTTAGGATTGGACATTTCTACGACTAAAAGTAAAGTATGCCTTTTTAAAAGAGGTTATAAGCGCGACAACATCGTTTTAACTGTTAATAATACTAGATTACCCTTGGTTGATAATTTTAAATATTTGGGTCTATGGCTCGATCGATCATTGAGATCAAATGAGTCAAATTGGGGTGTACATCCTGTCCATATTAGGCGTTTATACATGTCACTAATTAGAAGTCGGTTGGATTACGCTTGTTTTTTGTATGATAATGCGAGTAAAACCCATCTGTCTAAACTAGATAAAATTCAAAATCAATTTTTAAGACTTATCGGTGGATTTGTAAAATGTACTGCAATTCATGTGATGGAAAACGAGTTACATCTTCAACCTTTGTTTATTCGCAGGTATTATTTGGCAGGTAAATATTGGCTCAAGGTAAAATCTTTTCAAAATAATACGATAATTCCTTTATTGAATGAAATACAAGATCTCAATAATAATTTTAGAAACCCTACTTCTAGAGGTAGGAAAAAGCCTGTATTAGTTACGATTAATGAATCCTTTAACACGATTGCAGTACATTCTAGTGCTCAGCTAGAAATGTACACACTAAGTACGTGGGTTAGTTATATTAATATTTCTAAATTCATTAAGCCTAATCTTGATATAGTTAAAAAGTCAAAAAAATCTTACAATTGTCATTCGCTCAATCAGATGTGTGCTAAATTTATAAACGATAAATTTTCTAATTTCTATAAAATATACACGGACGGATCGAAAGATCGACACAGGGTCGGAGCCGCGTTTCTCGATGTTACTACGAATTTCTCTTTGAAGTTAAATATCAAATCGAATATAAACATTATGAACGCAGAACTTATTGCAATATCGGAAGCCTTAGCTTACATCGATTCCTTAAAATATACTGGGCAATATGTTATATTAACGGACTCGAGAAGCGCCCTCCAACACTTGTCCAGATGCTCTAGAATGATAAGAGGAGTACCTATAGCTTACAGTATACTGTCCAACTTATATAATCTTGATAGTGCAGGTAAACACGTTGTACTGCAGTGGATTCCGGCTCATATTGGCTTGATCGAGAACGAAAGCGTCGATAAATTAGCCAAAGAAGCTTTGGTCGATGGGAATGATTTTGATTGTGCTCCTTTTTACACGGATCTTTTACATCTCGTGAGGACGAGATGTAACGAAATGTGGTCGGAATATTTTGATGTGACGTCTCTTACGAAAGGTATTTGGTATAAAACCATCCAACCTAATATCTCGGCAGTACCGTGGATCGATCAGGCCAATATGAGCAGGTCGGAGATTGTAATGGCCCTTCGACTCCGTTCGGGGCACATTCCGTTAAACAGTTTTGCATTTCTTAAGGGTAAAGTGGAGTCACCGAATTGTTGTGTATGTGACAAAGTGGAAGATGTGCATCACGTGTTGTCGGAGTGTGCCCGGAACGAGGTCGAAAGGACACAATTTTTATCCTTTAATAATAATGTAGTTAATTATAATATTGGAATTTTTAATAGCATTCTGGCTTCACCCTCGTCGGATAAAGCCAGAATGTTATACAAAATGCTCAAAATTTGTTTTGAAAATAGGCTTTAGCTATATTTATTAATTATTAAGTTATTTTTGTAAAGTGATTTTGATTATGGGGGTGACTTAATCACTAAGTGATCAAACCCCTTTAAAAATAAAGAAAAAAAAAAAAAAAGTATGTTTATTATTAAAATTATATTTATGAATTCTGTATATCTGCATAATTATGGCGCTGCTCGTAAAGGAGAACTGTCAAAAATGACGTTTTTGTATGATGGCAGCTTTCTTTTTCTTTTTCTTCTTTTTTGGCAACTTGACACAAAGGATGTGTATGTTGTGCCACAGACAAGGTAAAAAGGTAAGGAATATGGCGGGAAAACCATATTCCTCCTATTATATTTTTCATCATCGTTTTCAAGTATCGTCAGGTCTAAAGTCTAAGTAAAAGTCAATACAGTCAAGGAGTCAAGTCGGTCGATTCGGTAAAGTTGTAGACGCTTTACTGAAACTTTCGATGGAGTTTTGGAGGGAACACAAAATAGCACGTTTCTGGATATTACATCACTTTCCTACACTTGTGCATGAACACGAATATCTAATGGTTAATATTCTACCAATATTACACATTAAAAACCCAGCAAACACAATTTTAGGAAAATAATATAAAAACACAACAGCACACTTTAACATTCCCGGCAAAACTCGATGGCAGCTTGTCAGACAAACCGTCTACACATGGTGATTGTTTGGCGAATACGTCAAATACGCAAATACAAAATATAGCCATGTGAAGTGCCTGCAAGGTATAAAATATTGGTTTACCGCCACACTGGCCATGGAATGGGCCATGGTTATATAGCCGAAGTGCCATATTAAGAAAAAAAAGGATGTCTGTGAACTGTCAATAATTATTATTATGAATCATCTGTCGGAGTTTTCTCGAGAATGTGAAAAAGTGATGTTGTGTTTTTGTATTATTTTCCTAAAATTGTGTTAACTGGGTTTTTAATGTGTAATATTGGTAGGATATTAACCATTAGGTATTCGTTATCGTGCACAAGTGTAGGAAAGTGATGCAATATCCAGAAACGTGCTATTTTGTGTTCCCTCCAAAACTCCATCGAAAGTTTCAGTAAAGCGTCTACCACTTTCAATCAACCGACTTGACTTCTTGACTGTATTGACTTTTATAACTTAGACTTTAGTAGACTTTTGGACCTGACGATACAGAAAAACGATGCAGAAAATTGTATACTAAATATTGTTTTCCCACCATAATGTTATACTCGACACTGGCCATGGTTATATAACCGAAGTGCCATAATAAGAAAAAAAATCATCTGTCAAGTGTGAAGTGTCAATGTCAATCAACTACCCGTGTCCCGTGAAGTCATCTTCCTGTGTGTAAACTTATGTGTAAACCAAAAATTTTAATTTTAATTGTATGTTCAATGTTTATTGCGACAGAATAACATTTTTATAAAACAAAGAAGAATAAATAATTATTCCTATATATACTACACATCTTGAACTTAATGTCTTCTCTCCTTCACAGTATGTAAGTAATTAACAAAGAGAAAAATGGGATTTTTGACGATTTTGAAGAAGCTACGACAAAAGGAGAAAGAAATGAGAATACTTATGCTGTATCCTTTAAATAATTTATATCTGCGTACGATATTACGTCACTTGTAAATCATTCCAATTGCATATTATCATAGTTTCTGAGTTCTAGTACAAAAAAGCAATGACTCCTCTCAACATGTTTCGTATTCTTAATTTTTAAAGCGTTATATAAAATTTCCAAGTCTGTATTTTACTTTGTGACATTCAATGTTTCTAAAAATTCAATCATTCCATACTATTACAATAATGCTTAAAATTTTTCTTTAATATTTCCTTAACATACAAATTAGTGGGCTAGATAACGCAGGTAAAACAACAATTTTGAAACGTTTCAATGGCGAGCCTATAGACACTATATCACCCACATTGGGCTTCAACATCAAAACACTGGAGCACCGGGGATACAAACTAAACATTTGGGATGTCGGAGGTCAAAAATCGCTCAGGTTACTCAATATTTTAAATATTATGTGATTTGTGAAAATGTGTTTCTGTTTCCATCTCACCATGTTCCTACTCTGTTACTGCAACTCTCCCTGTTGTATCAAAAGTAAGTTTATCTATTACTGAAGGCCATGCCACATTCCACAGGCAATTGCAATTATTGAAAGGTATATTTATACATAATATTATAATATAATTGTAGCACATTTCACTTAACAAGTATATTTTTAGGTCATATTGGAAGAACTATTTTGAGAGCACAGACGGTGTAGCGTGGGTGGTGGACAGTGCAGATCCACGGCGGCTGGCGGACTGTGCCAGGGAGCTGCATTCCCTGCTGCGGGAGGAGCGACTGGCCGGCGCCACACTTCTGGTGCTGGCCAACAAGGCCGACCTGCCCGGGGCACTCACCTTACAGGAGATCAGAGAGGTATAAAGCAAGACATACTGAATTAATATTTCCTCATTTTTGGCGACATACTTAAAAAGTAACTATGTGAATGAAATTACAAATTACTGATTGTTTTTTATAATAATTACAGGCTTTAGATCTGGACAGTATTAAGACTCACCACTGGCGTATCATCCGCTGCTCTGCAGTGACAGGAGAGAACCTTCTAGAGGGAATGGACTGGATGCTGGATGACATTGCTTCCAGAATATTTACACTAGATTAATCTACTAATTGAATTAAATATCTTGTTACTGATGACAGCACAAAATGCATTCCGAAATTTATGTATCAATACTATAATATTATTGGTATTTTAAAAGTACAAGTACTTATTAGCCGCATACTGACCAAGCAAGCCGCCTCGCCTGGCAGCCTCGCGCGCAGTTGCTCGGTCGGTCAGTACGTGTTAGTGCGCGGCAAACGTCCGAGGCGCCTTTGAGTTAATTCTTGTATTTAATAAAAAAATCTGCAATGCTTATATTACTCAGTGGGAATGAGAAAACTGATCTCTAACTTTGTTAACTGAAGCTGTATTTATTTTTAATAAATTTTGTAATAACACAAGTTTTTGGTTATATTAAATTCTTTTAATGAAGTCCCCCACACTGCTTTGTTTTCATAATTTTATAATATACATTGTAAAGAAAGTATTTGTTTGCCTTTTGTATTAATTTGTAACAAAAGAATACATGGTGCCAATAAATAAAAACTTCTGTAGTCATTTTGGGTAACTTTGAATTGCGGTTTTAAATTTGAACAATACATTTTTATACATTTTTGTATTGTTCAAAGTTTAAACCGCAATTCAAAGTTACCCAAAATGAGCTTAATATGTTATATTTGTCTTGTTTTTTTTTTGTTAAAATCTGTTGGAGTTGTTAAATGTATGCCTCATATATTTTTGATGATGTAACTAAAGAAACTAATGCCCGTTTTCACCAACTACACATGACAACCCCGTAACTCTTAGGTGACATTTATTTGAAATAAAACAACCTATTATGCGATTCATCCATCAAACCATTAGGTGAGGTTTATAATTTATGGGATGAATCTACGAATAATAAAAACTAAGGAAACGTAACTCCCATACTAATACAGTTTTAAATTTGGTTCCATTCGAACTGTCATGTTACGTCAGCCTTTATACCGCTCAATGACCTTGAGCAAATGTATGAAAAGTGAACCTAAGGTTCACTTTTATGACAAGTATTTTGGAACATGTTTTTTGACGGAGTTACTCTTCCTTAGTTTTTATTATTCGTAGGGATGAATTGACGACCCCGTTCACTTAGGTGACATATGTGGCGACGACGACGGTTGCCTTGACAATGAATCTGTTATAGAATGGCCATCGGATATATTACTTGTAAAATAGCAAACTCCCATAATTAATATACATATTTATCACAAACCTTTCTCTTTAATCACTCTATCTATTAAAGAAAACCGCAATTAAAGGGAATAAAGGGACATGAGGACAGAAAAAGCGACTTTGTTTTATACTATGTAGTGATATACGTCACCGAGTTACTGGGTTGTCAATTCATCAAGAACAAAACTTGGAATATTGGCTTAAGGGACACCTAAATTTTAGGTGTAGTTGGTGAAAATGGGCATAAGACTTACAATATCTTTTGCCTAAGAAAGTTTATACAAAGTTAGTTTTAAAAAATCACAATAGAACTATTTTTAAAATCTTTTTTCCTAGAGACTTTCTAGTAGTCTACACTTACTAACAAACTAGGTAATAACTTTCTGCAACATTGTTTTGGAGCAATACTGTGTCATGCCATTACAATATCTTAGCAATAACATTAAGGGGAGTCGGACATTTCATTGCAATTATTCTCTAACTGTAGGAATGGGCACATGCTTGTGACGACCACCATGGCGTCTGGGCTAGGAGTCTTCTGTACTGTTGTCTTTAGTTTTGTCCTGCTCGTCTGTCGCTGGCTGTGCATCGTCAGTCTTCTCTGAGGGTTCTTCCATGACTGCTGGATCTTTAGCTTCATTTGCTTCGTCAGTCTCCATGGGTGCATTTTCGCTCGGTTGGTCTATATTACTTTCTTCTGTTTGCTCTGTAATACAATTATTTCAAATAAGTATTTTTTTATAAAAGTTAATTAACGCTTCAACTCCCGTAAGGCCCAAGTGGGCCGCGATAACAATTGAAAGGCTATTGTGTCTCGTTTTTCCACGATCGAAGGATTAAAATCCTTTAAACAATATCTTCATGTACCAACAAAGGGAATTTTACAAAATCCCTTCATAATACATTAGTCAGTAACTAGTATTAATTTGGTATTGCAAAACAGCTCAGTGTAGTTGGTAATAATTACTAATTTGACATGAGTAAACTAAAAACTAAAGCAATTATATATTTTTCAGACCTTTCACTTCTCCATTGTTGTCATTATCTTCCCCGTGTATCTCCCCATCGCTCTCCTCGCCGTCCCTGTCCTGTTCCGGGGCGAACTTGTCCCTCCTGCTGGGCTTGTCGTCGGCCAGGCTGTCCTGCTTGTTCTCCTGCTCGTCCCGGCCCGGGCCGCGCACGCGCAGGCACCGCTGCTCTATCCGCTGCAGCTCCTCCTGTAGCTCGACGCGTTTTCGCGCCAAGTATTCTGTAAACACAATATTATTTTAAGTTTGTACATAAATACACAACTATTTGATAAAACAGATAACTAGATAAAAACAGATAGCGTGAAAAGAAGCTTGGTTCATGTGAAAATTTTACTGTTTTGCTTTTGCTTCAAAGAGCAATATTACACACGACAATCATGGCTATGCACAAAAAAGAGCTTGTCAGCATTAACAATTGATTAAAACACAAAAAGCATGTACTTACTTTTGTAATATTTACCAAACTCTGCTGAAATTTATTTAATAACTACACAAAAGAAATGTGATTAAAATTACCAATATTAAACAGAAAATAAATTAGAAAATCAATACACTGAGATTAATCCTTTGATCGGGGACTCTCGGAAATGCTGTTATATTCTATTGTTGTCACGATCACCGGTGCTTGTATGGGGCTTGATGGGTTAATTATTGTGTCACTGGTAGTAGTGTTACATCTTGTGGGTTACTTACTTTCATGGAGTTTTGTGCTAGACTCTAGTTTTTCTGCAGCTTTTTCTGACATTTTCTTTGGAAGCCAATAAATGTGTGGCTTTGCTTTGGTGAGTATGAAGTTGCCGAGACACTTTTGTGAGGCCTCCCACTTCTCAAACTCCTGCACTCGGCCCATCTTTGCCTCCAGTGCTTTTATTGTTGCCTTCTTCTGTTCTCTCTCTGCAAATAATGTCTTTCTTTCCTTCTGCTCCCTTTCTTTTTCCATTCTTGCTTGCTCTTCAATCTTACGTTCCACTTGTGCCTTTTTATCCTCCTGAAATATAATGTTGTAACTTATTTTTAATTGTACCATAATTAAACATAATATAAAGGGAATTCTCGGATATGGAAAAATAAATTCATAACAACTCGTTCAATAATAGCAAGACTAGCAAAACAGGAGATAAATTAAGTTGTAAGAATTTAATTTCAAAACATCAACACAAAAAACAAAGGTAAAAAATCTTTTATTTTCCCAAGAACAAGTTCTGATGTATTAAACTTACCTTTGTTTGAAGAACAATCTCTTCTTGTTTAAACTTTTGTAATGTACCAAGAAGTGAACCAAAGATCCTCCGGTTGCGAGTTCTAGCCTGTTCATCATCGCCCTGTGCTCGGAGCACGGCAGCTCTGGTCGGTAGCTCTCTCGACACCGCTGAAGGCATTCTAGCTCGCTTTGCTCCTGGGCCATCTTCTTCACCATCGCTGTCATTTACCCTGGCTGATAGTCTGTAATGGAACACAAAGTTATAATAATAATATACTTTATTGCATTCCATAGAATACATAAGAAAAAAGTAGGTAACTCATTGTTAGAGAATAAGTCTTAGTCATATAGTATAATATCATAACATCTTACAATTATTTCGACATATTTTATGCACATATAAAAATTGTTCTATCACATTTTTCACACAATCACATTTTTATTAGAATCAAAATATTATAATATCAGAGTATTATCATTTATCCCTGCAACTTGCCTGCTAAATACAGTTTTTGTTTCGTGTTTACGTTTGTTGAACTGTTCGTCGTTTTTGTAGTTGTTATAGTTGTTACTGGCGTCAGGGTAAGAGTTTCGGCCGCCCAGCCGCGGAGCGCCCCGAGAATAGTCACCGGTCGCATTGAATCTACAATCACACCAAAAATAAAACACTGGATTTCAGTAGAAATCCATACAAAGTGCTACGAATAACAATCACCTATCGTTGTTAAATCGTCCAGTAGTTTGAACAATTTTTTTAATGTTTTCATCGATTTTAAATAGGCTACTTTTCTCGCTCTCTAGCTGAGCTCGTAAGGTACTAAACGACACTGCAATTTCGGTTCCCATGGCTGAATGCAGCGTTAGACTATACACATTACTTAAAATCACCAATTTTATGCAAAGTACAATTTACATTTTACAATTACAATTTTTAGGTTAGTTACAATACAGATTAAAAATTGTTTTATGTTTGGTTATATGTCAATACTCAAATGTCAGCGAATCTTGACACCATTTGACACATTGTCTTTTTTTAATGAAAAAAATGGGATGGATGCATTGAGATGGATGACGTCTTGTTAGCCGTGTTTTAAATAAAATATCTACCATTATCTATAGAAAATAATAATTATACATGCTATTACATTCGATTTTGTCTATCCAGAGCAAATCCAGAGAATATATAAACCATAGAGAAATGCTTCTGCTATTCGATCATAGATGTCTCTGTATATGAAAAGAAGACAAGGCTTCGGCCTGTTAAATAAAAAGGATTACAATAGTACTACAAAAGACATGTCTGTATGGGCTTTGTTCCCTTTGCCTGTCCTAAATGGGACGAATCCACGAATCAAACCAAAAATAAAAATGTCTCTGTATATTTTGTTTTATAATCCAGTAGGGTCCGTCTATGTTATTGCCCAATAGGTATTTAGAATTGTGCAATATTATTGAAGGTTAGGGTTAATATTGAACATTGCCGCGCCTTTCAATCTTAGTGTACTGCCTCTCAAGTTACTTTGTTAGTATCAAAATCTCGGATATTGCTGTATTGTACCTTCAGTTTATCCTTGGCCAAGAAAATAAAACCAGTCTAGTTCAAGCCTTAATTGCGACAATGGTCTTTGATATTTCAGCCCATAAATCATAATTATTAATTTTAGCATAATATTCCTCGCACACCCCTGTCGAGGTACGTGATTTTAACTTCATCCGTCCAAGTTCCAACGCAAGGATCTACGCGGCCCAGTTTATTCATAAGAAGCACTGCCAACGCCCCAAGTAGGACTTTTAATATTAAACTGCGACCGAGAACCGAGGCTGAGATTAACTCAATTTTTACTTAGTAACTTGGTATACTTTATAATATGGAAGTGCATAATATAATATTTAAAATTAAATAGTCGTTGCACATACCTAAGTGTCAGCTTTTTCTGATTTCACTCTTTAAATACCTAATGTCTTCTTTTACTATTCGTGATTTTACAGACACTGGCGACTGGCGGCCCTACCCATTGCGAGGCCCGGTCAGCACTCAGCAGTTCCTTGCGAGGCCCTCTGGCCATCTTTCCACCGCCGCGCCGCGTCGCCCGGTGTCGGCACACCGGGACCTCACCGCCAAAAATTCAAATAAAATCGCGAGGCCCCTGCAAGAGCGAGGCCTATTCACCACCCCCTAAGGCCGTCACTGTCAGTGTAAGTACCTACGAGTTATGAGAGACAATATAATATTAATTCATCAAGCCCCAAGCGGCCACATCCGGCCGCGATAACAATTAAAAAGCTATTGTGTCTCGTTTTGCCACGACTATTGGGTTGATAACATTCATCGATTTTGTGTTCGGTGCAATCTTGATCTCGGCTAAAAGGGCCCATTCACGGCAGTCCGCCGTGCAGGACTGCAAATGGACATAGCTCACTCATTGGTTCACACGACCGGAAACACCGAGTGTGAACCAATCAGTGAGCTGTCCATTTGCAGTCCTGCACGGCGGACTGCCGTGAATGGACCCTTTAAGAAAAAAAATCTCTCAATTTTTATTATTTTTCACTTCGAAACTCCTTCTCCTTTTTGCGTAGTATCAGAAGGTTGAGTAATCTATCAAAAAGCAATAATTTATGATTGACAGCAATTCGGCGGCACTGTCAACAGATATCGCCAATGAAGCGTGTCCCGGAACCGGCGGCGGCGCGCGGCGGCGGCAGGATGCGGGGAAAAAAGCAATTAGCTGAAATGCTGAAGCGGCGGGGAGCGGAGAGCGGGCAGCGGGGAGCGGCGGGGAGCAGCGCGGCTAAATCCGAGCGGCGGCCGAGCGTTCACGCGTGCATGAAAAATGGCGACGTCCGTACCGGCGCGCGCGCAAGCGTTTGTGCTCCTTTGTTAATTTTAAATCATATTGATGGTGACTATAATAATTATTAGTTTAAATATCCTGATTGTTAAGATGATGTTATATTTATTTGGGACCATAAATCATAAGAAATTAATAATTTTAAATAAATTTATAATTTGGATGCAATACATTCACACAGACAGTTTTTGTTGCGGAAAAATATGCTGACCTCGCGCGATAAACGAATTTTGGTACAACGGAGTCGCGTGATAACTATGGTAATAAATAATAACATTCAATTTACTTTTTGTGCGATTTCTGGTTATTTATAAATAAATAGATGACCGGACTAAGCCCAACATAGTGCTTGTCGAGCGCGAGCGTACCCGCGGTGTTTGTATTCTATCACGCATTTTTGTCCCGTCACTCCGTCACGCCGTCGTCACGCCGCCGTCACGCCACCGTCACGCCGGCGCACGAGATGGATGTCCGCTCCCGGAATATGCGGGATATGCCTATTAGTTACCGATACATTTTAGCATTCACCATCTATGTTTAACATACAAAAAAAAGGTAGTACATAGAAGAGACTTTCAACAGTACAAATTTTAATGATTTCTTAAGTTTTCGCG
Source organism: Polyommatus icarus (assembly GCA_937595015.1). Classification (NCBI taxonomy): domain Eukaryota; kingdom Metazoa; phylum Arthropoda; class Insecta; order Lepidoptera; family Lycaenidae; genus Polyommatus; species Polyommatus icarus. The sequence goes on from OW569323.1 coordinate 356,284, forward strand.
AGTATCACTCCTGATATTATAAGTCTAAACACTTACGGATTTTGTCGCGGAGCACTTATATTAATCCCGACGTTTCGGCTGCTTCACAGCGGCCGTGGTCACGGGCGGACTGAGGTGACAGGTGTCCAATTTCTTGAAGTTCTTTAACTACCCTAAAGTACAAATTTTATTTTGCGAGTATTTTACGCTGGTTCTTCTCTCCGGGCTAGTTCCCGAACCGATGGTAGTTTCGGCGTTCAGATAGAATTTTGTAAAAAAAAATACTCTGAATAAAAATAATTTGATTTGATTTGTTTTCATTTTCTTATGTATGTAGCTTAACTTATGTCATACTCCTGCCACTTTTTTACCTTTGGGCTTTGCCTTTGTGTACATAATTTATATGCTTTAGTTTTATGTGCGTGTGTAACTGTAATTTAGCTTAAAAAGTATTTAATATTTTTCATTGTAACCGTTTTTAGGAGGCATACGGCGTACCACGGACGTAATGTTTCGTAATAAAAATATAATAATATAGAACTACATAACAAAAATATTATTAATTTATTTATTAATATCCTGCAAATAACTTTATTATCCGTTCCGCTTTGCACGTAGGCCGTAGCGCTACGCGGGGCTACGCGGTCTACGAGGGTCTACGAGGGTCTACGCGGCTACGGCGCGGGCCACGAGTCACGGTTCGCTTGCTAATACGCTAGTCCTGTTGCCGTACTCGTATCCTGAGTCTGGCAAACATGTTTTTGCAAGTAAGTACGTTATTTTCGCATATATTCATCATATAAGAAACCTTCCTTTAAAATATTCCTTTAGTAGATATAGAGAATATACACCTTATTTATAAATAGAACAGCTAAGTTTATCACCATTGTAAAGGGGCTCGAAAAACGAGGAAATATTACGTCCCGCTATTGTCAAAGAGGTTTGATATACGCGGCCAATAAATAACGCGACACCGCGTTAATAACAGTCAAATCTGTCTCGAAAACGCTCGTAAAGCCGCATCTGGACGGCGACGGGCCAATAAAACGGGAGCGGAGTTACGATGAGAACGGCCGCGGAACGGCGCGACAAACGAGGAGGCCGGGAAAAGGAGCCGGCGATCTGTCAAGCTGTCGAGCGCGGGCTTCAAACGACGCGCCGCAAGCCCGCGACACGCCGCGGCGATTGTAGTGTGTTTGTTTGTTTGTGCCCAGACTGATGGATGGCCAGGTAAGGGTCAGTTCGCACTAGCGCATAAACAAGCTGAAGCGTAATGTATATTTAGGTTTGCAACATTAGTATATTAATACTTATGATGCGTATTGCATGTAGGTTTGTTGTAACAGAAATATTTTTTTGCTCGACGCAAAATTTCGGAAATAGCCTTTCAGCCTCCAGGTAATTAGATGTGCTAGGCTGTGAGCTTTCTTATTTCTTATGCACACTATTATAACTTATAAGTTATGTAAATAAGTAATTTTACAAGAGAGTATCTGGGTGCGAATAACATAATATCGCTGCGTTTTATCGTCAGTGTGTATCGGCCCTACCAGAAACTTTATGGATAATTTCTTAATCTCTCGGTAGGTTGGCGAGATCGGCCGGAACTAAATTATGTTTTTAAAAAATGATTGCAAGAAACGTAGCGCGCTCGTAGTTTATACCGAGGTGACGTGAGGCGTTTTAACTACTGAGCTGTCGCCACTCGCCGCAACACTATCTGCCGTTAAAACGTTTTGCGTAGGTGATTTCTTATAAAGCATATAAATTACTTTTCATAAATATTTTATAGTAAACATTTTCTGGTTTGTTGGGTACTATGATTTATTTTAAATATATATACTTTTAGCTACTGAATCTTGGTAATTTTTGTGTCAAAGATATGTCCGTACAAGTACTAGTTACTACTAGTAGTACTATAATAACATATTTTGTGCATAGTTGTGTTTGTTAATTCTTCACACTAAACCTATAAACGGATTTATAAAAAGGACGTGGTAATGATTTCTAAATAACAACATACGATACTTTTTACGGGATCTAAAGCTTACGGGAACTAAAACAGTACTACTGTTGTAAATTTAGTGTGTCTGTCTACTACCAATTTAGTGTTCACGCACAAACTGCTGAACAGATTCAGACAAAATTTTGTATGGAGATACGAAACAGCGCCATTGAATTCAAAAGTTCAGATAAAGGGCAACAAACGGTTTGATTATGGAAAATTAATTGTTCAGAGCGATAAAATTATTTCCTCGAATCTCGCGGAGTTCAGGACAGGCTGTGAAAGTTTCTTGTGGTATGTTGTACTTGTGATACCAGAAAACCTGTGTGCTAAAGAGCTGTTTGACTTTAATCATCTATATCTAATATATAAAATTCTCGTGTCACAGTTTTCGTTGCCATACTCCTCCAAAACGGCTTGACCGATTCTCTTGAAATTTTGTGAGCATATTGAGTAGGTCTGAGAATCGGCCAACATCTATTTTTCATACCAAAAATTTTTTATATGGCAAATCAGCGTTTGCCGGGACAGCTGGTACATATTATAAAAAAGACGCTTTTTTACCTCGTGTCCCTTTGTTCCCTTTAATATTTAAAACTACGCAACGAATTTTGATGATTATTTCAGTGTTAGATAGCCCATTTATCGAGGAAGGCTATAGGCTATATTTTATCACGTTAAGATCAATAAGAGTGAAAAAAAATAGAGGAAAATGTGGAAAAAAACGGGGAAAATTATTTGAAAGGGCTAACATGCACGCGCTAATCTCAGGAACTACTAGTCCGATTTGAAAAATTCTTTCAATGTTAGATATCCCATTTATTGAGAAAGGCTATAGGATATATTTATTTTATCACGCGACTAATAGGAGAATGTGGAAAAAACGGAGGAAATTATTTGTAAGGGCTTATCTCGCGAACTACTGGAGCAATTTTTATGTTATTTGGCATGGATAAGAAGTAGACCACGTGAAGGATCATAGGCTATCGATTTTAATATTTTTTTCAGTGGCTATCTTACACTCGTGCGACGCCGGGGCGGGTCACTAGTAAATACAATAAAACAATACTAAAACATCAAAAGTTGTCTCGAGTTTTTATTACTGAATAGCAACGAGGACAGATATAATAATTATAACATTACGACAAGTATACTTAGGAGTTATATTTAGTGCGCGTTGCGGCGAAGTGCAGCGGCGCGCGGCGGTGCGCGGCGGCCGCCGGCTTCGGGGAAGCGCGCTTTCATCTCGCCTGTCGCTGCAGATAATACTCCCGGTCGGTGCGTTGCCTGTCGCTCCCGCTCACCATCATCCGCTTCCAATCCAGACTTGCCCTGATCATCTCCCGTGATGGTCATCATACGTCAACTTCTCGGAGCTCAGCCATCTTCAAATTTAGATGACTTCAAAGTCGGGAACGGTCGAAGCATCTCAATATCGATCCATCTAATAGAGAGATGACAGGGCTGGCACACGCCGCTGCAGTTTGATGTCTGCCAGACCGTTTCGCAATACATATTTATTACAGTTATTAGCTGTATATCGCTCGGGCGGCGGACGGCGGACGGCGGCGGGCGGCGGCGGGCGGCGGCGGGCGGCGGCGGGCGATGGCGCGTGTACACGCACAGTATATCTCGTGTCAATTGCGGCTGTCGTTGGCCCAATTACTGCGGATGTATGGCGATATAATTTGGCGGCGGCTGGGCGCGGCGGCGCGCGGCGGGGCGGCGTGGCGCGTACCGGCGCGCACCCGCCCGGACCGCTGCGCCTCACCGCGCCTCATCACCGTCGCCATCGCCAACGTCACTGCAAACTAGTTGCGGCCTTAACCCCGAGTATTGTAGGTAGGGGGACGAGGGTAGAGGGGCAAATCGTTTCGGAGATATTCGTAGCAAATCGCTACGGCATGCCATATTATATTTCTTCCCGACCATTACATTATTACGTTCACCATGACATCAATATACTCGTACCAAGTTTCTTCCGGACTAACTGCAAAGCAGTTCTATCAGAATCATGAAACTATTATATCGATAAAAGATTTTACAGCAATAAATAGGTAAGGTGAGATTCAGATAACTGCAATATGAGTTGTGCTATATCCGTCACGTTCCGCGAACCGCCGCAGTGCCGTCATCCGTCATCCGCGTGTAATACGCGCCGACGGCTGCGCCCGCGCAGGTAGCACATCAAAGTGCCGCAATTATAACCGCGATCCACTGATACCATACCTGCAGCGCTGCCAACTGCCGCGGCCGTCTGCCACACAACACGATGATTTATTACTCGCTGGATATTATTTTCAAGTAACGTTTAAACGTCAACAGGTTACGACTTACGAGTTACGAAACAGCGCTATTGCAGCAAGCCGACTAAAATAATTATTTTTGTATAGAGTACACTTTAAAAGCCTAAGTGAAAACCTAATTTAGACTTTTCAATTAACTCTAACTTGTCTTAACATCGCAAAAGAAAAAAGCCATAAAAACAAGTCCTTATTAGTAACAGCAATGTAGCTAATATAACCCGGTGTCGGTGTCACAAAGGTTGTCTGTCTGTGTGTCTGTGTGTATAACTCCTGTGTGACAGGGCGCCTCCCCTAATCGGTAGCATGTGTACAACCTGACTGACATGCGACGCCCACGTCTAGTGATGGGGCTCCGTGTCGATCAAGCATATTATATTATCTAATGCAATATTGTCTCGGATATCATAAGCAGAAATGATAGATGTTCGTAATTTGGCTCGGTTATGTCAAACCCAACGGTCAGATCTCGATGACAAAAACTTAGCATAAGGCTGCGTTTCCACCAGAGATGTGTTGCGAGGAATGTGTTTTTGAGAACCAATAGAATCGCTTTATGGAAGTGACCTCGCTCAGCACAGCGATTCTATTGGATCTTAAAAACACATTCCTCGCAACATATCTCTGGTGGAAACACAGCCTAACGCGATCAAGAAAAAGAAGGCTATCAATTCGACCCATACCTATGTATGTGATATTAAATAGCTTTTGAAAGTGGCGACTTAATAATAATAATAATATCTATGGACGCTTCACACCACGTCAGTCTGGCCCCGTGCTACCTAAAGTACCGTAGTACCTAAAGGACTTATGTGACAGGTTCCAGACAACGGAAATATATTTAATACTTTTATACTATACATATTACATATATTTAAGATTTTTATTATATCATACACACATTTAATACACATCCAGACCTGGGAACATTGATAACTTTTTGTTCCGTCGGCGGGATTCGAACCCGCGACCCCCGGCTTGAGCGTCCAACGCGCTTACCACTGAGCCACAGAGGTCGTCAAACTTGTGCAAGAGGTACCAAAATTTTAGTTGCAATTTTTTAAGAATGACAAATTGTTTGTAGCGTTGTCCCAGTAATAGTATGTGTTTTTAAACTTTTGAATTCTTTCTTGATGACTTATCATGTAGTCGATATTTTATCATGACCCCATCCCTACGTCGCGTCGTCGTGTGGGAAGCGGGCGGGCCCTTTGATATCGACACCGCTGTCACTCACCGTACAGCCGCACAGCTACTGTACACATGCGCACACACACGGGCACGCCGCTAAAAAACCTCTGAAACGTGACGCGCGACGTCAACGTCACTATACAGCATTCCTCTGTTGCCCGCCGCTCTTATAATTAGCTGCATGTATGTAACTTGAGCAAGGAAATTGTTACTAAACAAAAAATTATGTGACATAATTACGAAATAATAATATACTCTACATACAACGTAACTTGCTCTAATATTGCTATAATACTACATAATATTAAATATAGCATGAAAAAATACAGTTATAAAATATAATATAAGGTATATACTGCTGTATATAATGCTGTTTCATATTTCAGAGTGGGTTTGTATTTGCGGTGGCATGTTATTTAAAATTAAATTTTTCAACATCTAATACCTTTGGAGTTGTTACAATAATTATAGAAATAGGTAGGTATATTCTATTATTGTAATTACCTAGCTTCTTTAAATTACTATTCATAAGTGGAAACTTGTAATTGGCATTCGAAATTCTTATTTAGATAATTAATGTTATTGTTAGTATGCTGTAAGTTTTCCGAACAAAATAAAAAAATAATAATAATAAAAAAAAAATACTGCAATATTTTCACGCTAGAGACAGCACCACCAAATACAGTAAACAAAAGCTTTGTTCGACAACGTTCCCGTCAATATTCTGATATATAAAGTGTGCAAAATGTCGAATTTTAGTCGGATTATTATTTACTGTATGTTCTTGTAGTGCCCTCTGCACGGACCTTTGCGTAATATTCCTTGTTAGGTATAGGTTATAGCTAAGATAGCTTCTTATTTTAAAGTACCACTTACATAGCACAGGGTAGAGTTTGCTTTATTTAAAGCTGTCTGTAAATACATTGTTTTAAAAGTTAGCTTTATGTAGGCAATGGAAGATTGACGGATTGGAATGATGGGAGGACCACAATGCTGGTCTAGATGCGTGGAGGTCCAGCATTCATCCAGTACGTAGGGCCGCATGTGTCCCATTAGCGAGCCCATAAACGTCCCCGTCTGTAAATACCCCGGCCGCCTCAGATCTCCGCGGCGGGCGTCACGCTCCACCGCCCGCCCTAAACGCGCCGCCCTCCAACACCGACGAACAACTTTCAACCCTATCTCATTAACACAAGGCGCAGTATCCTTTCCACCGAAGGAGATAAAATGACATCTTCAGAGGAGCATCCTCGTTCGATTGACGTCTTTATGTGCACCATGTAAAGTACAATCTCACTCAAACGTTAACAGCGACGCACTCACATTTGATACTTAAAATACTATCTGACGTCGGCATGATAGCGCAAAGCATTATAAAACTTACGGGCAGACGTTAAGGTAGGTTATCGCTCGCGCGGCGGACAAAGGAGCAAGACAACGGAAGCCGGCACGCAGTTTAATTACGTGCTTTAATTAAGAAATTTGAGTTATCCGCAGTGATAATTGAATCAGCTGTATCTCGATATTATATTTCCCCTCCTGCCTTTCTTCTGATTAATTTCGTCGAGAGCCCAAGACAGATTTAGCTCAGGGGTGCCCGAGGCCCCTGAGCTATCAAAGGGTCTTCGTGGTCGGTTAACACTGTTAATCCTGACGTCACAAGAGTTGCAACTATATCTCGATATTGAGACAAAAATGTAACTATTATATAAACACGTTGGCTAGTACTCGCTCGTGTTTTCAGTTCATCTTGATTCTAGTGTAATATAACATTGCCGACATTGCCTCCGAAATGAAACTTACGTAGTAATTATTTAGTACTCTGTGGTCAAACCAAATAACAACGACAGAGTTTTGCGAATCACAACCATAGAAAAGAGAGTTTTGCCGGGAATGTGAAAATGTGCTGTTGTGTTTTATATTATTTTCCTGAAATTGTATTAACTGGGTTTTTAGTGTGTAATTTTGGTAGAATATTAACCATTAGATATTCGTGTTCATGCACAAGTGTAGGAAAGTGATGTAATATCCAAAAAAGTGCTATTTTGTGTTCCCTCCAAAACTCCATCGAAAGTTTCAGTAAAGCGTCTACCACTTTACTGAATCGACCGACTTGACTCCTTGACTGTATTGACTTCTAGACTTTGACTAGACTTTAGACCTGACGATACATGAAAACGATGATGAAAATTAGAAGAATATGGTTTTCCCGCCAGTTATCCTTACCTTTTTACCTTGTCTGTGGCACAACATACGCATCCTTTGTGTCAAGTTGCCAAAAAAGAAGAAAAAAAAAAGAAAACCATAGAAAAGTCAAAATTGAAAATACTTATGAAAGTTGCGCAGTTATAGCTACGCACACATAATATAATCGTGACAAAAAAAACACTGTTACATAATCTGTAGTATCTCCGTATAAAATATAAACCAATAACAGCTTAAATTTTTTTCGCATAAAGTTACCAGTAATTGATATAAATTTATTTTACTAGGTGAGCGAGTTTTAGCGAGACTAACAAAATCTAAAATTCAATTTGATTTCTTTGGATTGTAGTATAGTTCTTGCAATCTACGAGTGCGCGTCGCCCTTAGTTGTGTGAGTGACCATATCTATACACGCGTACATGGCTCGCTCGCTACTGACTGCTCCGTCGGGTACGCACACTAACGAAAATGTCTATTCACATTTCCAACTACAAATAAAGGCGACGCGCACTCGTAGATTGCAAAAACTATAATTGTAGGTGATTTGTCTTCTTATGTCATGATTCATGACTCATGAGTCAGAAATACTTTTAAATAGATTTTTCTGCTTTCTGAATGGTGCTCCCACACCGCAGTTAGAAAATGTTTAGTAACGTTAGTAAACATTTGATAGCATACGTTTAATCACAAATGTTAAAAAATGCTAAAAATGTTTTCATGCTAGAAAATGTTCAGTAAACGTAAGTTAACAAATTATAGCAAACATATGGTGTTACCTTTTGTTTGATAACATTTTATAAAGGACTACGGGGTATGCGGTGAGCCAATAGCAGATTTAAATGTCATGAAATGTTGGAAAACATTAAACTCCACTCGGGCTAACTTGTCGCTAGCGGTCATTGACTCCCTGTCAAAAACTTGTCATTTTCCATATAAACAGCGATTGACAATGAAGTGTCAGATATTGTCAATCGTGATTTTATATGGAAAATTACAAGTTTCTGACAGGGAGTCAATGACCGCTAGCGACAAGTTAGCCCGAGTAGAGTATAGTAAACATTTTCTATTGGTGTAGAAACACTTATAACATGTAACAGCTCCTAACAAAATGTAACAATTGGCAACATTTGTTAGTGAATGTTTTTATGTTAGAAAATGTTTATAAACATTTTCTAACGGCGGTGTGGGAGCACCAGTAGAGTGGAGTCTTCACATATTTCAAATTAAATATTAGTTATCACTGGAACCTGCCATCTCTAACGCTAAGACCCCAAGCTCCATAAGGTGAGAATTTTACATTATTGTGCTCCCACACCGCAGTTAGAAAATGTTTAGTAACGTTAGTAAACATTTGTTAGCAAACATTTAATCACAAATGTTAAAAAATGTTAAAAATGTTTTCATGCTAGAAAATGTTCAGTAAACGTAAGTTAACAAATTATAGCAAAACAAATTATAACAAAATAAAACATATTGTGTTACCTTTTGTTTGATAACATTTTATAAAGGACGACGGGGTATGCGGTGAGCAAATACCAGATTTAAATGTTATGAAATGTTAGTAAACATTAGTAAAATATGTTTTCTATTAGTGTAGGAGGACTTATAACATTTAACAGTTCCTAACAAAATGTAACAATTGACAACATTTGTTAGTAAATGTTTTTATCTTAGAAAATGTTTACAAACATTTTCTAACGGCGGTGTGGGAGCACCATTAGTTTAATGCTGCGATAACGCCTGTAAGTGTATAATATTTTTGTGGTGTGCGCCCGCGCAGGTTCCCGGGACGGGTGCGGGGCGTGCGGGTGCGGGGGGCGGCCATTGTTCTCGTGCAGCCGCTGTGGTTAATTCCCAATTGTGGCGGGTTTACGGCGGCGATTGTGCGCGTTATCTCCTCCCCTCCAGCCCCCTCCAGCCCCCCTCCTGCCCCACCACGGGAGACCTTCACGCGCTGCCTTTTATCGACCAACTCAGCGATAATTCCATGGCTTTTCAATCACATAAACATTTAATGTTACTACTGATAGGCGCTAGTTCAATATCAATTTGAAATGTTCGATCGTTAAATGGAGTAGCAGCGATCAGCACTACACCCAGTTAGGTTATCAGACACAATTTAATGACCTAAACTTCGAGAACAAGATCTTACCATAAATGCTCTTGGTCTCTCAATAACATTAAAATCTCCATTCTCCACACACACAAGTAGCACCAAATGAATGTCGTGTGTTGTTTGCTTATTCTTTCTGCCCAGTCGCCTGTAGAGTATGGACGACTTTGGTGACGGCATTTACGTGACACTTACGTTAGCCAGGCTAACGTAAGGGTCAAAACATACCATGCCGAAGTTCTGCGGCGGAAGTTCGGCATGATTCCGCCTGCCATGTATTTTAAATTACCGATGACACACTATACCAAAATTCCGACGCGTTATATTGTAAACGTAGCGTATTTCTGGCGTACCTTATAGTAATTTCTACATTCCGCACGTTTGACATTACCTACTGACGTAATCATGCCGAACTTCCGCCACGGAACTTCGGCATGGTGTGTTCAGACCATAAAGGTAATATACCTATCGGAATATAGGTATATTAACTTTATGGTTTAGACACTAAGTAGAGTAGGTACACAAGAATGTCAAAAAGAAGTGAAATTATAGAGTTCTACAGAATAATGTAATACCGAGTAGGTACGGCATGCAGATTCTACGCGGGGTCAGGCCGTACTGAACCTTTTATATTATACCTAATTAAAACAACATTCCTGAGATTTACATACAGAGTTCTGCTGACTGCCGAAATGTGCAGAACAGTCTCCGGGTGCATTCGGCGATGTTTGTCCGGAGTGGAGCGGCGGGCGGCGGCGGGCGGCGTGTCTGACGGCGGTTCCGGTACATTTGCGGCGCGGCAATTTGCGCCCGGCCACATATTTGCGATAATTAACACAGTTTTTTCCGCATATTTGCGTAATTAACATCGCCGGAGCCCTCTGTCGCCGCCGCCGCCAGTTTATTGCGATTTGCGGCTGCTACTTGCGACGTTTCTTTGCTCCCAGAAAACTAAGACGAAGTTTTATTTTTAACCATATATAGATATTTACCTTTACTTTGTTTTATCCGAGGCTAACTTAAGTTTGTTAAAGTTCTTGGAAAAGACGCTCGAATTTCGATAATTGTGGCCTACAACATTGTAAAACGCATCCACAGAGTAGGTAGCTGTTTTATTATAAGTGTATTGGTATTTGGTAAGGGTATTAACTATTAGGTATACATATAAATAAAGAGACAGTTAACTTATAGTAACTTTTCATACCAAAAGTAAACTAGGCACACCAAACACAAGCACACGGATGACGATGAGATATTGTACTCGTATATTTGTATCATGCTTGCCTTAGCTGCACTGTCGTCATCTGCTTCTAGCAAGTGAATGTATTCTGTGCTAGCAGAGTAGACAGAATATGGCTGGTTTATACGTATTAAGTAGATAAGTAGTAACTAAATTTTATATTATATAGAGTATGCCGACTTAGAACTGATGTTGAAATTTTTAAATTTGACGTATTATGACGAAAATCGTCGCTAGGGTTGTTGACTTGTTATAGTTCTTGCAATCTACGAGTGCGCGTCGCCTTTATTTGTAGTTAGAAATGTGAATAGACATTTTCGTTAGTGTGCGTACCCGACGGAGCAGTCAGTAGCGAGCGAGCCATGTACGCGTGCAAAGATACGGTCACTCACACAACTAAGGGCGACGCGCATTCGTAGATTGCAAGAACTATAACTACGAATTTAAAACTATGACATATTCGCTGGACGTGTTCCTCTTTGGTCGTATTGTTGTTTGTGTTTTGACACAATATGTGATTAAAATTGTCAGAATCTAATTTTGAAATCTTTATTTTATATTTAAAAATAAATTATATCAGCCAGCGCGAGGCACATTCCGTTCATAATCCTGGTGAAACCCGACGAATTTGACAGATATTGAAGCCTGTCCGTTTCTTTGCAGTCGAACTACTGGTAGTTACGTCTATAGTGGTGCTAGTGATAAAAAATATGGAATTTAGAATGACTAATAATATTATAAAGGTAATTTGTAAATTCAAAAAAATGTAAAAATGATTCTTGATATAGCTTAAAATGAGTAGAATATTATCTTCTTTCATCATATAGTTACAATTAGTTTGTAATTATAAAATCACAAAAGCGGTGCAAACCGCTCAATTGTTAAAAACTCAAGATAAAAGAAAATATGCAGCGACATTTTGCTACTCCATCTGGTACCTACTGGTAGGGCATTAATTATTATATTATTGTAAGTATATTATATGTAAATACCATTTCATAACTTGAAATTCATATTTTTTGATAAGGATACTAAATAATCTGCGTATAGTATATTATACTGTATACCCCCAGTGATCGATATTAGTAGTCTTTTATTTATGACACATTAAATATTTATATATATTATGTACTTTATCAAAAGTCACACAAATGTTAACTCACTCCGAATTTTGTGAGGGCTATCCCAGCTAGGTACACTTTAAAGTAAACCAAACTTATGTTTTTCAGCTCAATGGAATCGACTTAAGATTTTCATGATATTTAATTATACGAAATCACTTAAGGCCGTCCCCCGAGCAAACGACCTTGGCCATACATTTGCCGCGTTGCCGAGATCGCGCCAAAACCCTATTATTTTTACTTATCTTAGTTCAAAATTGTCCTAAAAAAAATTTAAAACGGCGAATATGTTGTTTATGATATTGTCGATCTATTGGCGTGAGTTTCAAATAAAAGTAATTTGTAAATCCTAAGGAGATGCTGAATGTATGCTTGAATTTTAACAAATTGGTATTACTTTGGAAGCTGATATCATGAGTATAAGAAACAAAAATAGAAAATTTAAAACGACAAAAGGAATGTTGATATACTGAAGATTATTGCTGTATTTTTATTTTAACTTTGTAGCAATTGTAGCTTTCAGATTATGAGTTTATAAGGTTTTAAATACGGTCAATTATGGAATCTCCGGACGGAACGCCCTTAACAGTAGGTAAAAATTTATTTCGTTAGAGCGATGAAAGAAAATTATTCTACATACCTCTTAATGTCTTTTTTTTTAATTCATTCATTTCAAATTGTTGTAAAGTATTCAGGGCCGGTTTCAGCACTACCAGCGCCCAGGCGAGTTTTCTACGGTGCCTTGCGCCCAGGCACAGGCCCAGGATACTGGTAGTGCTAAAAAATGCGGCACTCTTGTCAAAATTGAATTCTAAATTGTAACTTACTTAATAAAAATACATAAGTATAATAGCCTGTAATAAGCCTACATAGAATTAATGTAAAAAAATGTTTGGTTAAATGTACACACAGGTTTTTTCGATTTCTATACGATTTTTGGTTACCGCCCAAAGAGTAAAGTAATCGAGTACCTACTAATGACTAGAACTGATTTGGTTGTAGATTGCGATGGTGGGTAAATTAATTGAATTGAACGACGTAAACGATCAGACGCTTATTTAAACAATCAGAGTTTTCCGTGGGTAATTACGAAAGCGGCTGCAGAGCCGGTACTCAGTATAGGCACGCATAAAACGGCCAAGCAAACAATCTCGACCGCTGTTAACAAAATTAACAAACATAAAATATCAATTACAACGTCCGCACACATCCATAACGTTCATATAATAACCCCGCCCGCCCCCCGCCGTCCGCCGCCCTCCCCCGGCGTTGCGGGACATTTTCTCCGCTCGTCGCACGCTGCCCGAGCGCAACCGACCGAATGGGAAAAGACACGGTCCGTCGTCAGCCCCCTCTCGATCTCGCGTCTATTCCCGAGCCATAAGGCTCGGAGTTCCGCGACGCGCTCGGGGATGCCTCAGCACGCTTCGAATAGATGGCGACACGGAAAAAGGAAAGCGCTCGAAATGGAGCGCGGCGATTGGTGGATACGCACCAATGGCGGCGGGAGGCGGGGCGAGCTGCGCGCACGCACGCCGCCGCACCGCGCCCGCACATGTCACGGCCGCGCCGCGAACGACGCACGTCCGCGCCGAAGTCTATCGGGTGGGGTATGTGAGTGTTGTGCCATGATGCTCGGTGGTATGGACGGCAAGGAGTACGGGGCGCTGCACGCCGCCGCCGCGGCTGCGGGATATGCCATGGACGCTGGTGAGTAGACATACAGAACATCTCAATATTTCGTAATTTTTTTGTTATGACTCAATTTGGCACAATTAATTGTTTTCGAAATTAGGACGTCGGTATTTTAAAGAGAATTATAATAAAAATATGTCTAAACAGCTGAGCCAAATAATTGAAAGGACTCCGTGCGCGCAAAAATTATTAGAAATCCTAAAATATGCCTTAAAATTCTGCGAAAGCAATATTATCTCTGCCATAATTTTAAGTCACAGAATCGGTTTTGACTTTAGTCCTTTTGATCCTGCAAAAGAAATTAAGTATTACGATATTTTTTAGGGTTATTTGCCTAAAGGGCCGGGTAAAAACGGGACCCTATTACTAAGACTTCGATGTCTGTCTGTCCGTCTGTCTATCTTCAGGTTGTATCTTAAGAACCGCTATAGCAAGAGTTCTGAAATTTTCACAGAATATATAGGTATATCTGTTGCCGTTCTGTTATATCAACGAAATATACTAAAACAAAATAATATTAATATTTATGGGGGGCCCCCAAACAAGAAACGTAATTTTTTTGGCCTTTTTGCTCGTATTTTAACTTGTAACAAATCCTTAATTATATTTGTACTTTAATAATCAATAAAAAATATTTAAGGGGGGCTCCCAATTACCATACAAATAACACAAATTTTTGCCTACTTTCGCCCTATAGTGGTAAGGAACCCTTCGTGCACGAGTCCGACTCGCACTTGGCCGATTTTATTTCAGAATCAAATAAATAAGCTGTTTTCCGAAAAACTAAATTGTAAAGCAACAACAAACCCTCGCCAAAAAACTTTTTTAAAAAGTAATGAAATAATATTTACTGACTTTAAGTTTATATATAATTCCTAAGTGTAAAGTAATATTTTAGTCCATAATTGTTGTCACGGCGTGTCGGGGGACCGCTAAGTAAACTACGACAACAGCGACTTTTGCTTTTGTATCGCCAAGTGCCCTTGCTGATTGTCTCGATTCGGTTCGCTGTGAACTGACCATTATGGCTCCTCTTCACAATCGGCGATGATCGGCACTCGTTGATCGCCTGTGATCGGCAAGGTAATCGCCACGATCATCGTGCGAGCATCCACACGATCGTCCGCGTTTATTAATTGAGCGGCAAGCCATCAAGATGGACGTGGAGGTCATAGCTGCAGCTACAATTAGTTAAATTTCAATTTGCAATCAATTTAGCAATATAGTTCAACGAAAAGTTGTGAAAAGAAAATGGAAGAAGAGAAGATGGTGGTGTTTGAGCATTCATCGCAATAGAACAAAGTTATTATTATTTTAGAATAAATTCTCGATGTTAAGATAAAGAATTATGCTCGCGCATAATCGCCTATGATCGCCGATTGTGAAGAGGCGCCTTTAAACTATAATGTTATGTGAAATCAAACATGTATATTAGCGGTCCCCCGACACACCTTGACAACAATTATGGACTAAAATATTACTTTACACTTAAGAATTATTTAAACATAAAGTCAGTAAATATTATTTCATTATTTTTAAAAGTTTTATGGCGGGGGGTTTTTTTTAATTTCTTAATTTTATTTTATTTCATGCTTTTTAAACTTATGTTGTTTATAGTGCAGAATAATATGCAAAGAATACCGTCTATGAATGTCCTCTTTGATGAGCCCGTCAATGTTATGAGCCCAAACATGAAACCTCCACTTTGGGTTCATACGGAGCTCGGCTCCTATAGAATCCAGGTGATGCTGCAGCAGAAGCATGCAAAGGTTTATTTATCTGTTTATCTACGTTTTACTGATTGTCGCAATTAAAATGAGCCCAAACACGCGTATATATTATATAATAACCTCTGCTCTAAGTTGGTGAGGAGTTGGGTATCCTATTGATTACCAGCCAGGTGATGCTGCAGCATCAGGTCAACTTACTATGAATGTGTATGTTATTCATAAATATCACGAACCAGAATGCAAAATATAATACTAATCAAACGACTGCAAGTTGCTAACGGCCTTTCACGAACCAGATAAACCGCGATATTCCAGCACTGAGCAGGCTGATGATGATGAACTATTATAGCTAAGAACACTCTCGATCATGTCAGCATTCGAACAAAAAAAAAATTGATCAAAATCGGTCCACCCGTTTGAATGCTACGATGTCACAGACAGACACACACACAGACAGACAGACAAACAGACAGACAGACACGTCAAACTTATAACACCCCTCTTTTTGTCGGGGGCTAAAAATAGTTTACGAACATGAACTTGACAATTTAACATTAAAAAATAATATATATCTTAGTACAGTAAATGAAGGCAAAAATCAGGTGCAACCTCCGATTTCGTTGAACCTCCATCGATTTGGATGAAATTTTGGGATTAAGTACGTTAAGCCCTCTACTTTAAAAGTGACGTACTCTCGTATCGCGTTTTTTATTTTAGGGGTGAAATCCACCCCTTTTGTTGAAAATAGAAAAATGCAGATTTAACCATTCTGGCTGAACTAATTGTGTTTAATTAGATAAAATAAATGTTTTTAATGTTTTATTGATGATTTATGATTAAATTATAATTAATTTTTCAATCCAACCATCCTTTTAATCGTGAAAAAAACATTTTTTGTATTTCTTTGCTTTAAATTGTATATTTACATTACATAAAGAGTTTGTTTAGTATTTATTATATAATTTTTGGATAAGACTGAAATATAAATCCCTAAAAGTATACCTTTATTGCGGAATAACGGCAAAAATTGGGTTCAAAAACTTAATAGGTTTCAGTTTCTGAACCGAATTTTTTCAGTTAATAAACTGAAAATATTCTTAGTGTTAATTTCTTATTAAGTTTTTTGTTGCGAACATTTTTCACCCCTGTAAACTACCCAATGTCTGAATAATAAGGTTTAAGTTTTTATTTTAAGTATTTTACCAGCTTTAATGAGTTCGAATATTCTTTTATAGTTAGGATAAATTTCATTTTTTTTTTCAAAACTGAGCATTCTAAATCAAGAAAAATTTTTGAGGTCATTACTTATGCTAAAATAAAGAAAAACTTTTGGGGATGACCGTAAATTTGAATTATTGTAGAAATGGTTAAGGACTTACTTTTAGATTTTTGCAAAAAAATTTAAAAGGGTCATCTTATTTTTATCATAACTTGTTCAATATTGATGCTATTAACTTTTTAAAATACTCATTAGAAAGGAGTTTTTATGCACTTAAAAGGTCTTACAGAAGTACATCGCATATAATGCATCTGTTTATCGTTATTTAAGTTTAAATGCTTAGACTTAGGTACTCGCCGAAAGAAAATACGTATACAATCAACTATAGCTCACTACAAATTAATAAAAGAAGGTATTTTGTATTAGTTTGTTTTTTTATCAGATTTTATTTTGGTAATAACACATTTTTCGAAAAACCCTATAGTTTCTTATTTATTTATGAAAAACCGCTTTAAGATATACAGTTTTCTCGTGCAAAAACATGATCTTCGATCTTTAATTACTCCGAAAGTATTGATTTAATCAAAAAACTTTATATAACAAATTTTGCTTAGAATTTGTGTGTTTATTGAGTTCTGGGTTTATTTTTATTTAAAAAATATCACCCCCGAAAAGGGTTGGCATCCACCCCCAGGGCAAATGCGCAAGTTGACACTATGTCACTTTTGTTTCTTAGGGTATCCCCCACCTACTTACCAATTTTCATAGAAATCGATGGAGGTTCAACGAAATCGGAGGTGAAAACCTTCAATGCCTCCACTATCTATCTTTTATTACATCGGGTCTTGTCAGGCTATAATATCATAATAAGAAGTAAGTACACAAAAGTATATATCCCGACGTTTTTTGTATGAATCTTGTCATGTTTTAATGTATATTATGTAGGGAAAGAAAAATATTTTTTCCAACATAATATTATGATTTTATATGATATTTAAGGCAGGGATCAATCTCAATCCAAAACGATAGCCTTGCACACAACCTAACCCCAAGCGTATACTCATCGCAATAAGATTCGTTTTAGCTTAGCATAAAACTGTAGTTACTAGGGGCGGATCTTCTCTATTTTTCATGTTTTTTAAAAATATCTTTGGAAATAAATATTAAGAAACAAAATTGTTCGGTTAAAGATATTTTAATATAGATTTACTAACAATTTATTCAAATAAAATGTATAATTATCCTAGTTAATACCTATATTTCGATGAATTAGATTTTTTTCGGAGGTGAGTTTGTAAATTAATTACAGCCAAAGTATTACGTTTTATAAAAATGTTTAGGGTTTGTTGACATGGCGCGCTATAAACTGAAGTCCACGCGGACGAAGTCGCGGGAAACAGCTAGTTTTATATGTACTTTATTAATCTAATATATATAAATCTCCTGTCACGATGATAATTTCTTTCGGAAATCGGAATCAAGCTGCACCGCCCGCGCCAGTCCAGTGAGTCTGTGCGGTTGGCGGCGGTGCATCTAAACTTGCATAGTTTGAATGCACCGCCACGGGCGCGGGGAATTGTGCAGTGGTGCCACCAGCCAGCCATTTCCCGGCGCCCCTGCGTCGAACTACGAACGCATCGCCCTTATGGCATCGCGGTACCTCTCTGCCTATAACACTCCACACAACACACTTAACACTCCACAGTATAATAATAAATTATTATACTGTGAATAAAAAAAACACATATTATGTACGTCGCCGATTAAAATCGGTGCAGTAGGTACATAACATATTGTCGATTGGACAAGTAAGATGGATAGTAATGGGGGGGGTCCGGATCCCCAGTACCCCCCCTTTTATACGCCCATGACAATAAATAATTATTGTTATATAAGTATTTTGCCGGAGATTCATACATTCTTAAAAATAACACAACAATTTAAACCATATTCAAAATAAAATAAATATAATATGTACATAAACCTTATTCGAAAGACAAATATTTAATATAGGTTCATTTTAAACACAATCCACATCTTAAAGTAAATAAATCTAATATTAACAGCTGTTGATTGTTCTTGTGTACTAAAAAAGTTTTAAAAATCTGTGTATTATTGAAATTAGCAAAATTTTGCATTACTTATTTAAAATTCATTTCGTCATATTTTATGTACCATCGAAGAAATTGATTCCTAGGCAGTCAGCAGACCAACGTCATTTGGTCGGATCATGTCAATTCAAAACATTAACAAATTGTAATCTGTCGGCTGTGTTTGACGTAACGCGACCAAACTACGTAGGTAGGTCCCTCATCTGCCTAGATATCAATTTCCTCGATGGTACATGTTTTTAAATCTCTGCGAATGGATGGAGGCCCGAGCCGTCGTATGTTTTATTTATTTTCATTGATAACATTTAATGTATTTTTAAATGTGAATATGAATATAATATTTTCACATCTAAAAATACATAAAGTAAACAATTGTCAAGGGTAGAGGGTAGATGGTAGTAGTGGTAGATGAGGGTAGATGGTAGTAGTGGTAGATGAGGGTAGATGGTAGTAGTGGTAGATGAGGGTAGATGGTAGTAGTGGTAGATGAGGGTAGATGGTAGTAGTGGTAGATGAGGGTAGATGGTAGTAGTGGTAGATGAGGGTAGATGGTAGTAGTGGTAGATGAGGGTAGATGGTAGTAGTGGTAGATGAGGGTAGATGGTAGTAGTGGTAGATGAGGGTAGATGGTAGTAGTGGTAGATGAGGGTAGATGGTAGTAGTGGTAGATGAGGGTAGATGGTAGTAGTGGTAGATGAGGGTAGATGGTAGTAGTGGTAGATGAGGGTAGATGGTAGTAGTGGTAGATGAGGGTAGATGGTAGTAGTGGTAGATGAGGGTAGATGGTAGTAGTGGTAGATGAGGGTAGATGGTAGTAGTGGTAGATGAGGGTAGATGGTAGTAGTGGTAGATGAGAGTAGATGGTAGTAGTGGTAGATGAGGGTAGATGGTAGTAGTGGTAGATGAGGGTAGATGGTAGTAGTGGTAGATGAGGGTAGATGGTAGTAGTGGTAGATGAGGGTAGATGGTAGTAGTGGTGGATGAGGGTAGATGGTAGTAGTGGTAGATGAGGGTAGATGGTAGTAGTGGTAGATGAGGGTAGATGGTAGTAGTGGTAGATGAGGGTAGATGGTAGTAGTGGTAGATGAGGGTAGATGGTAGTAGTGGTAGATGAGGGTAGATGGTAGTAGTGGTAGATGAGGGTAGATGGTAGTAGTGGTAGATGAGGGTAGATGGTAGTAGTGGTAGATGAGGGTAGATGGTAGGCGGATTCTTGGTCAAAAAGCTAGCGACATGCAGACTTACATTATTTTATTATACCTGAAAGTTTACCAGTTTATGACACCTACAGCTGTAAGAACGACCAGCAACAATGTAATTTCTGTCGCGGTTACTTTAGAAGGTATCCAGTTCTGAAAATCTACGTATCCTTCGATTAACTAACCCAATTTTTTAAATCTTAATTTCATCTTCCCCTCCCAGACATTTTTGACAGTTGCGTCCCACTGGCAGACACCTTTCAAGGTGGTCTGGCAGTGAGACGGGATGAAAGTCTAGCTGTCGCTGGCTCTTACTCTATCTTATAGGGCTCTGAGGGCGCGTCCTACCGTGTGCATCTGTACATAACTACACTACAGGACAGAATTTACTATCAGAGAAGTTGAGTCATGGACAGATTGGGGGCCTACGTAATTTAGTCGCGTTTGTCAAACCCAGCCGACAGATCACAATAATTTATATCGAGTTCATACTATGATCCGACCAAATGATGTAGGTCCGTCAACTGCCTGTTTAAAATCAATTTCTTCGATGGTTCATGAATCCATGCTACATAGTACCTACATACATTTACACTATACTTGTATAATATTTAATAATCTGAACGGTTTTTGTTTCTTTGTGGATTAGTAAATGTTTTGACCTTAGCTAAACAAAAGCGCTATTAAATAGATAGATAAATAAAAGAAAAAATAAAAATAAAATAAATTAACAAACAATAGGCCTACGGCGTAACATACAGAATACAACAGCTTTGTCCACATTGTGCCTTTTTCTGTTCATCAAGGGCATGCGTTATTGCGCAGTCAACAGCGAACGTGAAGCATGCCCGCGACGCATGCCCTCTGATCGTCAAAAACTTTCGCTTGGTTATTAAAAATGACAGTCGGAGTTGCGTTCTTTGACGCATTCAATTATTAAATGCGCTAAACCGAAAGTTGAAAGAAAGAAGATGACGAAAATTGAAGATGAAAGCGCATAATGTGGACATAGGTAATGTACAACTCACTAAGGACTATGGCTATGTTGCGTATGACGACAGTGACAACGCGTATGGGCCATAGCCCATACGCGTTGTCGTCTAGGCGCGCACCATGTGCTTGACGACTCTTACGTCACATCACACATGCGCGAGAAGTGATTAGAATATTATATATGTGATGTGCGATAGTATCCTAGACGATAGCGGCGGGCGGCTATCGGCGCGCGGCGGGTCGGCGCGGGTCAGCCGCCATTCACTGTCACTCAGCCGGCTAATTACACGGCTAATTATGGTACTTACAATGTTCGGCACCAGCTGGATCATTGATGCTGGGATTTTTAAGCGATTTAGGCAAAGCAATCCTGTAAAATTTTACTTACCTGCCTGCAAACCTTCAAAAAGAGAGCGGTTACCTTCTTAAAAGGCCGGCAACGCATCTGCAGCTCTTTTGATGTTGCGAGTGTCCATGGGCGACCGTCGTTGGTTTCTATCAGGTGACCCGTTTGCTTGTTTGCCCCCTTGTTTAAAAAAAAAATAGACGACTTTTGCGTAACAATTAGTCTGCCCTTCTGTCTTCACGCACGATGCACGGCCCTTCCTCTACATTTTCTGTTCAACCCTCCAATTATACCTTTTGCGAGAATAATTAAAAAAAAACAAAGTAATAATTAATTGTAAGCACAAACGCGTTACATAAGTTGTTTTTGTAGAAGTTTTCGGTCGAGGTTTAGCGGTAAAATTTTCCTGTAGTGCAAGTTGCACGGGCGCGGGCGGCGAGGGCGGGTGCGGGCGGTGCGGGGGGCGGGCGGCTATCGGCGGGTCGGGGTTATCACTCCCGATGATCACACTGTGGTACATACGCGTTAGTTTTTATGCAATTAAGCTTTAAAATATTAAATATAGTTATATAATATTTAGATTGAAATATTTCATTTATCCTACTCTGTTAGTCTATCGTCTGTATACTGAGTCGATTTTCCGAAATTTGGTATGGAGATACTTTGAGTTCAAAGAAAGGAAATATACTTTTTAATCCGGAAAAATATAATTTTAATAGTCTGATTAGGAATTTTACTGACTCAAATATTTATCTTAGTAAAAAAAGTTGAAATTTAATATGAACAAATGTCATTATGCAACTTTTGTTTTAAACATTTTACATTTGGTTTTTCGAAACTTTCTGCTCTTTCGATTATAATAATAATAAATACTCTTTATTGTGCACACATAAAATTGAAAAATCAAGAACATTAATTATAAATAAGACAAGTATAACACAATGGCGGCCTTATTACTAATTAGCAATTTCTTCCAAGCAACCACGGGTAGAGGAAACATTATCTTATATATTAAATTCTCGTGTCACAATGTTAGTCCACGAACTCCTCCGACACGGCTTTACCGATTTTTACCAAATTTTATATGCATATTCAGTGGGTCTGAGAATCGGCTACTCGGTACTTATTATATTGATAAGTGCATTTGTTGAATAAATAATAGTAAACTAATACAACTCGAGAAAAACGACGACCATGATAGCGATGGACGTTGCCATGATGACATATTTATGAAATTTGTACTTGGTATTTAATTATGTACATATTTGTTTAAGTATAATCCATACTAATATTATAAATGCGAAAGTGTTTCTATCTGTCTGTCTGCCTGTTACCTCTTCACGCCCAAACCGCTGAACCGATTTTGCTGAAATTTGGCATGGAGATACCTTAAGTCCCGGGAAAGGACATAGGATACTTTTTATGAAAAAATGTACGGTTCCCGCGCGATAAACGAATTTTTGCCGCAACGGAGTTGCGGGCATCGTCTAGTATAATATAACTGTGATGTCACCCGCGTCCCACGGGATCACGCAAAGAATGCAGCGTCCGAAGCTAGGGTGCGCGGCGCGTGAGCTGCTCCCCGCGCCTCACCGTCTCTCTCACTACTTATCCTTATCTCCAGGCAGAGATGCTGGCGGAAAGCGCCATCAACAATCATCATTATATGCGATAGCAAGGAAATGTCTCTTGACCAAAGTCTTAAACCGAAATAGTGTTTTAGACATTTTGATGTCTCTTGTTAAAGCGTTCCAATGTTTTATTCCAGCAATAGCAAAGGATGAGCCATAAAATTTGGTGTAGTGTACAGGCATTTCCAGGAGCAAATTAGACACTGATCGCAAATCTTTAACGTGTGCCTGTCGAAATAGAAAGTTATTTTTTAAGTGCGAAGGTAAATGCGGATCATGTATAGTGGAATAAACGAGAGAAAGGAGGCGAGCATCCCATCGAAGGCGAATAGGCAACCACTTCAGCTTTGCACGGTATTCGGAGATGTGGTCGTATTTGCGAAGGCCGAAGATAAATCGAATAGCCAGATTCTGCAATCGCTCGAGTTTGGTTAGCTGGTCCTCTGTGAGATTCACAAAACACGCATCCGCATAGTCCAGCGTAGGTAAAAATAGTGATTCAGCGATCTTAATTTTTGTGGGAATGGGAAGTAGGTAACGTAGGCGATATAGAGAGTGCCAGGTTGCGTATATTTTTCTACTGATCTCTTTGATGTGTTGTGACCATGATAATGTATCGTCAATGTATACTCCTAAATTTTAACTGATTTGGTAAAGGGAATTACAACGCCATTCACAACCACCGGAGGTAAACATCCAAAGTCAACCCTAGATATTAGCCCAGGACTACCAATAAGTATTAACTGCGTCTTAGATGGGTTAATATAGAGGTCATGGCTCTAACTCCAGTTACAAATTAAGTTAAGATCACTGTTGAGTTTATGTATAGCAGCATGTATGTCATGTGGGGATTATGCTGGTGAACTACGTAGGGTAGGGATCGGACCCATCTCTACAATATTCCTCGTCTTGGACTGAGGGCGGCAAGTTAAACCTAAAACCTAATAAATATGGCCAACGTACGTCGCTTAAGCCCGCTGTACACATTGGACCATCATTAGGCCAACGCATTGAACGAGTACTCTGCGCCAACGCATGTAGACTCGTAGACTATGGCATGTCGCTCTCAATTTATAGCCAAATAGGCCTCTATGCGTTGGCCCAAAGCGCTAGTTCAAAGCGTTGGTTCAATGTGTACAGCGGGATTTATAGAATATGAACCTAGATACGCTTATGGTATCTGTAAACCACTATTTAACTATTTACATCCGATCAAATCAGCTACGAGTTATCGAGGGTTATCGGGTACGAGCCCTTAATCGCCGAACTACTCGTAGTTAACTAGCACCACCGTATCGTCACCCGTATCGACACCGTATATGGCCGTATATCCATCGCCACGCCACCGCCGTCACCGCTAAAAATACAAATAAAATTACACTTTATGACCTAGGCCAGGGGTTCCCAAAGTGTGCGCCGCAGAAAGTAAAGAAGGGCGCCGTGAGTATATCCTCCATGATTATCCGAAACCACAAATATTATTATTAAAGGTGCCTATTTATTTTGACTGTATTTTTTTAAATAGCTATGCTAGGGTAGGGCGCCTTGACATAATACAAAGTTGTTACTACGCCGGAATAAAAAGGGGAAAGAAGAGGACGACATATTTTGTCTAGTGACCCTGCATGCCAGTGCCGGTTTGTAGTGGCTTAGAGCATAATGAAACCTATACCTAGGTCATAGAGTGCCATTTTATTTGAATGTTTGTCGGTGACGTCCCGGTGACGGCGGCGGTGGTGTGTGAACAAATAGCGTATCGGCTCGGAATCGGCTTCATTAAATCTATCCCTCAATCCCTAATACAATACACACACACATATATATATTAATATATATTAATATAATATATATTAATATATATAGCATCTTCAGGATGTGGACTCTACGAACTTGACTGACGGACCGCTTGACGGACGTTGTATATATATATATGTGGTGGTGTTTGCAAGTTCTTGCATGCGAGTGTACGCATAGGCAGTGTGGGAGGAGGGAGGTGCTGTACGCATGCCTGTGCGTGCACTCACTCATTTACTTAAAGGTGGAAGTTTATTTCGCGGAATATTGCTAAAAATAATAACAAACAAAATTTAAAGCTATGGATTTCCGCAAAGTAACGCCTGATTCCATTAACTTGTATGGATTATGATTATTTTTGTGACGTTATCAATTATAGTCGAATTATTCAAGTAATTCAATTACTATCAACAATCATCATTATATGCGATAGCAAGGAAATGTCTCTTGACCAAGGTCTTAAACCGAAATAGTGTTTTAGACATTTTGATGTCTCTTGGTAAAGCGTTCCAATGTACAGGCATTTCCAGGAGCAAATTAGACACTGATCGCAAATCTTTAACGTGTGCCTGTCGAAATAGAAAGTTATTTTTAAGTGCGAAGGTAAATGCGGATCATGTATAGTGAAATAAACGAGAGAAAGAACGCGAGCATCCCGTCGAAGGCGAATAGGCAACCACTTCAGCTTTGCACGGTATTCGGAGATGTGGTCGTATTTGCGAAGGCCGAAGATAAATCGAATAGCCAGATTCTGTAATCGCTCGAGTTTGTTTAGCTGGTCCTCTGTGAGATTCACAAAACACGCGTCCGCATAGTCCAGCGTAGGTAAAAATAGTGATTCAGCGATCTTAATTTTTGTGGGAATGGGAAGTAGGTAACGTAGGCGAGATAGAGAGTGACAGGTTGCGTATATTTTCCTACTGATCTCTTTGATGTGTTGTGACCATGATAATGTTTCGTCAATGTATACTCCTAAATTTTTAACTAATTTGGTAAAGGGAATTAATTACAACGCCATTCACAACCACCGGAGGTAAACATCCAAAGTCGACCCTAGATATTAGCCCAGGACTACCAATAAGTATTAACTGCGTCTTAGCTGGGTTAATATAGAGGCCATGGCTCTTACTCCAGTTACAAATTAAGTTAAGATCACTGTTGAGTTTATGTATAGCAGCTTGTATGTCATGTGGGGATTATGCTGGTGAACTACGTAGGGATCGGCCCCATCTCTACAATATTCCTCGTCTTGGACTGAGGGCGGCAAGTTAAACCTAAAACCTAATAAATATGGCCAACGTACGTCGCTTAAGCCCGCTGTACACATTGGACCATCATTAGGCCAACGCATTGAACGAGTACTCTGCGCCAACGCATGTAGACTCGTAGACTATGGCATGTCGCTCTCAATTTATAGCCAAATAGGCCTCTATGCGTTGGCCCAAAGCGCTAGTTCAAAGCGTTGGTTCAATGTGTACAGCGGGATTTATAGAATATGAACCTAGATACGCTTATGGTATCTGTAAACCACTATTTAACTATTTACATCCGATCAAATCAGCTACGAGTTATCGAGGGTTATCGGGTACGAGCCCTTAATCGCCGAACTACTCGTAGTTAACTAGCACCACCGTATCGTCACCCGTATCGACACCGTATATGGCCGTATATCCATCGCCACGCCACCGCCGTCACCGCTAAAAATACAAATAAAATTACACTTTATGACCTAGGCCAGGGGTTCCCAAAGTGTGCGCCGCAGAAAGTAAAGAAGGGCGCCGTGAGTATATCCTCCATGATTATCCGAAACCACAAATATTATTATTAAAGGTGCCTATTTATTTTGACTGTATTTTTTTAAATAGCTATGCTAGGGTAGGGCGCCTTGACATAATACAAAGTTGTTACTACGCCGGAATAAAAAGGGGAAAGAAGAGGACGACATATTTTGTCTAGTGACCCTGCATGCCAGTGCCGGTTTGTAGTGGCTTAGAGCATAATGAAACCTATACCTAGGTCATAGAGTGCCATTTTATTTGAATGTTTGTCGGTGACGTCCCGGTGACGGCGGCGGTGGTGTGTGAACAAATAGCGTATCGGCTCGGAATCGGCTTCATTAAATCTATCCCTCAATCCCTAATACAATACACACACACATATATATATTAATATATATTAATATAATATATATTAATATATATAGCATCTTCAGGATGTGGACTCTACGAACTTGACTGACGGACCGCTTGACGGACGTTGTATATATATATATGTGGTGGTGTTTGCAAGTTCTTGCATGCGAGTGTACGCATAGGCAGTGTGGGAGGAGGGAGGTGCTGTACGCATGCCTGTGCGTGCACTCACTCATTTACTTAAAGGTGGAAGTTTATTTCGCGGAATATTGCTAAAAATAATAACAAACAAAATTTAAAGCTATGGATTTCCGCAAAGTAACGCCTGATTCCATTAACTTGTATGGATTATGATTATTTTTGTGACGTTATCAATTATAGTCGAATTATTCAAGTAATTCAATTACTATCAACAATCATCATTATATGCGATAGCAAGGAAATGTCTCTTGACCAAGGTCTTAAACCGAAATAGTGTTTTAGACATTTTGATGTCTCTTGGTAAAGCGTTCCAATGTACAGGCATTTCCAGGAGCAAATTAGACACTGATCGCAAATCTTTAACGTGTGCCTGTCGAAATAGAAAGTTATTTTTAAGTGCGAAGGTAAATGCGGATCATGTATAGTGAAATAAACGAGAGAAAGAACGCGAGCATCCCGTCGAAGGCGAATAGGCAACCACTTCAGCTTTGCACGGTATTCGGAGATGTGGTCGTATTTGCGAAGGCCGAAGATAAATCGAATAGCCAGATTCTGTAATCGCTCGAGTTTGTTTAGCTGGTCCTCTGTGAGATTCACAAAACACGCGTCCGCATAGTCCAGCGTAGGTAAAAATAGTGATTCAGCGATCTTAATTTTTGTGGGAATGGGAAGTAGGTAACGTAGGCGAGATAGAGAGTGACAGGTTGCGTATATTTTCCTACTGATCTCTTTGATGTGTTGTGACCATGATAATGTTTCGTCAATGTATACTCCTAAATTTTTAACTAATTTGGTAAAGGGAATTAATTACAACGCCATTCACAACCACCGGAGGTAAACATCCAAAGTCGACCCTAGATATTAGCCCAGGACTACCAATAAGTATTAACTGCGTCTTAGCTGGGTTAATATAGAGGCCATGGCTCTTACTCCAGTTACAAATTAAGTTAAGATCACTGTTGAGTTTATGTATAGCAGCTTGTATGTCATGTGGGGATTATGCTGGTGAACTACGTAGGGATCGGCCCCATCTCTACAATATTCCTCGTCTTGGACTGAGGGCGGCAAGTTAAACCTAAAACCTAATAAATATGGCCAACGTACGTCGCTTAAGCCCGCTGTACACATTGGACCATCATTAGGCCAACGCATTGAACGAGTACTCTGCGCCAACGCATGTAGACTCGTAGACTATGGCATGTCGCTCTCAATTTATAGCCAAATAGGCCTCTATGCGTTGGCCCAAAGCGCTAGTTCAAAGCGTTGGTTCAATGTGTACAGCGGGATTTATAGAATATGAACCTAGATACGCTTATGGTATCTGTAAACCACTATTTAACTATTTACATCCGATCAAATCAGCTACGAGTTATCGAGGGTTATCGGGTACGAGCCCTTAATCGCCGAACTACTCGTAGTTAACTAGCACCACCGTATCGTCACCCGTATCGACACCGTATATGGCCGTATATCCATCGCCACGCCACCGCCGTCACCGCTAAAAATACAAATAAAATTACACTTTATGACCTAGGCCAGGGGTTCCCAAAGTGTGCGCCGCAGAAAGTAAAGAAGGGCGCCGTGAGTATATCCTCCATGATTATCCGAAACCACAAATATTATTATTAAAGGTGCCTATTTATTTTGACTGTATTTTTTTAAATAGCTATGCTAGGGTAGGGCGCCTTGACATAATACAAAGTTGTTACTACGCCGGAATAAAAAGGGGAAAGAAGAGGACGACATATTTTGTCTAGTGACCCTGCATGCCAGTGCCGGTTTGTAGTGGCTTAGAGCATAATGAAACCTATACCTAGGTCATAGAGTGCCATTTTATTTGAATGTTTGTCGGTGACGTCCCGGTGACGGCGGCGGTGGTGTGTGAACAAATAGCGTATCGGCTCGGAATCGGCTTCATTAAATCTATCCCTCGTTAGCACCACACTGATTGCCCGCTTCATTATTTTGTTGGGAACTGATTTGCCGTAGCCGTGTTGATAACAAATAACAATAAATAGTTCGTTTTAATTTGCTCACAAAATTACAAAATATATTCGAGTCAAACTTCCAAGTTCTACGAGTAATACTGACGGACCACTAGAGCCACTAGAGTCCGCCTTCTAAGTTAAAATATTGATAGATGTGGCTAGAAGCTATACGCAAGTGTATTTTACGGATGGGCCTTTTAGGTTCAAACCTCAATTGAATCAATTGATTTGATTTTTTGCGTGGAAGTCTTTCTGAACTCATGCAAACCACCCCAATAAAGTAAGGTTCATAATACAAGTAGTCCTTCACAGTCCCTGTATACTACTTGTAGTAGCGACCATCTTGCGGTTTGCGAGCAATTAGCAGGTGACTTGGGGACAACAAACAGCGGCGATTGTTTACAAATCGTATTGGGAGCGGATCGGGTTCTGTTTGGACAATCCGCATCGCAAATAACTTTAAGGAAGGTAAAGTCAATATAAACCTACTTCGCTTTTAAAATTTATGCGAAAAAAACTATTTTAAGCAGCGGGCAGTTGCTCAGTAATACTTATAAACCGGTTTCTCACTCGAACGTTTACTAATGTCTCTACCAGATGATTTCTTAGTTAAATCGTCTCTATCGGCCTTACATGTGAAATGTAGGCGAGCGCCAACCCGACTTATTTAGTTTCGGGGCGACGCATCGCTGTTTGCATTTCAGAAGAGCGTGCGGGCAAACGCTACCGAAACCGAAATGTTATCGACAAATAAGTGCACAACACTGTTTGCTCGGCGCAGAGTCAACGCTCGCGAGACACAGGCGAACCGCAGCCGAGTACTTCGGAACCGGGGTCCATAAACTGATGTGCGTATTGTGCAGGCACACTATAGCAGTGGTAGCTTAAACTTTTTGCTATGATAATTAAAATCTTTATCATATTAAAATCTGGAGTACGACAAGTTGTATAAATCAATGTAACAATTTTGTATCATTGAATTGGTCAGTCTTAGCCACAGAAATAAATCAAGATAGAACGGCTAAGCGGGTGGAGTACGCGTGTTCCAATCTTGCACAAGTGAGCAAGATTCGTTAAACGTTTATTCAGTCAGCGCGCACGTCTCGACTTGATTACACCGGAGCGGTTGTGCAAAAATGCCTCGTTGTGCAGTGTCTAATTATAAAAACAGAAGTACGAAAGTGAATCGGTCAAAAGGAGGTATTTCTTCCCACGGGTAAGTTATTTGTTCTAACTAAAAGCAAAGCAAAAATTGACACGATCGATTCCTTAGCAACGCACGCGCGTCGCCGTTCTATCTTGATTTGTTTCTGTGGTTTTAACAGTATACTAACCTATGGGGTGAAAACAATTTCTAGCTAGGGAAGGTTACATACCTGATCGATCACACAAATCAGGTTCTCGGAAACGTTGCCTAATTTTTACAATAATTCCGAATAACTAAAGCCCTACAGCCTACTGTTCAACAATGAGCGATATGTAGATAGTTGTGCGCGGGCGCGGGAGGGGCGGGGGCGGGAGCGGGCGGTGTTTGCGCACGCATTAGCCGCGCGCGCAGAGTCAACACGGTAATGGCGACAAACAGGAGCCCCCTCACAAAAAATATTTATACGCCGGGGACATGTCACCGCCGCTACCGTTACTAATTTGTATAGGCCTCGCCACTTACTATGAAAGCCGCGGAGGATGAGGCGACACTTTTTACTAATAGATTAAGGCTGTGTTTCTACCGGAGATGAGCTAAACTGCGTAGCGGAGAATCCAAAAGAAGTCGAGCGAGGTCAATGAAGTATTACTCTGTTCCTCAAAAACACAAGGCGTCAATGGAAAAACACTAAAATGGGACGTTCGGCTTGGTTAGTAATTTAGGTAAAATAGTTTGGCTAAACCATAATAATATGGTAGCTCAGTCATATATATTATGTAACATATATATTGTACGAGCTTTTGCCCGCGGCTTTGCTCGCTTTAAGAAGTATTATTATATACAAACTTTCATCCTCTATGTTAATCCCTTGGGGTTAGAATTTATCAAAATCCTTTCTTAGCGGATGCCTGACGTAGGCATCTACCTGCATGCAACAGCCTGATCCGTCCAGTGGCTTGGGCTGTGCGTTGATGGATCATGTCAGTCAGTCAGCTTTGAGTTTTATGTAATATAGATAGATAGAAGATAGATAGGTAGATAGATGTAACGATATGTCACCGGAGATCTATTATCCCGGGCCGGAATCCGGAATCTATAAATATCAGCTGCTCCCTTCCCCATTACGTTTCTGTAACTAATTGCAGATGACATAACTGTCCGTTAACGAGGTTAAAAGTTAACGCAAAAGTTAAGGGTCGTGAGTTTCGGTGGGACATGGAACAATTATTATAGTTAAATGAATTGCAAGCTGCATTTATAACACTCGTAATTTTTTTCTGTGTTTAAAAATTGTGTCAACTGTAAAAGTAAATCTAGCCATCTACTTGACCTAAAAATATTATTTAACATAAGTTTGTACAATGTACTAATTCAGATTAATTCTTTAATAGGCAAATAGCAAACCTGTGGACTTTAGTAGGGTAATATTAACTCAACCAGTTCACGTTTAACATTGGCTTCACATAACTCTCCCAACTCCCAAGTAACATAGGATCGCTTTCAGCCTAGGAATAAATTTATTTGATGGTGCATATTACAAACTTAAAGAGGAATCTTCCGTAAGGACAGGAGATATTTCATACGACCACCTGCGAGTCTCCGGGTCGGGCACGTGCGACCACTAATTGGCCGGGATGAGGTATACGGCCGCCGGCCGGGCCGTTCAGCTGGCGCGACCCGTCACGGCGGACCATTTGTCACGGAGGGCAGGGGTTGTTACGGCGGCGGTGGGCTGAGGTCACATAATTAGAAGTAGGCCTGTTGTGACTCCTGACTTCACAGGTATCGAACTGAAGGGGACCGTCCAAAGTCCATTAACCACGAGACGTCATGAAACTTCATAATATCACAAAATATTTTGTATGGAATATGTCACTCATGAGTATGACGAATGAGCAACAGCTTCTGTTTAAAAAGTGCTAGAAATAGGGCTCTGGCGGTATAATTAAACCTTTATATATATTACAAAATTCTTTTAAGAAGGGACTAAAGAAAGCAGAGTGTGGTCAGGTGTGGTGTGGTGTGGCAACGTGTGGTGTGGTGTAGCAAGGTGTGGTGTGGTGGTATTAATTGGTAGGTTTCGATGCTGCTTATAAGAAACTGGCGTAAAACAATAATTAAAAAAAAACACAGACAACAACGAGCTAACGACTCGTTGAAACATAATTTCGGTACAAATGAATTATTTCATCTCCCGGAGCTGGCGGCCTCGGCAAAGAACACGTTACTCACAATAATATGACAAATATTTGCTGAAATATAATCCGCCCCCGACAGCGCCGGTTTAATGTTCTTTCCTCGTATTTGTAAATCATGGCGGAGCTTTGTGACTCATATTGCGAAACTTTTTATTTCAAAAACCAATCGCCGCTCCGAAACGGTTCGTAGAAACGAGAGAATTCGTCGAGCGAATCTCACTTTGTATACCAATTTGTTGTCCTTAGCTTCTTATTAGAGTCGAAACGCTAAACACAAAACTATAGCCGCTAAATGCTAATGCGAGCAAACAGGAGCGACTGAAGTGCGCGAGCAGCGGGCAGGTAGCGGTGACCGCGGCAAGTGGCCGGCGGCGGTCGCGGGCAAACACCGACGGTAATCGGCGTGTGGAGTGGCCACACAGCGCGACAGGCGTGCCGCTGTGTACACATGCTACTGGTACTGTCCACACCGCGGTAATTACAGAGCCCGCTGCAGTTTGCTTTGTCTCTCTGCCACGGTACTGAGTTTCGCCCCCGCTACCGGCTGCCGGCGATTGAGCGCGGTCAAACCAACCACAAATGTTTAAACATCTAGTGAAATGATCAAAAGTGTCATACCACTCCCTAGAAGTTTCATAGTTTGGTCAAACATCAACTTCGTAGCGTTTCGTAGCACCGTAGCAGCAAGGAATAGATGTAACAAGTTGCTAGCGTAGGTAATTACGTATATTATATACAGTATATACGGATTTATAAAAAATCATGGCAATATATTACTATATGTTAGAGCAAATCTAGAGCGTCTGTGGCCTAATGGGTAGACCTTTGATTCGTATTCGTAGAGGGTGCAGGTCCGATCCCGGGTGGAGGCGTGTACCAATGAGATATTTTCTGATGTCAAGTACATAATACGGACACTCATACGGTGAAGGTGAAACCTCGTGAAGAAACTCGCACATAGTTGGTCCCAGACGTATCGACTAGTCCTTTCTTCTGGACTAGGCCGGCTATGTTGCGAAAATGCCGTATGCGCTTGGGCAACCATACGGACATGTAAATTTTGTCCCAGGCACTACAGTATTTGAGGAGTGGTTACTTCGCTCTGAAAATACTGTATAAATCATCTACAACGGATGTAAAGGCCTAGTTTTTTAGAGCAAATCGGCAGCAGCACGCATAATAATTGAATACTTCGTAGCGCTACAGCTACAGAGCTACATGACATTACCATTACATTGAAAATTCGTTTCGACTTAATCAAAACTTCTCGGCGTTATCGCTATTATTATAGTCTCGTGTAAGCGTTACTGTTAAATTATCGGACTGCTGTTTAAATTCATTTGATTTCGCTGCTAGTAGTTGCATATTATAGTACCTGCTCAACGATATGAGCATACTACCGATGTAACGGGGTACCTAATGAGTCATGACGCGCGGGGTGTGACATTATTTTTGTCCATTTGCTTTTTTACATTAAAGTGAATGATAAATTTAAGATTTTACCACAGATAAACGAACATGCTTGTCGTAATAAAAATGGACGTACATTAAAACAGACATTCCGGCGTCGTGTAAAGTTAACTGAAAGGGTTGGAATTAGTCGGAGACGGACGATCTCGACGATAATTGTTTGATGGACATAGCGACATTATCGAGTGGAAGCTGCAGGCCGGCGCCGGGCGCGGTGTTCGCCCGCAATAAATACACAACTCCCGGCCACGGCATCCACAACATGACACGAGTATTTATGAGCTGGTAGTGATGGGACACAGACGATATCGACGACAAATGACTAAATAAACTCACGCATTAAAGCGGAACAAATGTTGTACTATTCTGAATCATGCTGTTGAAGTTTTCTGAGCCTCATTTGACAGTTGACACCTAAGAAAGAGTAGGCTTCGAACTTAGCATAATACGTGGTCGGGGACAGGGGCGTAGATAGCGCCGAGCCACATGCCTGGGCTGACGATCGTAAGCCAAAACAAATAAAATCTTTCCATTTCGTAAAAGTAAAAAAGGCAACCTTATTAAGGCAAGACAATTTCTTATTCAGCGGGTCAGGGTTTGAGATCTCTCTTCGGAAAACAAAATCATATTCCCACAAACTCTTTTTAATTATTGTGTCAATGCAAAATTTATCCTTCATGTCACCGGAACATTTCAGCAGTGTATCGAGTATCGACAAATTACAAATACGAGGAATAAAGCGCAACACTCGAGGGCAGCTAATCGGCATCTTTGAATCGTCTCTAATTGGTTTTAGAGCGGGACGAACGTATACGGTGGCGCGGGAGGGAAAGGGACGGCGGCGGAAGCAGGCCGGCTAATTTACGAGGGTCGGCGGTGACAGCTCGCTGTGTTTCGCCGAACGTTCATCGCTACTCCGCGCCGCTTTACGCCGCTGAAAATATATTTTCCCGCGCCCGCCCGCAACAACAAAGGCACAATCGTTCGTTAAAATTGTTGGCGGCCATCAAAAACGAATTCGAATCTGAAACGTTCCGGAATCCCTTTCAACTATAATAACCGCCCGGAATAGCGCGCCGTGATTTGTTACACAGGTTATAAATTACTTATCAAAAGTTTTCACGCGTCCGCGCCTCCTGCACATTATTATCCCTGTCCCATCAGGTTTCCGACGTGGCTCCGAAAATTCTAAAATCCGGGCAAAGGGAGATATTCGACAGGGACTATCATACTACAAAATGTAGTCAAGCCCAAGGACGTAGTCGCAAAAACTGACCTCGAAATGCTCCGACCGTGTCATCGATACTGTCGGCGACCGATTGTAAAGGACACTGTATCGTATCGCAACCACCTGTTCTGAGAATTGCGGGAGAGAGGGCGGTGGGCGGGCGGCGCCCCGCACGTGTGCGTCACGTGGGCCGAGGGACAGATCAAAAGCGCCGCGCCGGGGTCACTCGGTCGTTTGCCACTAGATTAGTATCGATTTAGCGGTTTCCGCTTCCAAACTAACAACCGTAATATGTAATAGCAGCATTACAGACACTCACTGGAAATTAATGCGAGGGCAAAACGACGAGCTGAACCGCGGGTATTCTCGGCCGCTGCCATTAGAGGGGTTTACGGCGACAGCGCGACTATAAACGTCGTTAATTTGTCAGAGACAGGACGAAGCGACACGACGGGTAACACGATTGCCTGACAGATAAATCAACCGTCCGCAGCTTCGCGCGACAATTACCTACTCCGCCGCACCGCCGCCGCCCGCGCGATCGCACCCGCCGACACAGAAATAGCTTATCCTGTACTCGAACACACTCATATTGGCTAACCTAACACACCATAATATTACTCTGATATGACTGATATAACTTGGACAGTAGAAGAAGCGGATGGAAAACCTGTAAATCAGTCTACCTCATAAAGTCACCTCTTCTCAAGATGATCAATGTACTGCCGCACTACGAAGCTCTTCCTAAGCTTTTCTGTGTGGTATAGATAGGTATTGTTTTAATTAGTATTAGAAAACAAACCAAGCGATTGAACAGATTTTTAATTATCGATGTTATGTCATTCAGCATCGTCAATTGTTAGCCGAAATCACTGATCATCTAAGCACAATTGTCAAACGTAGTAAGTTCGTCAGGAGTCGAGATTTTGGCCGTGTGTGACGTAGCTTACATGAGTTTGTACCGGCGTTATCTCCGACTGTGGAATCTGCCCGCAGCCGAAATACTGCGCGGGTAATAATAATTTTAAGCACGTGTAACTCCGCTCCTGACCCCGCCTTATCTGTTATCACCAAATTAATTTTGTTAGATGATTGTTGTATTGGCGGCGGTTATCTGCTATGCCCGTTGGCCCGTCCTCCCGACACGAGTAACTCGAATCCGGGACCTTGCACTTGGCCCGGCTCCACCATATGACATAATTTTTATCTTTAAAAAGTTGGGATACGGGGTTACTGCTAAATCGTAAAGTTTAAAAAAAAAATACGGATTTTATGTGACTGAACTTTTCTTTCCTAAATTGAATTACAGAAACAAAACATTGAAATAATTTTATCCGACTTGCTAGACTAATCCTCGTTTTGTCAACTCATTGACTCTTGTCGACCGACTTCTTTCAGGAATGTTGTTGTTCGTAATGTAAGTCAGTCATTTATCAACATAACTATTTTATTGCCTTTTACTTTTGGTAAGCAAATCGCCTTGTTATATATTTTGATTGCGATCATAGAAATCGATTGGAAGGCAGATAGTGGACCTTCCGCCTACGTTATTTGGTCGAGTTATGACAAGTCAAAGTTTTTTGTGATAAATCGGCAGCTTCACGTAACCCGACTAAATTACCTGTCTTTGAGTCAATTTCTCTGATGGAACGAGAAATGGAACATATTATTATAACGTCCAAACGATCTAATTCTACCATTTAGTTCCGACGCCTCCGATCTTGATTTGGTTTTGTGTTATATTATGAATGTTTGTCGGCAGACCCCAACAGCACGGGCATGGGCTCGGCGGGCATGGGGGGCATGGGGGGGATGGGGGGTGCGGCGCAGCAGTACGGCGAGGTGAACCAGCTGGGCGGCGTGTTCGTCAACGGCCGCCCACTGCCCAACGCCGTGCGCCTGCGCATCGTCGAGCTCGCGCAGCTCGGCATCAGGTACCTACAGCTTTTATGGCAAACCATACATTATTATTTGCCACATAGGTACGTGGTAGATATTGCTTTGCTTATCTAACAATAACCCGAAGCTTTGATTGCATATCTTGGAACGAGCTTTTGACGACAGACATTGACAATATCAGCTATGTATCAAAAATTTAGCATGGAAAATTTTTGGCTGTCAGGCCCCTGTTACATAGCTCTCTCATGATACAAAACTATAAGCAATCTTACAATATCCGTGATTTAGGCTCTAAACGCTCGTTGTAAAACTATGTCACTAATCTGAGCCACCTCCTCAGGCCGTGCGACATCAGCCGGCAGCTACGCGTGTCCCACGGCTGCGTGTCCAAGATCTTGGCGCGCTACCACGAGACCGGCTCCATCCTGCCCGGCGCCATCGGCGGCTCCAAGCCCCGCGTCACCACGCCCAAGGTACCAAACATTCGTCATAGTGTAGAGCAGAACAAACGACATTTGATAGGATATATTTTGCTGTTCGCAGTGTCTGCTATCAAATGTCGGTAACTTACCCATTGTAGCAAGTTACGTAATTGCGCTGCAGTTTGAATGTAGATGCGGATGGCTAACCGAGCTGTACTCGTGCAGGTGGTGTCGTACATCAAGCAGCTGAAGGCGAAGGACCCGGGCATCTTTGCGTGGGAGATCCGCGACCGGCTGCTGGCGGACGGCGTGTGCGACAAGTACAACGTGCCCTCCGTCAGCTCCATCAGCCGCATCCTGCGCAACAAGCTGGGCGGCGCCTACCCCGTGCCGCCGCTCTACCCCGCGCCGCCGCAGCGCTGCTGGCCGCTGCACCAGCCCTACGACTACTACGTGTACCTGCAGGGCCGGCCGCACCCCCCGCACCTACCACCTGCGCCCACAGCGCCGCACCACGCGCACGCGCATGCGCTCTGACTGCCCGCGCTCACTGTGTGTGAAGTGTCAAAGACTATGTGAGAGCTGCGGCTCCGGCCCGGCTCGTTCCCACCGCGACCCCGCCGCGTCGGGCGACATGGCCGGCCGCTCTGATCTCCGGTGCCTCACCTAAACTCAATTATTCTTGCACGTGTAGCGCATCACAGGATCCCCTAGATCACCCGGTCCTCCCATCATCACAGTGCTCGTGTTTCGCTGCCGAAGCGCGAGTAACACGAAGACTGAATAACATACCCCATGTAGATTGTGATGTCTCCATTTTCCATGCCGCTGAGCTCGGCCGCCATTCTCTACTTACAATGTTTATTATTAGATACTTAATATTATATTGACTAAGTAATTGTACATTTGCAGAGTATTATTATGTAGGCTTGTACATAGGCTTGGACTCGGTTAATACATGATTGTGATAGTTTTAGGTTAGGTCGAGTGTGGTATACGATGTAAATATGTATGGTGTAAGTAGATGTTTAAATGTATAGTACTTAATACTTGTTCTATATACATTTAATAATATATTATGATGGATATTATGTGCCTTATTCCTGAAAGAAGAAGATGGTCTAGAGAAAAATACAATGCTATAAATTATAATAATTTAATTAAACTGGAAAGTGACGTAGCCAAAAATTCGACAGGACAATGCAAAGGCATAGTCAAATATTATGCTTCCAGTTATATTATTATTTGTGTTGTTGTATTACCAAGGGCACCTTATACTCATCGCTACGTCACTACAAGCTCGCGTGCTAAGTTGTTGAGTTGGCGAGATATAACCTTGATTAATCTATATTGAGTTAACTTCTGTCATAATACGCGTTTAACTAGTAGGTAAATAATCTGCGAGCTGTTGACAGGGATTGATAAATAATAATTGTTACAAATTTATCTCTCTTAAGTAAATGTGATTAAGCTTTCGTTCACCTCTACATATTTGGAATATCGAGATTGTGCCTTATTAAAATACTTTCAAGTAGTAAATCTTTATATTTATGTACGAGAACTGTATTTACCTACTCCCTAGTCCATATTTATATTGTTCTTACCTAATGAATGCCTTTTAAGCCTATGGGGGATTTACACCATATTTTGATACATAATGTAGAGTTTTTTGTTTGACTCTATGATATTTTATTTTTCAGATTTTGAAGGATAAAATATCATAGAGTTAATTTGTATGCTTAAGCAACAATATTCTCAAGGAAAGCTCTGATATCACGTAGGATTAAGTTTATTTATTTGTTTAAATTCTCTAGAGTTACCTCTGTTTTCCTTAGATAACATTTAATTAGGTATAGCCTGTCAAAAAAGAGTAGACGCTGAACACAATTTTTAAATTACATAAAAAGTATGAAAATCTCATTAAATCGAGATAAAGATGTGTCAAGGTGATAATATTTAAAGTGTATAAGCGTTCTCTGTGGAAATACAAAGAGAAAAAGCCACCTTTTGTGCGTGATTACGTTTAGAAAATGTTGATCAGCGTCTTATATATTCTTTCTTGACAGACTGTAACTACCGCGGTATTATAAAAGTGACTAAACGTTTTGTAGTGGTGACTTCTATGACAATTTTTTTACCATAGAAAACGTTTATTTGCCGCTGTACTGCAGTCGCTATATGTCGGCACCGCTCTCCTAGGGAAACAGAGGCGCGGTAAGTCGGCACGGATACTATTGATATGAATAAACGAACTACGAAGTTGTATTTATACCAGTGTGTTTCATTCCCGACCCCGGCGCGAAGGTAAGTAACGTGTAGCGGCTATTTAAAAATCGAATAAACTTTGATTGAATAAATCTCGACTGGCAGCTCCCGCGGAATCGACTTTACAACCGAAAACAATAAACGGATATCGGGGGCGCAAATATCGGCCGGACACGAATTACCAATTAAATCCTTGCTTTGTTTCGAATTTAATACCACCTAATCCGAAATTTTACTGTATTAATAACAAATTTTACGACGCGGGCCGGGGCGGCCGAGCGGGAGCAAAAAATAAACCCACCGTAAAGTGACATTCGACACCGCGCGCCGACCGCCGCCCGAGCACAGCCTGAGTATTGTAATTAAAATCTGCGGAGAAGGCAGCGGCGGCGGGGCTTTGTTCGTGGGTGACCTTCCCAATTATACACGCGTTTGTGTGGAGCTTGAAAAAACTGGACCAGAAGTTGTATTTCTCCAATCTCCAATTCCAACTCCATTAGCCTACAATTTTATAACACCTAGAGAGTGCTCTTTGGTTGTAACTTGCAAAGGACGAATCCAATGTAAGCCATACACGCTACGGTCTACCTGAGAGCTCCATCTGTGCAGGTGTGCCTGTGCAGGTAGACCGGAATAATGGGAATAGACCTGTGCAGTTTTTTGGAGCTGCGCAGGCGACTAACGCGAAATCGAAAATTAATCAGGGACCTGAGTCAAGACGAATTCGTAATAGCTTGACGCTTCGTTATAGAATCGCCGATCAAAATGTATGGAATTGACATAAGACGAGTCGAACGTCAACGTCATATTAACGAACCCCCAGATATAACTGCACAGGTGACCGCTTCGGTAGACCATAGCATGTAGGGCTTATAACAAGTAAAATGTGTTGTACGGTACATTACATTACATACATTTCATTACATTTCTTGACAGCCTTCGCTCCAACAAGCCACAGCCCATAGATCGAATGGATGAAAATGTCGAACTTCATTAAATGTAGAGCTTCTAAAGCGGAATGGTTTGAACTTAATAATTAAGACAAACGTTTTGCCAATATCTATCCAGCATTAATTTGTAGGCGGGTAAATAACTTATACTACGTATAACTTACGGCACTTATCAATGTTATTGTGAAACTTGCAAGTATATGAACAAAATTCAATGTTGCCCTGAAGTTAATATTATTAAGTTTGCTTGTAACATTCTTCTTCCACAACATAAGACGAGCTTTTGCCCGCGGCTTCGCTCGCGTTAAGAAGTATTATTATATACAAACTTTCATCTCCTATTTTAACCCCTTAGGGTAGGAATTGATCAAAATGCTTTCTAGCTGATGCCTACGTCATAACATCTACCTGCATGCTATATTTCAGCTCTATCCAGTAGTTTGGGCTGTGCGTTGATAGATCACCATGTCAGTTTTATATATTACATTTTATTACACTTTAATTATACATTACACCTTTGAGTTTTATATATGTACAGATAACACAAGGCCTTTTGTCTCAGGTCAAACTATATTTGACCTGAGACAAAGACTGTCAGGACCCAGGGGTCAGGGGTTTATAGTTTTTGCTGCACGGTGGTGGGCGGGGCGGGTCGCGGGTCGCGTTACAGTCGCGCCGCTCACTGATGTCGCCCGCCGTCGCCCGCCGGTCACTCTACACTCTACATGCGGACGATCATGTGGACTAATAAATCACTAGTTTAGCTGATTCTGTGGCAGATAATTGTGTTGTTACGATGGGTATGTGTAAAGACTGAATATTTTAAAGTTACATGCAACCAACTAAAGCTAAGAATATCAATGAACAAATTATCATTATTGTTGTTTTTTTTTGCTAACAAATAAAAATTATGCAATTGAACTATTTATCTATAATAATAGTTTAATGTATTATTGTAGTATGTGTTATGGTTATTGTGTTTGTAGTAGATATAAGAGGTACATATGTATGTGATGCAGACGAAAAACATGGCTGATGTGAAATTCAATAAATTCGCACATATTATAAGAAATTACCTGCACAAAAAGAGGTTAAAACACACACGATTGGGTCTAAAAATTGCCGTTCTTAATGTTACATTATTGTGTGGTAAAATCTCAGACAAATTCCGTCAAACGGGAACATGTAAATTGACATATAAAAAAATAACTAGATATCAGCTAAAATATCAAATAGATGAATGGTTCAAAGATGCTGTGGAATAACTTTGTGTGGTTCACTGAAAGCGGCCATTTTAACCCTGTAGTGAGCTCCAGCAAGAAGTTGGTTGGTTTAAACCAATACCAATGGTTACCAGTACCAATGGTTTAAACCATAACCAGATCTCAGTAAGTATTTATTAAGTAGAGTAAGTTTTAGCGAGATATGTAGTCTGTTTATATCTCGATATAGTTATTATAAATCTTGACATTGTCTGAATAAAGGAAAAACGTAAACCATCTAACTGTGCCTATCTGTAAACTCTTTACCGTCGGAACTACGCGGCGCTAATCTACCTATCTATCTGTCGGCTTCCACCTGACACAATCTCAGAGATGATAATAATCGGTGGTAACAGCACAGTACACTTTTTAGGGTCAATTCAGACCGCAACGCGACGAGGCGAGGCGAGGCGCGGCATACATCTGTATGGATTTGACAGGTTTCAATTGCGTGAGACGTCTTGTGAGTCTGTCAAATCCATATAAATTTAGAAATGCATCTACGCGTCGCGTTTCGGTCTGAATCAACCCTTACAGATTACTCAGCTGATGATCTCTCTCTCTCTGCGATTAAGCGCCGTCATCGCACGTCACGGCGACGTAACTGCGGTACACCTGTTATCTCTTGCCTCCTATCTCATATCTCTTATCTCCAGCACGAGATAAACTATAATTGTCAGCGAGTAGCTCACCACTGCAGCGTCACGGTCATCTAATCCATCATGATACGCGGCTGTAAAACTATTTTGTTCTAAATATAAACCATAAAAATTTTTCACTAATTGTAGTCTTTTGAAGGACGTATCGAGCGAGCGATTAGCTTCCAAAGTAAAATCAATTTATTAAAATTCAAGCATACATTAGCATCTCCTTAGTATTTACAAATTACTTTTATTTAAAACACACACCAATATATCGATTATAATATCATAAACTATATATTCCACGTTTTAATTTTTTTTAGGTCAATTCTGAACAAAGATAAGTAAAAAAATAGGGTTTTGGAGCAATCTCGGCGACGCAGCAAATGTATGGTCAAGGTCGTTTGCTCGGGGGACGGCCTTAACTGTTTAACTAGTATCAGTGATCGAGTTGACCATAGATAAGGAAAGGAAAAACAAGCTGTATTTAAAATATTGTTTAACTCATATAATTTAACTAATCTCACCTTAAAATATTCCTTTAAACTAGGGTTACCAACCGTCCTGTTTTCCCAGGACATATTCCAATTTTCGTAGTGTCCTGGGACGTCCTGGATAATTTTCAAGCATGGTCTTACAAATCACCCAAGTTGATAATTATTAATTTTGTTACAAACAAAAGTGTTTGTTTATAATAACTAGTTTTAACTACTTATATTATTTTATTGATAAGTAAATTGAATCGTACCTTTTTTCTAGATATTAATTTTTCTATTGCAAGTCTAGGTGTCCCGTTTTTGGACGA
Source organism: Polyommatus icarus (assembly GCA_937595015.1). Classification (NCBI taxonomy): domain Eukaryota; kingdom Metazoa; phylum Arthropoda; class Insecta; order Lepidoptera; family Lycaenidae; genus Polyommatus; species Polyommatus icarus. Next base: position 399,767 of record OW569323.1, read on the forward strand.
AATTGTTTTTGTTTTTGTAACTTCAATAAGGGAGAAGACCTAATGGCAGACACTTTAATTAAGGAAACATGCAACATTTGAATGTTATAAAATATATATTTATGAAAATAAAGGATTGATAACTTCTTCCATGTCTTCAGTAACTCTTACAAAATAAAACTATTATAATTATTCTCTGACAAATCAATTAAAAAATATATTATTGGTCTTTTTGTAAACTTAGTCATAAGTACTAATAGATGACATCACAAAAAACGAACATCACTAATAGTAGACACCAATATGAACTAATAGTTGACATAGAACATTACATTACATTTTACATATTTTTCCTATTAAATTAGGTCTTTATTTGCCATTTTTAGGGTTCCGTACCCAAAGGGTAAAAACGGGACCCTATTACTAAGACTTCGTTGTCTGTCCGTCTGTCCGTCTGTCTGTCACCAGGCTGTAACTCGAGAATGGTAATAGCTAGAGTTGAAATTTTCACAGAATGTGTATATCTGTTGCCGCTATAACAACAAATACTTAAAACAAAATAAAATTATTTAAGGGTAGCTCCCATGCAACAAACGTGATTTTTTTGGCCTTTTTTGCTCTATATCAATAATGGCAACAGGTAGGTACTTGACTTTTTCACAAAATCCTTAGTTATACGTGTACTTTAATATTTAATAATAATAATATTAAAATAAAATAAAAAATAAGGGGGGCTCCCATACAAAAACACAATTTTTGGCCTAATTTTGCTCTATAATGGTACGGAACCCATCGTGCGCGAGTCAGACTCGCACTTGGCCGATTTTTGTTCAAAGATTTCATTTACTTCATCATAGTAACTACATGCATCAGAAATATTATCCACGTTGTCTCCAGATTCTATTCATTCTTCTTCCATGCTGAAACTATCCTTCCTTTTATTTTTATTTTTCATATTTTTGAAGTGAAAACTTCTTTAGCGGCGTTGAGCACTTTTGTGGGATGGGTAAAAACTGTGAAACTCACGTCAGATTCTCGTGCTGATCGAAAAACCTTGGAAAAACCGTAAGACGGTTGGAGAGTAGTGTTTTATGTCAGATTTTTTTTAAAATCGATCTTTTGAAAATCGATTTTATGAGAATCGATTTTTTAAAAATCGATTTTCATAAAAAATGGGTTAAAATTTAATCGATTGTAAGGGTTTCGATTAATTAAAAAAATTGAGTTTTTAATTATCGATTTTCATAAAAAATGGGTTTAAAAAATGCACAACGTTAATAATCAAATTTTCACTTCTGCCGGCACTCCCGGAGTGCAACCCGTCCTTTTTTTTCCTAGCAAATTTATTTTCAGTCTTTAGTCTCCATGCTTCTTTTGCCTTTTCTTCTTTCTTTTTTCTTTTCTCAGCTCTCCTTTTACTTTTTTTTACTGCTAAAAACTAAACCAATCGATTTTTAGATCAGTACAAGGGTCTAATATTAGACACGTCCATTTTTAGGTGCAGTAGTTCTAAGTTCTTAGATTGTTAATAGAATTATATTTTCAGAGAAAAGTGATAATTTTTGCAGTAGAATAAAGTACAAAATAACTTTAGTATATATTGCAAAACTCAAAGATGAGATCCATGTCATCTATGAGGTTTTTTTACATTTTCAAGAACTAATAGTAGTCACCCTTTATATTGTTAGGGAAAATGGACAAAAAATCTTAAATAAACATTAATTAGTGTATACAACATGACCATTAATCCAATGAAATCAATAGAAATTACAAAAAATCAAATAAATGTATTCAAAACTTACGTGCAAAATTTCGCCTTCCTTAACCTATTTGCTAAGAAATTGCCGAGCGCGTGTTGACGCGGTCATATTATTAACGAAAACTGATCCAATTTTAAAATGTTATTCCCGAAGGCGTCGCTAATATATTTTTTCAATTCAACAGATAGCTTGAGAAGCTTATAAAATTTGCAGCGGTGAGAAATAATTAGAGTAATTATTATTTTTATGGTATTTTTGTCATAAGTGTCATCTATTAGTTCAGTGTCTAGCATTAGGTCTCTTCCTTTACTTGTTTCAAAGAGGTTGGCAACCCTACTATAAACTAACTTTTGAACATCAGATTTTTTAAAATATCTAACTATACCCATACTATACCTCTATCGACACTCCCCGACTCTGTACATATACAATAGGAGACAATAAATTTCTTAACTATTGACTACTAATAATATATATATATATATATATATATATATTCTGTGCTATAATTGGATAACTTAATCTACATACTGCTGGACGTTCGATACCAAGTGTTAATTATTATTCTAAGTTGAGCTGGAAAACTTACTTACCTCAAACCTTTATACCCTTTAAAGCGTTCCCCCTACGGAGATGCCGTAATTTACCGCTTTTTAGAGCTATATAACCACGGAGCTAATATAGAGCTTATAACTAATAATTTTAAAGCTACAAAATTATAATAAAAATACAACAATCTTCAGCATATCGACGGGTGAAAGCAGAAGTGGCGTAACTTGAAAAACCCAACTTTACAGGAGAGCCAAAAAACTTTTAAAAAAATTCATAACTTCTATATTTATTAAGGTAGAAACTTAAAAATTGGAACGTATTTAAATTAATCTAAGACCCATACGATGAGTTTGTTAAAATTTTTCTAAAGTTGATATTTCATTAATTTTTAACAAGTTACGACAAAAAATATTTGTATTTTACGCAGCAGAAATGTTGTATCTTTGAGAGGAAATGTATAGATAACTTAAAAAAGCATAATCTTTTGAGCGACGGATCTGTCGTATCTCAAATATAACACGCCCCTACACATTTAATTTCGCCGTATCTTGTTTACTTAATTAAATTGCCTTACTACTTTTGGTTCAAATGCAAAATCGGCGACAGACGTTGTGAAAATGAAATGCTGTATCTTAAACAAAATGAATTGTTTGTTTTAAAAGAATGTTATTATAACAAATTAAAAGAAATAATATGAATATTTTCTATTATTTGTTTAAAACATAAGAAAATAAAGGTATGGAAATTTGTTTTATTAATCATTTTCATCAATGTTGATCATTGAAATATAAAATTATTATAATAAAATTAAAATTAATGTAATAAAACATTTATTTCTCTTGTTTTTTCTACTTTATAAAGGTTTAAGACCTAATATTTTATTCATGCTCATAAATTTAAAGTCATTCTTTTTATTTTATAAGATATGGAGGCAAACGAGCACAAGGGTCACCTGATTGGAAGTAACTACCGTTGCCCATGGACACTAACAACATGAGAAGGGCTGCTGGTGCGTTGCCGGCCTTACCCGGTACTAATACGCTATCTTTTTAAAGGTTTGCAGGTCGTATAGGTCTGAAAATATTGCTGGTGACAGTTCCTTCAACAATTTTAGTGGGCGGCAGAAAGTTACGTGAAAAACGCACGGTGGAAGACTGCCACTCATCAAGGTAATGAGGATGGTATATTTTTCGCGTGGAACGATGGCGAAAAATTGTAGGAGGTATGATTCTGAACAATCCCTCAGGGCACTCCCCGTTATACATCATGAAGCCGATAAAGGATGCAGAGTGAAGCTACATCTCGGCATATTTCCAAGGAGTCCAGCCTGTTTGAAACACTATGGCAGTAACAATGCGAGCGGCCCTTCATTGTATACGATCCAAAGGGAGTAGTTGGTATTTGGCGCCCCTGCCCAGAGACGAGAAGAGTATTCCATATGAGGCCGAACCTCCGCCTTGCAGAGTTATATTGAGGACACCAAGCTTTTTCGTGGCTAACTTGGCCTCACCCTCTAGATGACATCGGAACTGGACTTCGCTCGATATGTTTACGCCAAGTATTTCAATGCTGGGGGAGATGGTTAAAGGGGTGCCCTGAAAACGAGGAGAATATGAACGAATATGACCATTGGTGACTTTTTAGTCACCACTAAAAAGTCACCAATGGTCAACGCGCAGACTTGTGTATTGACGGGGTTGAATTGAAATAAGTAACGTCCACCCCATTCAGAGACTTTCTCCTGTGAATTCTTTATTTAGACACAAGTTCGTTAGTATATCTAGAAAAAAATCGGGGGAGCCGGTATATAGGGCAGCTATAATCCGCATATCAATAAATGCTGTTGGTCTGTAACATGATCTGCTAAGAAACTTGTGACCCATTTGCATAAATTCTCGGGGAGTCCATATGATGGAAGCTTTGATAGCAGCGCTTTTTGCCAAACCCGATCAAAGGCCTTTATACATGTACGGGTTCCCGGAGGGAGTCTCGAGTCTCTCACAAACAGAGACATCTCTCTCTCTCTTGAAGGACCTAGAGGCAAGGTTGTACTCCATTTTATATTATGTGTGTGTCCACGCATAGACCTGAAGGAGCTCAATATTTATTAACAACAACAATTATAATAGCTCAACAATATATTGTTAACAGAGAATATACGGGCATAATCTTTACAAACATGTAAAATCAACAAAATATGTATACAAGAATAAGTGTGTAGATGTCCAGAGCAATGCTCTAATATACGTGCTCAATATATGTGGACACATACATGCAACATTTCACTATACGTCTTTAAGCTTCATTTAAGAATAAGCGTGTTCAGTTCCATTCAGAATAAACGTGCATTGATACACACAAACGCGTTTTCTCAAATCGACGCTAACGATCTACTAAAAGGCGTTAAGAACGGCGTATATGGTGCGCCGGCGAAGGTATCATACAGGGGCGGGAGGGAGATGAAATGGCGTTACTTATTTCTGTACTCATTACTTAAGTATATTCATTGGTTGTAAGTATAGGTTTAAGAATAAAATTATGTGTTTGAAATATAATAACTTTCTCATACCTATAAAATTAGTATGAAATAAATTGTTGTATCTTTTTAAAGGTTGTATTTTAGATTTTTAGATTTAGATTTTGTATTTTAGACAAAAATGTCGTAACTCATTTAAATGAAACTAGAGAGTTAAAAAACCTGTGTCGTATCTTTTTCTAATTTCTCATGCATTGTCGTATCTATCTTTTATTCAAAAATTGCAGTTTTTCGTCTAGTTACGACAAATTTTTTTAAGGTCTGTGCTAAAAGGTGGTAAAAATCCATGGTCGTATCTTTACTAGAATTTATCGTAGAAAGACGAGATATAGACCATTCGACGCAGAATTTTTTTTTATACAACAATCAATTAAAAAGTGATTTTGGCAAAATTCAAGTTACGCCACTTCCGCTTTCACCCATCGATATGAACATTCCTTTCACCGTTATTAATTTCCTATTTTTGTTTATTATAATCATGATATCAGCTTCCGAAGTAGTACCAATTTATTAAAATTCAAGCATACATTGAGCATGTCCCTTGTATGTACAAATTACATTTGAAACACACTAGTTCGCATAGCTTCAAAAGACGTTGTTTAATATTAATAATAAAATCCTTCGATCGCGGCATCATGGGAATATATTGTTGTCGCGGTTGCCGGTGTCCTTATGGGGGTTGATAGGTTAATAATAAATAGCCTCCTTTTTTGAAGTCGGTTAAAATGCTCTTCTTCTGACTTGACTTCGCTGTCTGTATTTCGGTGATAAGTAGAAAGTTGAAATTTTGACAAATTATGCATACCTCTTGCCGCTTAAGAAATACTAAAAACAAAATAAATTAATTAATATTATAAGGGCTCCCAAGTAGAATATCATTGGCATGAACATGATTTTTCCTTTTCTTTTAGCTCAATATCAATAAAATATGGAAAAATATTATACAATAAGGAACTTCGTTCCAATATTCCAAGTGTTGTAATTAAATTATTTTTATAGATTCACCAAATAGTAGTACTTACAGTATAAAATATATATTATCGAAACGACGAATGTTATCTTGCAAATTTACATCATCCGATCATACCTACTTTAAACTACCAAATTTTTCTATTTAAACGCTGAATCAATTTAGAGAAATAAGGTAGGTATTAGTGTCTAGACAAGTACTCGCCTTCAATGACGCAAAATTGACTACTATTGTCTCGTGATAGTACATGATTTAATATCATGTACTATCACGGTACAATGTACACAATAATATTATGTTACGTGTAGGGCTTCACACGAGACGAGAGTAAGCGAGAGTAACAAAAAACTCGTCTCGGTCTCGTCTCGTTACCAGTTGTCTCGTCTCGTCTCGCTTAGTTGTAAATAATGAGTTATTTCTATAATGTAATAAAGAGAATAAGGAATATTTTATGACTAACGTGTTTATACGATAAAATGCAGTGTGGATGGTTACCAGATTTTATATTTTGTAAAATATATTGTTTTTAAGTAGACCTTTTCTAATTTTTCGAATAAAAACTTAATAAAAAAATATTAACGAGACCGGAAACGAGACTCTCGGTCTCGGTATCGCCGAGAACATTTTCCAAAAAATCTCACTCTCGCGTGAAGCCCTAGTTACGTGTATAAAAATAATATCCACGTCAAGTTAATTAACAACTGTAAATAAATAATTTGATTGAAACCAATAAAATAAACTTTGAACCTAGGAAAAATGTGCATAGAGCTAAAAATTTGTAGAGACGTTAAAATATATACCCCATTGGCCATTACTCAAAAGTCCCCGGCGATCATCCTCGTGCTAAAAATTGTATTCAAGTGTAAGCTTTATGTTTAGAATATAATAATTTACGTCAAACCTTATTTATATATTCAATTATCTCGGTATCAATAAATATTTTGTGATTATAAAATGTAAATGATAAATAGATGTTTTGATTTCCGGGAGATTGATTCTAGTGATACAATTGTATAGAATACATCCGGTCGGGGGAAAATGAAGGCAGATGCCGTTGACGTACGGATAAGATGGCAGGCTAATCAATCTTCAAGAATTATACAAAAGTCATAAAAGTTAATGTATGATTATGGAATATTAAGAGCATTTTGTACGTAACATGGAATAATAAAGAGTTTAAAACATAAGTATTGAAGTCTTTGATTATACAAGGTCAATTAAATGTACGAAAATAAGGTTTTTTCCGTATTTTTAAACTGTACATTTAATTCATAAAAATGTTCATACAATTCACGTTTTTCGTAAGACTTACCATTCATGATATTTTATAATAAAATTTGGGCAAATCATAACATCTTTTTTTATCATAAATGATAATATTTTTATGTCTTACAAAGATTTTTACGTTATTTGGCACGAATATAAAGTTATAGACTACGGTAGGTTACTTTTCTGCGGGAAAATTGACCGTTTCCGTAATCTCAATGGTTTCCGTATGATTAAATAATTATTACTATAGTTAGTAATTCTTTTTTGCACAAAGGGAATCGATGGGGGGTTTTCTTTGTAATGGTGTAATTAACGTCTCTACCAATTTTCAGCTCCTTCCTAAAAAGTTTCCTAAATTATACAAGGATGAGTTATGCAGCGGCACCGCCGCGGTTGCGGCGCCGCGCGCCGTGTGTAAACACCCTATTTATTCATTGGTTCATTACATTAAAAGACCGATGACGAAGCCAAAATAAATTAACTTTCCTTCTTTCAGAAGTTAGAACATAACATCTAGATAACATCCAATTTATTTTGGCTTCGTCGTAGTTCCTTCAATGTAGGTAATGAAAATAGAATTAAAAAAAAAAAAACGCAAAATTTTAGATTTTTTAAATGAGAAAGACCTAATGCTAGACACGGAACTAATAGATGACACTTACGAAAAAAATACCATAAAAATAAGAATTACTCCACTTATTTCTCAACACTGTAAATTTTATAAGCTTCTCAAGGTATCTGTTGATGTGACAAAATAATATAATAGGGACGCCTTCGGGAACAAAATTTTAAGATGGGATCAGTTTTCGTAAACAATGTGACCGCGTCGACACGCGCTCGGCAGTTTCTTAGCAAATAGGTCAAGGAAGGCGAAATTATGTAAATGTATTCAAAACATTAGTTTTGAATACATTTTATTGATTTTTTGTAATTTCTATTGATTTCATTGGAGTAATGGTCATGTTGTAAACACAAATTAATGTTTATTTATGATTTTTATCAATTTTCCCTAACAATATTATAAAGGGTGTCTACTATTAGTAATTCTTGAAAAGGTAAAAAACCTAATAGATTACATGGATCTCATCTTTTAGTTTTGTAATACACACTAAAGTTATTTTGTAGTTTATTCTACTGCAAATATCATCACTATTCTCTGAAAATATAATTCTAATATTAACAAACTAACAATTTAGAACTACTGTACCGAAAAATGGGCATGGTGTCTAATATTAGACCTTGTACTGATCTAAAAATCGATTGCTTTAGTTTTTTAGAAGTAAAAAGAAGATAAAGGAGAGCTGAGAAAAGAAAGAAGAAAAAAGAACAGGCAAGAGAAGCATGGAGACTAAAGACTGAAAATAACTTTGCAAGGAAAAAAAATAAAAAAATAAATAAAAGGAAAGATAGTTTCAGCATGGAAGAAGAATGAATAGAATCTGGAGACAACGTAGATAATATTTCTGATGCATGTAGTTACTATGATGAAGTTAATGAAATCTTTTGAAAAACGGCAAATAAAGACCTAATAATAGGAAAAATGTAAAATGTAATGTAATGTTTTATCTCAACTATTAGTTCATATTGGTGTCTACTATTAGTGTTGTTCGTTTTTTGTGATGTCATCTATTAAGTATTATGACCAAGTTTACAAAAAGACCAATAATATATATTTTTTGAATTGATTTGTCAGAGAATAATTATAATAGTTTTATTTTGTAAGAGTTACTGAAGACATGGAAGAAGTTATTAATCCTTTATTTTCATAAATATAAATTTTATAACATTCAAAATATGTTCCATGTTTCCTTAAAGTGTCTGCCATTAGTGCCCTTACTTACCTACAAATAATATATTTTAGAGTGAAACCTTTAAAAAGCTAAATGCTTAATCTTTCTGAATTACGAATCTGAACACAATTGTAACAATCTGAATTGTCTTTAATCAACAATGAATAAGCGTAAACATTTAAATCGCTTTTTTGCTATATTAATCTTTCGATCGCGGATTCTGTTGTAAATCTGTTGTTATTCTATTGTTGTAGCGATCACCGGTACTCTTATGGGGCTTGAAGGATTAATGTACTGAAATTTATTAATAATTGTCAAACGTGTACGAGAACATTTAAAATAATAAAACTTAATTTAAAAAACAGAGCTGTTTTATGATTTCAAGACCTGGTGCTGCCATCTGTTGGGAGAGTTGGAACACATAGAAAATACGCGTTTCGCTACTGAACGCCAGATGGCGCTCAACATCGCAATAATGTAGAGCGAAATAGAGAGCTTTGATAATTAATTATTGTAAACATTTAATTTTATTGAACTTTTTCAATAACACTGAAACCTTCAAGGGCGAAATGTTTTGACTGATAAGGGAGCACGTTGCGGGCGTGATAACGGTCTCAACAACACATGATAAATGAATTTTAAAGCCTCTGGAGCGGCTTACGATATCGCGCGGTGGTGCCGTATGAATTACTGTTAAGGGTAAGCACATTTTCAGGAAATATTTTGAATATTGTTGGAGCCGCGTGCAAACTTATTAAGGGGAAGATACTTTATGATTTTAAGTTCCAAATTTTTATGTAGAGACTCATATTATACTTTTCTTGCGGTGCAAATAGTGTTAATTAACAAAAACAAATTCAATATCTTGTAAAGGCGTCTGCTGATTAATTAAAACAACAATAATAAATCGTATCTTAGGTACGTAATAGAAATCTGTTAGAAAATAATTCATCGGTTGTACAGTGTATAGTGTTCAAAGTTTATTATTATTATTATTATAGGTACATAATATTTATTTACCTCTTTACTTGGTACTTACGCAAACACCTCATGCGCTCTACGCTCTCTAACTGATTTTATTTTCAAGTTTGATACTGAAATATAAAATTTTATGTAAGGTGTACAAAAACAATGATACAATATTTTTATTTGTTACCATTGTCTATCCAATGATCCGGCTAATCTGCTGTCACGATTAGCCGGATCGCGGTAGCCGCTGACTGATAGTGCAGGATCAGCAATAATAGAGTCGAAGCGAGGGCCTGCCGCATGAGCATTGAGCAGCTCTGCCGTGCAATCACTAAAGTGCAGTAAGTGCAAAATCATGGTTCGGAGAAAAACGCATTTAAAGTTTAGAAATGTAAAAAAGTATATTAAAATGTATTTGTTTTGTTCTTTGTCGACCTTATCTCAAAGGGAATAACGTAAACCTAATCCAAGATGTAATGAATGCCCTGCAAACCCCATGAATAATTTTTTACAGGCATTAATATTTTTGGGGCCCCTTTACTGCACAGAAAAAAAAATTACATATTAAAACGCAGTAAAAAAGGTGCATTACTGCACTTTAGTTAGTTTTGTGTTCTGGGACATAAAAGCAGTAGTGCATACAAATGAAACAACATAATAATTTAATTATGAAAATTTTATTTTTAATAATCATATTGGATGCGTTTTTCATTTGAACTTCGTTCCTAAGCTAAAAGTTTATTAAAAAATCTGCATTTTTGCATTAAAAAACTAACAATTATTATCTTATCTGAGTACGTTAACATCGTTATTTTAAAATAATGCTTAAAACTGTAAATACCTAGTACTATATTTTTAAAAATACAATTTTTATGTGAATTAAGAATACTAAGCACTAACATTATACAATTAATCAGTCCATAATTGGCACTGAAAGGAACACAAAAATCTATAAAATGGTGGAACTGAGAAATAAGTGGTATATTAATAATGTAACAACACGTTTACGAATTAATCAGTCTTATAAGGGCATATAGCTTATGCTATAATATCTAAGCGCCTCTTTTTACTAAAAATCTATCCAAGAACTCCTGCAGCCTGCTCAATACAACTACATATTTTCTTTAACATGTCAAGCAATAAATAATTTTTGTAACTTATCAATTGTAATTAATAAAAATTAAAACCGGCCAAAATTAAGCGATTACACTTATCGTTAATTAATATGGCGTCATTTTAACCATTGTTACTACATACTGCATTATATTTCCAAGAATACGTTCTGAGCAAAAACACGATATCTTAAAATTTTTTCAATAGAAAAAAATCACAAAAATGCATCTAAATTTTCACGAAATTTTCATTTATTGCCTTAACAGTACATTTAACTAAGTTAATATTTTAACACATTGTATTAAATTCTATCATTGAGAATTCAACTTAGCGAATTTTTAAAATGTACATATATCGAGTTATTGACAAAAAAACTAGTTTGGCGATCAATCCGCGTCGTCCTTTTTCACCTGGCATATTATGAAAGACGGGCGTGAGTGTGAAGAGAGGACGATGTTTGATTTTTTTGGGTTAGTCGTCCTCTTAAGTGTTGTGCGCGCGGCACCAATTGTTGATTGTATCAATTACTTTCAGCGGTATCGGCTGATAGGGCGAGTGGCGAGTGCGGCCGCGACTGTTGCCAGGCGCGCTTCCCCGCGCTATCTGATTGTATCGCTAATACCTTACACCACTCCAGTCTCCACTACTGTCACACTATGTATCTGCACAGTGCACACTGTGCACATATCGAGACGGAGCTGCGCTGACATTTTATGAGTCTGTCTTTATAGATATTGGTAATTTATTGAATTTTTGTTTCTAGATGTAACGCGTTCGCAGTGAATACATCAGTGACATCACCATTCTGCATGTTTAGCTAAGGTCTTAAAAGGTGCATTTTCGCACATGAACACCCGCAACACTTCAAGAAGAGATCGTACTTATTCCCTTTTAAAAGGCCGACAACGCACCTGCAGCTCTTCTGATGTTGCGAGTGTCCATGGGCGACGGTGGCCCCTTATTTCATAAAAAAAAAAGAATCGCAAGTGCTAAATGCTAATCTTTATACAAAACTTGACTGTCATGCCCTTCAATTATGACTAAGCCGCTGAAGAAGCTACATTGCACTTTAGCTGTATTCTTCTAAAACCAATTCCTAACATAACTTACAAACATTAAACCTATAATACCCAAGGTGTGAGCCAACGAAAGTAGTCGGAAAGAAGGAACAAATGAAAATCAATACTCTTAATATAGTCTCATATCTATGGTTAATAGATTACATCACTGATACATTATAGGGAATATAGATAAAGGGGACAACAGGGAACTGTTTCAAGCAACAGTAGTCTAGATAAGTCATGGCTGACAGCACACAAAGATACCTTAGAGTATAATATCAATTACCTACTATACAGTATACAGTAGTTCAGAATAAATCAAGTTTAATCATTCAGCCATTAGATTTATGATGATAATAAGCCACCACTGTATATAAGTTGCATAGATCAATTTTAAAGAAAACTTGTTACATCATTGATTCAGAAGGAAACACGAGTAGATAAGAAGTGGGAAATAGGAACGAGGTATGAGAATCAGGTCCCAGGTTTACTACGGTTACGTCCGCAACTCCATTGCCCCAAAAATCGTTTATCGCGCGGGAACAGTACATTTTTTCAGGATAAAAGTAGCCTATGTCCTTTCATGAGACTAAAAGTATCTCCATGCCAATTTTCAACAAAATCGGTTCAGCAGTTTAGGCGTGAAGAGGTAATAGACAGAACGACAGACAGACTGACACACTTTCGCATACATTTGAGCATTAAGTAAGAAAGGATAATATAATAAACTCCCACACCGGTTTCGGTGACGGTGGCCGGTTTCATTGAAACCAGGCCAGCTACGCAGGAGTAATTTTATAGTGCCCAAGTGTGTGCGCAGTACACAAGAGCACTTTCTATTCCTTTACTCATAAGTCATAAACTGGGTTATGACTTATGAGTAAAGGAAGGAAAAACGGCAGACCGACATGACCGGCGAGAGATCAAGCGCAGGACCGACTTTTTACATGCCCATCCGACGTATGGATCATCTTACTTGTCAGACAATCAGGTGATCAGCCTGCATTGTCCTAACCAAACTTGGAAATAACATGTTTCCAACGCGGGAATCGAAACCCACGTCCTCCGAGTCAAGAGCCGCGCTCTATACCACTAGACCACGGAGGCGTTTAAATATATAATAGTAAGTAAGCATAGTAATTATGGCTAAAGGGAGATGGGACCATATTATTCTCATGCCTAGAATGTCACTTTGTCGCACTCGCACTCGCGCGATACATGATGAGAGCCTTCGATCATAGATGTGAGGACACTAATGTGGCAGCATTCTGCGCCCACAGTCACTTTCGAGTCATGGGAATAAGCCTCGGTCGCAATTTAGTAAGATGGAGCACGTCCGACTTAGCATTATTGACGTAACAAAGTACTACTTGTCTGTGCTAGAAAAATGTATGTAAATAATTACACTTAGCGATGCGGATCATATACAGAAATAGATTTAGCAGATAATTTACGAGGCTCGCACGTGGAGCGACGCTCGCACCGCGCCACCACGCACACGAATTGAAAATGAGTTGGGGTCTGAAGATCGACGGAATTTCCAACATGAGATAATATTATGTGTGTCTCTAGTTCATCACGAATTATAACTTTAAAGTGTTTAAAGTTCTTTACGCACTTGCTTCTAACTAGGTTCTTTGACATTGTATCGTATAGTTTTGTGAAGCGACTCTACATCGTTGTCTCGAGTTCACGACAGTAAGCAATCATAGATACTGAATACATGGGCGCCGGCAGGGGTGCACTTGCACCTCTTGGGAATCTCGGGATCAACAGGAATTATTAAAATAAAAATCATTTTGTAACCCATGGTTGCATGGTAATATGCCATACAAATATAGTTTGTAATGTTTCATGAGCTCCGTGGTTTCGGCTCTAAATGTATTCTATTGTAAATAGACAGTCACTGTTGTTCGTAAAAAGAAAAGAAAAGAAAGAAAAGTAAAATCTGCTACCCTTGGAAATGATTTCTGCCGGCGCCCATGACTGAATACTGCAGGATTTAGTCTCGAAAATAAACTTAGGGAAAAGTACATATTTTATCTGTGAATTATCACTTAAACTTTTTAAGCTATCCTATGCCCTTTTTAGGAACCGAAAGTGTCTTCTTACCTTTCATTTAATTCAGTTTAGCCGCTAAAAGTCTGTCTGCTGCCTGTAGGTCTTTTCACGCTAAACCATTTAACTTGACCGTGAAAAGTGACCATAATCCATACTCCAAACAGACACACATTCCCATTTTTATGTGTACAATGCACTTGTATCTTTTAGGTTTTCCCTCAGTTACCGCAGGCTATGTACCTGCACTGACCTTGTACCCGTCATACTCGCTCCCGCCTGCGGTTTCGCCGCTATCGCCCAGATAAGCGATAGTGGCTGACCGATAACACGTCAACACCACAAACAAACAAACGTATGTCGGCTATATGTGTGTATGGATATTTCTTTAACAGACTCAATATGATTTTAAGAACAAAAAATTCTATATTATGCTCTTCATAACACAGTTGATTTGCAGTTACTTAAAAAAATACTTTTAATTAGATAATTATTACTGTAAGCTTTTCTTCTTCGACCCAAAAATATTATTAAGGAGTTTCTTATTATGAAAATGTGTCAATTTCTTGTAAACTAATTAAACATTAATAATTCTAAAACTATAGTATTCTACCACATCATAGGAGATACGGTAGAATACACTATGTGACTATACAGTTTAGTTTTTAGAATTTATTGAAGTTATTTTGGAGTGTAGGTAATTTACGTACGAGTATAACGCTATTTAGAGCCTGGCTTATGGTGTGTGTTCCGTTTCGGTAAGTAGACGTTGTAATATAACCACTCGGGTTTTAGGTGCCTACATATTCGATAATGCTGCATAACTAAGTATTACTTAAAATAATTACTTTAATACTTGTAGCACCTTAGCAGTTTTATTGAAAAAACTTTCTATACCAAAAGATGCTATTTTGTGACTAAGGGCTCTTGGTTTGGTGCAGAGTTCTATCTGCAAGTATGAGAGTAACTGTGAAAAATGTTTGTGACATCTTGATGATATAACATGCAGGGGCTCGATTCTAGTACCGAGATCTTGATTTGTTACAATTTTCAATTTCTAGCAAAAGAAGAGATAGAGACTGAGCGAGGCGAGTTAACAACCAGTTTGAGGCCAATAGTGGTCCTGCACTTAGGTAATGGAGCGCTGAATATTATTAAATAATTCAATAAATAATAATATTTATGGACGCTTCACACCACGTCAGTCTGGCCCCGTGCTAAGTACCTGAAGGACTTGTGTTACGGCCTACAGGTACCAGACAACGGACATAATACTCGTATACAGTGGATAACCAAATTAATATACTCAGTGTGAGATTTTTACATACATTCGTATTGGTTGATTGTTTAGACATTTTGTGTTGTTAGTTTTGTTTTTTCTTTTATTTTTTGTTACTTTAGGCTGTCTTCTACATTTTGTGAGTCAGTAACATTTATTATTCAATAATAATCTTGTAATAATAACACCATTTAGTACGACAGTCACTTATGCCATATTTTCCTGTGTTAAGTGCGTGCAATAGGGAGTTAGACACAGGCGCTTAAAAATATTTTTTGCGTAAAACGTGTTATAAAAAGCAACACTTAAGTCTTATATATTTTATTATAATGTATAAATAATAGTAGGCGTTTCCCAGTCTACACTTTGAAATATAAAAAAGTGATGAACCTAAAAAATCTTTGTCCCCATAGCGAGTTGATAAATGTGGTAGAAAACGTCTTTCGACTGCTTGAACAGGAGAGGAAACTAGGCGTTTTATTGTTGAGAACAGAAGAAAACCCCTGAAAGTCATAAAAGTTTTGTTAGATGATGCTGGGGTAGCTTTATCTAACAGAATGCTAAGGCGAAACTGAAGAAACTGAATTTCAGTTGTTTCCGTCCTTCGAAAAACCTAAGTTTACCCCAGATGCATATTAAGCGTGCTAAGCGATTGGTGTTTGCTACAATGTAAAAACACTGGTCTGAGGAATACTGAAAGGAGGAAAACAAGCTATTTTAATTTCATTTTTTTTAATTATGAAGATAAAGGCGTGACCTTAATATGACCCAATTGATTCAGATCCTCCAGGACAATCCCTAGTTTGTTCACCGAAGGCGACATGAATTTTTTTATAAAAACTGTGTTATTGAACGAGTGAAACCTCCTTCGTCGGTTACGACATGGGGCGAGATTAGCTCAAACGGGAATGGTCTACTACACGTGGTTGAAGGAACCATGCGTTGAGACCAATATCTGCTAGTTTTACAAAGTCATCTCCATCCCCAGATGGCTGAATAGCAGCCAGACGGGACCTGCATATATGCATGCAGGACTCTGCACCTTACCATAAGGCTAAAAAATATTAACTTGTTTAAAGTTAAAAATTTTCCTTATGAGGCACAAAAACGTATTGTTTTTCAAGTGAGTATAATAATTTGGCCACCGACGGTATTTAAGATTTTTATTATATGATACAAATATTAAATACATATCGATGACACAGGAACATTGATTTTTTTTGGCTCCGTCGGCGGGGTTCGAACCCGCGACCTCCGGCTTGAGCGCTACAACTACTCGCTCAACCACTGACTAGCCACAGAGGTCGTCAGTTTTAGAGGAGCGAAGATACAGCATTTAGCAGTAGTCTCTACTCTTAGTGTAGACTTTAGTGCTGTAATTAGTGGAGCGAAGATACAGCATTCAGCAGTACTCTCTACTCTAAGTGTAGACTTTAGTGCTGTAATTAGTGGAGCGAAGATACAGCATTCAGCAGTACTCTCTACTCTAAGTGTAAACTTTACTATCTACTATGTGCTGTAAGTTACTATGTACCAATTACCGATTTGGTAACAGCCAACCGGTTAATATGTCAGACACGTCGCGTTATACAAGCGCGGAGCGCCGGACAGACGACCATAGTATTACATTATTACATATTATCGAATTTAATATCAATCACGGAATTAAACATTTCAGTTTCTTTTGGAATATAATAGAATAGAATTTAATTATTTCCATTTGTTTTAGGGCTCCATTCCACCGCGGCGCACGGAGAGCACGTGTGCGTCAAACTTCGCTTTGTAAGAAAATGTATGTGACTGTGTCCACTGCAACCCACGGACACGCTACGCACGAATTGACTCAAGTCAAAGAAATAAATCCATTCACGTCCACGCGTGCGTCGCGGTGGAATGGAGCCTTTACTTTCAAGGCACAACACCAGTGTCATCAATTTTCTGTATGACGTCTTTGCACAGTGCACTTAACGTAGTTGTCATTTTAAAAATGCTTAATAAATAAATATAAAACTGTTTCTGTCTGTCCGTGTGTTACCACTAAAATCGCTTAACCGATTTAGATTGGTATTATATTGGTAAGGACACAGGGACCGCTGAAGAGAGAGGTCTTGTGCGATAAGTGAATTTTGACGCGGCGGAGTTGCGGGAAACACGTAGTGATAAATATTTTTATGACAATCCAAAGACACACTTTCGCGTTTTAATGACCATCTAAATACGAAAATGTGTCGTCTATCTGTCAGTACAACTGTCTGTCTGTTACCTCTTCACGCCCAATCCGCTGAAACGAATTTGATGATTTTTTGAACCTTTGGTATAGTTTAATTTTAATTAACATTAAATTTTAATTAACTTTTAGTCCCGGGAAAGGACATAGGATAATTTTGTCCCTGAAGGTATGGTTACAAACGTCATCTAGTAATCTTATAATATCATCGAATGGGTCCATCGAAACCATTTTATGACACCTAGATTACAATATAATAGTGTCCGACCGAAGGTCTATTTTTGGCTGAAGCCGAAGCCGAAGCCGATTAATCGGCAATCGCCACAACCTTCGGCCGAAGCCGAAGCCGAAGCCGAAGGTTTATAATCTTCATCGCTCAACTTTCAGTAATTAATTTTAACCGACTTCAAAAAAAGGAGGTTATCAATTCGACGCGTAATATTTCCAGAACTGCCCAATTTTCGTATATGTTAGTCTGTATTCTGTATCAGCGTCTGAACAAATGTGCCAAATTACAAGTATATGTATAATAATATAATAATAATATTTATGGACGCTTCCCATATACGACCACACACGACCACATCAGTCTGGCCCCGTGCTAAGTACCTAAAGGACTTGTGTTACAGGTACCAGATAACGGAAATATATTTAATACTTTTTATACTATACACATATTTAAGATTTTTATTATATCATACACATAATATTTAATACACATCCAGACCCGGGAACATTGAAAACTTTTTGTTCCGTCGGCGGGATTCGAACCCGTGACCCTCGGCTTGAGCTACCAACGCGCTCACCATTGAGCCACAGAGGTCGTTAAACGTATGTATGTATGTTTTCTGTTTGTATTCGCATATCTCTGGAACTACCATTTCGATTTTAGTAATTCTTTTTTTGTTTTACTAGGTACTGTTCAACTTAGGGAATAGTGCAAGTTTCAACAAAATCGATTCAGTAGTTTTGGAGATACGGAGTTTTAATTCTCAATTACATATGATTTTGAAGTCGGTTTTATCTTTTTTAAATACAGTTATGTTCAATATTGTCTACAAGCTACAATTAATATTAAAATTAAGTATTTCAAAACTTCAATATTGAAGGTTTACCCCTATATTGACTGTCTCATAGAGAACTTGATTTAGAGATGGTAATAAAAGTTTGTGATTTCGTGATTTATTTATTACTTGATAATTTGTAGACTACAAATAATTAATTAAGTTTAAGGAATGATACACATTTGTAGTTCGAAAACGGATGAGAATTCGGAAAAAGTATATAGAATCAAAATTATAGAGAAATTAAAATACGTTTTTTTTTCATCGTAGAATGTTTTTTGCTACAACGCCTCGTCTCTTAGTTATTGACCAAAAACCAAAAATGGAGACTTTTGGCACTCTCCCCTCACTCTGGCTCACCTCCTAGACTTCAGGACTTTTAGTATGTTTTATCCCTAAGCACCCTGAATAAGTTCCAGCAGAAATCTCTCAGGTTCCACTCACGCATTATACAACTACTTTAAAAATTGAACTATTGTAAAAAAAATATTGTTTATTATTTCACAAATAAGAACAATTATAAGACCAATCAATCAGTCTTTGTTTTACTCGACTAGACCGAAACTAGACTAATAAATAAAATAAACAAACACTAACTACTTAATAAATAATGATTCATTAAGAAGTTAGTGTTTGTTTATTGTATTTGACAGTGACTCCCAGCGGCCTCTGCATACACGACTCACTCAGTCTTTCGTAACAGTTTACAGTTCGTTCAATTTCGACGGTTGCTCGGACCATCGGCAAAGCTTCGCCGAAGGTGATTTTTTTGGCCGAAGGTGGCCGAAGCCGAAGCCGAAGCCGAAGTTTCGGTCGGACACTACAATATAATTAGATATTATCAGATATATCAGTTAATCAAATATTGTGTAAACTGCACCAACCATGACATTATTAAATTAGTATTCGGTACTTAAGATAAAATAAAAATAAAATAAAAATTGTTTTATTTCCGAATAGATTTGTAGCAAATGCTTTCAGAATGTTGATACTACTGGTGCCTACCACCGGTTCGGGAACTATCCCGGCGAGAAGAACCGGCGTAAGAAACTCGCGATAATATGATATACTTGTCATACTCCTTGATAACATATTTATCACTAGATGACGCCCGTAACTCCGTTGCGCCAAAATCCGTTTATCGCATGGGAACCGTACATTTTTCCGGAATAATCCTATGTCCTTTCTCGGGACTCAAAGTATCTCCATGCCAAATTTCAGCAAAATCGGTTCAGCGGATCAAGCGTGAAGAGGTAACAGACAGACAGACAGACAGACACACTTTCGCATTTATAATATTAGTAAGTATGATATTGTAATTTTTGTTTTTATGTTACGTGTGCGTTGTGTTTGTATTAGTTACGTAGTACTGAAAGACAAAGAGTTGTCCTAAAAGGTACACCGTACGAGTAAGCCTAGACAATCCTCCAGCGCTAAAAAAATAGGTAGAGTTCTCGCAAAAGATAGAAGTTCTAATATCAAACTACATATTATGGAGCATATTCCAGTGCTCTCTGATCTAAAGGAACCACTCAATCCTGAAGTATATCTGTAGAGACGAAAGTATATTATTATATGAAGTGCATACACTTTTTAGAAGTCGGTTAATAAGATCAATTATTTATTATGCTATGAACTACATGACACAGCTGATCGGCTCTTCCTTCCGTCTCGGGCCTTCCGCCTTTCCCGCTATCGATATATTCGGCGGGTCATTAGCGAGCGTCGCCGCGTCGTTGCATAAACGGTGTGTACATTTGTACAATGATAAACGAGTTACACGCGCTGACGTAACGACTGTACCGCAGCCGGCGCCAACACACCGCCTGCGGTGCGACGCAACGATCATCGCATGATCACAAAATTACCAGTGATGTAAATTGTATTTCGCCTTCGTTTTATTAGTGCCACAATAAAAGCGTGATTTTTACGCATTTTAACACGCACGTCGCTATAGGTTAGCAACACCGTTACCAACTAAATCTACTCGTAAAAGTCTGCGGCTGGCAGCGTACACGATGAAGTTGTCCAATTAAATTGTGACACTACGCAATTTAGTACACGAAAAGACATGACGCAATATGCGGCGTTACCTCGCTCTGCGTTCCATTTAAGGCTATGACGTTGTCACGTTCAACTATCGTCAGTAAACCGACTTTACAGACAACCGAGTTCGAGTCGAGTTCGAGTCGAGTTCGAGTCGAGTTCGAGTCGAGTTCGAGTCGAGTTCGAGTCGAGTTCGAGTTCGAGTCGAGTTCGAGTTCGAGTCGAGTTCGAGTTCGAGTCGAGTTCGAGTTCGAGTTCGAGTCGAGTTCGAGTTCGAGTCGAGTTTTAGTTATTCTTATTACTTATTTTTATAACTTAAATGGCCGTTGCTTGTAGAAGTTCATTAAAGGATAAAATAATAATTACATGATGTGAAGCAAAAATATGTTTTTTTTGACTTGTATTATTAGGTAACTTCGAGCATCATTAAAAGTTTTTTCTTTTGCTTACAAATTAAATTACTACGATATTATTTTTGTACAGATCAGTGTTGCATTAAAGTTAATTGTTTTTCACTTATTTTGCCTTATTCCACCCCTTTAGTGATTTTCTTCTAGTCACTAGTCACTTGTACCTGTACACCTTACACTATACAACTGTATTACCATGAACTTATTGTAAAAATATCCTTTGGATAGTTTCCGTACTTAAGTAATAATATTCCGAATACAATTGAAAGCTAACACCCAACATGAGTTCGGATTTGGCTCACGATCACGACGCACGACGCAGCGTCGCCCGCAGGTCGTCTGACGCGGCCTGCGAGCACGACGGGCGCGGGCCTGTGTGCGCGCTGCGCTCTGGCGACCGACATTCCCGCGCTACGTGTTGACAAGTGACCACGTTTCGTTTCGCGCCACTTTTTCACAACTATTTTCGTGATCGGTCAGTGCCGTCAAAACAAACTTTTGTTGATCGAATATATTTTCGTTGCTTGGTGAGTTTTTTTTTTATTATTACTACGTTTTAGCATTGACTTTATTATCTCGTGGAATTAATAAAAACAAAATGTTATCTTTGTCTAGAAATATTTAGCCTTCAATTTTTTCGTAACATATTTTTATTGTTGATAGGGATTAGACACCGGTACCGGTTTTTTTGTTGCACATCTCTTTTGCGGTTAAATATTTTTAATCATCTAATACTAGTTAATTAATTCAAATTTACACATTTTTGGTCACTAATTTTAGTTTATTTTAAATTTTATTATTAGGTACCACGGATTACATTGACATAATATTATATTAAGTAAGTACTTATATCAAAATTCTTTGTGTGGCACAACTATTGTAGTGTAAAGTACTGACTGATTATTTGCGATTAAAGTATGCGCTAGCAAAATTGTTATTACGTGATCAGTTGCTTTGAATGCCGGAGCTGAATTTTGATGAACTGATGTTTTGAATATACATACAATTTTTTGATGATCTTCATTTAACAGATATTAGGTTTCGTCAAAATGTTATCTACCCTAGATTTATGAAAATGATCCTGATTAACTTTGGCCAAGCTAAGTTCTTATCACAGGTGAAATATTATATTTGTTCGAAGTATCGGTATCCTGTTTATCAACAAATACGCCCAGTAAGCTAACAATTGTTCAACGAGCTCTTACGTGAGCGTCGCCTATCGCGACTCGTAAGCGAGGTAGTGCCGGTAGAGCAGGTAGTGCAGGTAGAGCAGGTAGTGCAGGTAGAGAAGTAGAGGTAGGCTACAAATTACAACGTATTGATTTACCAACTAACCGGCATTAGATCTTTTAGCCCATTGCTATAATCTTTGCTAAAATAGAAACAAAATAGCATAATATCATTCTTATATTAAGATATCTCCTTAAGAAGTATTACCCAAAATTTGACCCGACAGGGTTCAATGCTTTCAGTAACAGTATCAACACTTTGCAGGGTAAAGTTGCAACTTAGGAGTTGTGTTCATGTTACCTAGTGATTTGATCGCCGGTTGCGAGCTGACGCTCCCTCGGCCTTATTCTCGGCGTCTATTATTTTATATTAAACTAACTAGCTGTCCCGGCAAACGTTTCTTTGACATATTATATAAAGTATATCGCCCGTATTATTTTATTGAATTAGTGACTAAATAATTATGTCACCATGGCAACGTCCATCGCTATCCCGTGAGTCGTGACCCGCGTCGCATTAACAATGGTCGCTCTTTATAGACAAATTATTTGCAATAAAATAAAATTGCGACTATAATTAAAGATCTAAGCTATCCTATCCCTCAAGTTGGAAAAAAGCACACATTAAAAAAAAACATTAAAATCGGTTAAGTAGTGTAGGAATCCATCGCGGACAAACATCGTGACAGGAGATTTATATATATTAGATTGACCGGTCGTTGGGGCTGGGCTCGAGACTCGTCACATCACCGATTTCTTGCTAAATGACTTCTTTTTCATATTCCTAAATTAGAGTATCCTTCAAATATAGGAAGCAATGAAGGGATGCAAGCAACGCCTTACTGAAACTTGTACTCGATTAAGTAAAATGTAAGCTCTCTAATCTCTTTTACAAAGGGAGTACTGCCTACGTAGTAACATCTAAAATCTGAATCTCTCGTCTACCTGCCGTAGTCGCTGCACGTTTCTTAATTTGACTTAGCGTGGGTGTAGGCCGCTGAAGCAATACAATATATTTGTGTTTATAGTGTATTAAAGCTATTTGTTAACTATAATAAGTATATAATAAATAATATAGTAAACAACAGGGTAGACGCCGCTGGCCGCGTGCGGTGTGGAGTGTGACCTCTGGCAAAGGTCGGCCCACCTGAGTTCACTGTCGTAATGTTATATCATCATACTATTAACATACTGTAACAATAATGTAAATATAGAATGTGTAATCTTTTTTCTAGAGGCTAATGTTTTATCTTCTAGTTGAATCTGTCCCTGCCATGTAGAATTTGGCTTCTGTTCTTGTGTAGAAAGAAACTACATATATCTATTGTGACCATGTACCTACCATAGAAAATGTGTAAGACACTACAATTCAAACTGACATAATATTAATATAATATTATTATGTTATTAAAATATGTAATGGTCCTGATGATGATTATGATGATTTCTTTATGAATGTTACCTAGTAGCATAAATGATGTAGATTGTAGGTAGTAAATAATAATAATTATTGTCCATAAATAACAATGTTTATTGACATTCAGATGTTTTTCCATATAATATAACTCTTCACACTCGCTTAGTTTTATCGTTTTAAGATTTTTACTGCAAATGCATTGTTTTCGGAGTCGCAATAAAATACTGAAACCTAAAACGGTTGCAAATGTAATAAAAACTTACAGAATAGGAGTTTATACATGTATCATCAGCAGCACCAGTTGACGTACCTATTGGACTGCTGTGGGCCAAGAAGTAGACACCTGTACTCTAGTACTAGTAATTAATAATATCTACTATTCAGCAGAATTCGAATGTCTAAACATCCGTGTAATTTTTTTTAAGTTTTGAAGTTGAAACTGGAACCCTTTTCCCTCTATATTCGTAGCATTATTCTATAATCTATACGCTATTACTTCTCAGTTTACATTAAAAACACACCTGAAATTCTACGCGCATAATAGCACAGATTGTTCGAGTATTTGAGACTTAGATTCGGTACCTAGGTTACCTAGGCTTTGGCGCGAGCACTGGATTCCGGTTTAGAACCTGTTCCTACGGGGCGGGGAGTTCTGGACGCCGTGTCCTGGCGGTAACCTCAGATTTGCTCAATACAGCTACACTTGCCTAGTTTCAAATACCAACATGTTTTTGAAGGAAAATTTCCTTATCCGCATGAACTGCCTCAAGTTATTTCGTCCAACATAGAGGTAAAGCTCCTGTCATCCATAAGAGATCTTGACTTTGGATTAAGAATTAGATTGCTTAAAATATTTGAAGTCGAAAGATGTAATCGCAATAATTGCAGACGTAGATACACACGTCATATTCGTTTCTATGTGCACGATTGAACGGCGCTGCTAAGAGATTTCGTTTGCTTTTTCGAGTTCAGACGATATTACGAATCTACAACAATTTTTTATTCATGTCACTCGTTCTTTCGTAAGGGAATACCTATTTCCTGTTAAAATCGTGTTTTTAGTGTGAAATGGGTATTCCACATCTTTGTCCAGTCACCACTAATACTGCGGTGCGCCGGTGTAAATGTCATCAACCTGAGACCAACTGAGTCCGATTTCCGTGGCTTACCTTTTACGTTTTAGCTCGAGATACGTTAAACCTACCTAATACCTTGAAACAGAATCGTCATAATAATAATGTTAATTTCATGTTTTTATATCACTGAGATTTTATGAAAGAGACACTTTAACGTCACCGGCAGAAACATCGATTTGGGATTTGGGAACGAACTACTGAAACTACGAATTAGATAATTTTAATATTATTTGTTGATAGCAATATAGTATATTTGTTTTCTTTTAAATAATAATTATAGACATATTTTATATATTATTTTATATATATTTTATATAGTCGAGGGAACGCAGGGCACTGTCAGTCAGGGCGAATATGTTGGCTCGTAGATTTGCTAAATGCACTGCAGAGGTGAAGATTACTTTGTTTCGTGCCTACTGTCAGGCTTTCTATACGTGCAGTCTATGGGTCAATCATAGGCTTATAGTGCCCTGCGGGTCCAATACAATAATGGGTTCCGGGCACTGATGGGGCTGCCGCGATTCTGTAGCGCGTCAGGGATGTTTGCAGACGCCGGGGTGGACGGTTTTGCAGCAGTAATGCGAAAAAGATCTGCATCCCTGATGAGAAGAGTACGTGGCAGCTCCAATAGTTACCTGCAACTCATTGCGAGTCGAATGGACACTGAGTGTCCATTCATGATAAAATGGACTCTAATGCTTGCACAGTCACACAGTCTCAAGTAATTATTTAGTGTGGTGCATTTATTGTTATAATTTAGTATAATTTTGTGTAATTTTAAATTTAATATGGACCATGTCTGAAATAAACGATTTGAATTTGAATTGAATTTGAATTTAATATATGACCAATTGACTCATCTCGTGGTTTGAATTAGAGATAGCCAACAACGCTAAATATTGATGGTATGATGATTTTTCTAAATCACTTGCATTCCATCATTTGCAATTCTTTAAAAAGTCCCGAACTACAATAATAATTGTAAATGTGAAAGTATTTATGTCTGTCTGATTCCCTCTAACGTTTTAATCTAGTCATTAATATAGTTCTAGTTTTACGTTATTTTTAGTTAGTTATATGTTATTGGCATAGAGGTCGTGTCAAAGTTAAATTATCTCTACATTGGGCGCCATGACAGAAGCTGAAGCGACCGTCACGCTGCGTTACACCTGTATGTATTGTTAAGTGTTGTTGCGTGTCGTAGCGTGTTGTTCAGGCTGTTAGTCGCGCCACTGATCAATTGTCCATTCCACCTGAACTAATACAACGGTTAAAATAGCTTTACACTGTGTCATACACATGATATTGTTTTGCGAAAAACTTTTCAATTTATTTTTGGACTAAATTCTATTTTATCAAAAGATATAGGCAAGTGAAGAACCTACGTACATTAGTTGGGTTGTATCGTGCCTAGCCGACAGATCAAGAGTCACGCTCTATAATATATACTATCTCTATACATATATACTAACACTGAACATGAGTCAATCAAATTACATAGGTCTGCCATCTGCGTATCAATCAATTTCTCTGATATTGCTCTTAAAACTATAAGATGGTAGTGTCAAGGTAATGCAGATCGGTAACTTATCCAGTGGGTAAGCCCGAGTACCAGGCAATTAAATCCATAGGGCTTGCGCAACTGTCCGCGCCGCGCAACAGTTGCCCAACGCGCGAAGGTCTGCCTGAGAAACTTTTAGAAATTGACTGTTACAACGAGATTTTAACTTCAATACAATTTGCATTGACCACTGAGAAGGTTAATTGACCTTCTTTGTAGAGATTTGTCTACCTTCTCTCATCGACCATCGTTCATCATTCGCTTCAAGTAGGCAATCATCAACTTTGTAGATGTCGAAATTTTCGCATTTGGAAAGAAAGAAATAAACTTTATCTGGTACAATTAATTGTACTATCAGAGAAGTTGATTCCTATGCAGATGGGGGACCTACGTAGTTTGGTCGCATTACGTCAAACTCAGCCGACAGAATATGATCGACCAAATGACGTTGGTCTCTCAAATGCATAGGAATCAATTTGTTACATTAAAAGAAGAAATAAAACATTTGAAAACCATATCTACCAAATTGGAGCTTACTCAGCATTTACGTATGTTTGCTAGGATATTTGTTTTATTATGTAGTCGCTAGCTACTGTAGCTGACAACCGGTAAAACAATAGTCAGGCGCAACCGCAACTCCCCGAGCCCCCAGGCAACGCGGCCAGGGAATCACCGATTGTTGACCGAGCACCAGGCACGCCATGTCCTCCACGTTTACAAACACACGACCGGCAAACGCGACGGCGGAAACTGCAGGCGTCAACACACTAACACAACATCTGTCATCATCATCAGCTTCTGTCTTTACTGACCTACTTCCTGTAATATTTGGCTTTACTATATTTCCTAAGTTCCACTCCCGATTGCTATCCATGATTGCTGAGTTCATTATGCACAATCGCTGCTAATAAAATTGTCTGATAATAATAGATAATGAACAAACATTTTTTGTAAATTTTTCGAAAATGTTCTTTAAAGTCTAATTCAGTAACGTTTGTGGGAACTTTTGTCTGACACATAGTTAGCTCTACATATTTTTGCGAACATCAACAATATAATGTATGAGTTGTAAACAGGCGAGACTGCGGGGCGACACGAGCTGTGCACTCATAAGCATAACAAGACAATGGGCCATTTCCGCAGTTTGAGACCAGTGAGACCACTACACTTCAGATATCTGTATCGTGCAACTCCGTAGAGTGTGGACACTCCACAGATAATTTATACTAGCTCGACAAACATAACGACTGAAGTTAAAACAAGTACAGTGTTACTCAAGGTCGCAATTTTCAACGCAGAGTTGTTGATAATTGAGTATCAATATAATATTGTAATAATAATTATTATTCTATAGATACAAATTTCTAGATACCATTTTTGTATGTCTATCTGATACATGTGCATCTTATTTGTTTTATAAGTTTTAGAACTTGCTTACTGCATTGATGAAATGCCTATCCTATCCATATTATAAGATCTTAACACACTGCGCATACAACACGAATGCACATTGCACACCCTAAGTTTCTGAACTGACGGTTATATCATACGGCCCAATTGTATCTACAACTTCTACAAGTACAGTATGATAGTATAGTATAGTATTACTCCGCAGTCCGCTGATATAACTGGGTGTGTTATTCACAATGCAGGCTATGTTTTCTCATCTCTCAGGCATACAGCGTGTGCCCTACTGACGAATATCGCGCGCCGAATGTGCTAATACGACTGTTGACTCTCCAACTCCGTTACTGTTCCCGTTCTACTCTCTAATCTCCATCATTGTCATCATCATCGGAGTCCTTAGCTTCATCATTAACATCATGAATAATAATAATATTCTTATCTTATCACGTAACCGTATGCATTGCAGTTCCTCCGTACTCTTGGTAGGTAAATATCATTTATCTATGGCAGGAACAAGTGATAACCTGGCAAAGTATATTTTATTTATTTATTTATATGAGGCATCTTGGCCCATATTATATACCTTATAGACCAACGAATAACAGTTTAAGGTTCACTGTTATAGACTAACATACATACAGTGAACTTGTAGTTTTGTTATTCGTTGCATACATAACATTTGTACTAAAACTAACACTAAGCACTAAACACGTATTGTCTGCGATGTGGGGCGCGACGTGTTTGGAAACCGTCTTCGGAACCTCCTGTAGACGACTTCAATCGGCCAGAACTCCTCCTTCTCGAAGGTCGGTAAATGATGCATCGGGACCCTCACCACAAAGGAGCTGAAATTGACTTTGTGGCGGGACTCCAAACGCTCGACCCTCAGGAGTATAGCAGATTTAGAATTCTAATGATATATGTCATGAAACCCGCGTAATTGAAATAAGAATTAGAGATAGTTTGAGGACGCGTGAATCGTGATAAGATAGTCGATAGCGCACCGCAACCGCACTGGGTAATGGGTATGTAACACTTGAGCAATTCTACATTGTAATGTTGTAATACACGATATAAATTATAAATATATTATAAAATACTCGTACCTCAACTTGATCTCAATTCGCTTGACAGGTAAATGCGGTTTTACTTGCTGAAAGAATTTAAAACAAAATCGCTCTTCTCAGATGTGGTTTGTAGGAAAACTATTGTGGCGGTACCCACAATTCGCCTAACATTCCTGCATCGCGCTATCGAAGTATTCTGAGCGCGTCGGTATATATACGACAGCTGAGATGTATCACGTGGGTTTCGGCCTGACCGAGCATAACACCTAGCTCGGTCGGAAGATCTTCCTTTAGCCACCACGCACATATTCCCACACTTTAATATGTATGGGAGTAATCCATGTCTCTAAGCTATAGATATAGGTTTCGCTGTCCGGTGTTTCTAGCATTGGTCGCGGATAGACGTGCCTTCCTGTGTGTGCCCTGCTACACGAGTATATTATGCTTAACTGTATAATATAACAACACTATACAGTATACACTGTATAGTGTATTAGACTAGTATAGTATAGCTTATACAGTACAGGTGCCAAGATCCTAGTGAATTCAATAAATGTCAAAAATCATGATTAAATTGAATCAAACAAAACGATTTTAAATAATAAAGTCTTAAGACTCGAACTTATTAATTTATGTATTTTTAATTGAGATGCGTCCTTAAAACGTATAAAACCTAGGCCTTTTAAATGTATAGAGACTAGAGTGTTAAGAATTTTCTAATATTTACAAAGTGAAAAGCTGCTAAAATACGCTCAATTATTTGGGATCAAAACTGAGCTGCCTTTACACAGTACGCAGAGAGTTCCTTTACAATTTTTTTTAGTCAAATGTCTACTCGAAGTTTCGTTCATGTAAGTCGAAAGTCTGGTCCAGTCAGTCTTGGTTTACTGGGGATATAAGAAATGGAGGCAATCCAAAGATACAAGTCGTGTGTTCGTAGTCCGGAGTGTTTAACTGTCACCTTGATATATTTAACTGTTAACTCATAAAGGTCGCCGAGCGGCCACCGGTACGCGCTTGCATAATACATAAGTGTTTAAAATGTATGTGCCAAAAAACTATAAACTTTAATCTACTAACAGATAAATTGATTTAGAAGCAGACGAAAGACCTTGTGGGCGCTGAAGGTCAAATCCGGTGTAGGACCCATAAAAAATGGGGGCATTTTGTAGAGGCTTGGGGGGGGGGGGGTGATTTATTTCATCTGGATGCATTTTAAATTGAAACAATGGGGGCGCTAGAACATAATTTTTTCTCAAAGTGGGTGGTAGACAAAATAAGTTTGGGAACCCCTGGATTAAATCAAGTCCGTACTATAACAAAATTATTGAGTCCTGACTCTTGAAGTCTCGACTAACATATTTATACTAGCTGTTGTCCGCGACTTCGTCCGCGTTAACATAGTATAATAACAAAGATGGATAGTTTTCCTCTTATTGTGGTTCCTTACCTTATACAAAGGGTAAAACGGGACCCTATTTAAGCAAACGTCAATAAACTTTCATATTCTTAATTCAAGAAATTACGGACTTTCTTTCAAACTGTCAACCCCAATTTCACCCCCTTGGGGGTAGAATTTCCAAAAAACGCTTAAATATCTATCCATTCATTTTTAATCAGCAGTCCAAACGTAAAATTTCATGTTTCTAACTCAAGAAATAACGGACTTTCATTTAAATTTTCAACCCCAATTGCACCCCCTTGGGGATATAATTTCCAAAAACACTTAAATACGTATCCATTTATTTTTAATCAGTAACCCAAAAATAAAGTTTCATGTTTCTAACTCAAGAAATGACGGACTTTCATTCAAACTTTCAAGCCCTATTTCACCCCCTTCGGGGTAAAATTTTCAAAATTCCTTCCTTAGTGGGTGTCTACTTAATAAAACCACCCTACTCACAAAATTTCGTGGCTGTAACTTTAACAGTTTTTGCTCAGCGATGATGAAACAGTCAGTCAGTCAGAACATGTAATTTTATAAGTATATATATGACCGAGTTAATAATACAGGTAATCTACCTATGAAACAATTTTCTATAAAAATATATTATGATTTATGATACGTTGTTTTTATTTGTGGTCAAATAGAATTTCAGCGAAATTGTCATTCTGAGCTGCGCCAGCGCATAGCACGTGTGACGTTGATTGTGACACTAATTAGTTATTATTACGATGATCGTTGCAATCCGAGTTAGCGCGACCGATGACCGAAGAGTGATGACTTGATGAGTGATGACCGACTTGCTGCCGACACACAATATTATTATTTATTCAGTTTTAACCACGTCCACTTACGAATTTTATCGCAGAGAATAGATAGATAAACTCTATTACCAACAGAGAGTAGTAAATTCAAGTTTTTCTTGGATCTGACAAAGTACCACTTAAGTTTACTAACGCAATCAGAAACGCACGTATTACATACTATAATATCTATGATTATCTAGACTTCTGTCGACGTAACAGGTTTCCTGGTGACTTTCTCTCTGCAGTCATTAGATTCATACAAAAAGTGCATCATGACTCCAAGGTGAGCCGGTCTCTTCGCTGCAGGTGTGTCGACGTTGTTTCTATCACAATAAAGTTCAAAGTGAACCTCGCGAGCTGATGTTAATCTACATGTTAACTAATATTTGGCCTTGTCCATCTAACTAATTGAAGGCAATGTATCAAATGCTTTGTCGAACTTGTATAGTTTCGGTGTGAACCACGATAATTGTATCTATATTTTGATATAAAATGTTAAATCTCGATTGATGCGCTTTTTTCGTAGCAGCATGTTAATATGGGCAATCTTAATATTTTGATCACGTCTTGTTGTAGTCTATAATAAGCTTATAGGAGGCAAAACGTATTATAGTCCGCGCGGAACTAGTTGGTCGCTCTGCCGGTATGTGAGTATATGGGCAAAGCGGCCAACTAGTTGCGCGCGGACTATAAGTAGGTACTCGTTCTCATGCAATGCTTTGTTGATTAAAATTTTAACGATTTTTTTGAGGTTTTAATTTCAGTCAAGCACTGGCACGTATTTTCCTTCCAATTTTGCTGTAGTTAAAATAATATTATGATCTCCAATCACTATGCCAGCGATCTCCAAGTAGGCGGATCCGCGTATGGTAGCGAGTACAGAATTAATAGTTACGTCTGTGTGTCTGTTATCCGTTGAATATTGATCCATATTCCATAACGCGTGCTCAGCGGTGCATCACGCACAGCGCACGGAATAATCTGATACTTCTCAATAATCTCATTATACTCAGTTATTCGGACTTTGAGGATTTTGTGACCTACTTACATACAAAGATGAAGAATACTATACACATGATACATATCGAAAT
The DNA here is from genome assembly GCA_937595015.1 of Polyommatus icarus. NCBI lineage: Eukaryota > Metazoa > Arthropoda > Insecta > Lepidoptera > Lycaenidae > Polyommatus > Polyommatus icarus. The sequence goes on from OW569323.1 coordinate 432,008, forward strand.
ACATTTTGGAATTTAAAAAATGTGTGACTTTGCGAGACAGGTCATATTTCGTGAATCGTGACATGATTTTGACATGAGCAATAAAAGGAGCAAAAAACAGTTCTAATCTCTGACTTAAGAAGTCAGTGATTCTAATTTCGGTCACAAGCTAAAACATCAATATAACACACATAATATTGTCATGATTTTAAACTTGTACTAGAAGTGGCGCAAAAAGGTTACGTCATACAAAAAACCCACGGCTTGATAACGTCTAGGTAAATACTCAGTAGTTTTACATAGTAGCCTTTCCTCAATACGTTAAGTAGATAATATTATAATCTAAGATATTTCATGGTATAGGTTTTCCTGTGTCTAGTCTCTACGTGGCAAATACGGACATTTTATATTATGTACATCGTGCTATGCCATATTTGTTCGGAACTCTAAAGAATTAGTTTCTCAACAAATTAACTAATCATTTGCACTTTACGTATTAACTTTTTAGTATGAATAACTAAATTCATCGCTACTCTTAATAAACCACATATTAGGACAAGACAAGGAACACCTATAAGCGCATTAGGCAAAGCAGCTATAGTAAAATTTGTCTCTGTGCATTAGTGTCCTAACCCAAAATTTTTGTTGTTAAATTTTGAATGCAGTATTTAAAATTATCTAAAGAACATAACGTATTTTTGTTGGTTAGTACACGATGCTTAACAGCGTCCAATTAACCTACAGGTACTTTTTTTTAACGGGCAAATGGCCCATCACACATTTCCACCTCTGCAACTCCTGTGTCGCCAGGATCAACAGTGGTAACCAACCACGAAAACCCTTTGATATGATCTCAGGGATGCCCGAGGGACAAGATAAGTCTGTCTTGGGACCCGCAACGAAATTAATTAGAAGAAAGGTAGGAGGGAGTAGGAGAAATCCAATTTCCCTCCCCAAGCAAAGCTTCGTGACATTAATATCCGAACAAAGGGGGAAGCACCACGGAAAAATAATTAAAATTGTATTAAGCTTAGGTACATAATTAAAAAAATGACCTTCACGTATAAATTCTTTGCGCTGTCTACGAGATCATCGTAAGATACGACTCTAGAAATACATTGGAGGCTGTTTAACATACATCAGTTCTTTCCTCAACCTACAGGTATTGTTCCAGTTGCTAATGCGAACTGATTGGAATGTTTAGTTTTTAGTTTCACATAACATGTCCGAATCCGAGTGACTGTGACGCGTGCCGGGTCCAATTGAAAAATAATATTTTAAAAGCCCGCGAGCTACTCGCTGTGCTAATACAAACCGGTACAATATGACATAATATATTTAAATAAAATAAATAAATAAAATAAAAATTGCCTTTATTTTTGTACCACCAATTTACAGAAATATACTAGAGACTAAACACAATTTTACTAACTAAACATATAACATTTCTCTTACTGTAGAATTTTAAACTAAAAATCTTAGTATATATTTTTAATATTAGTACAATATTATTTTTTTATGTAGCAAAATGTTTGGTAGTAGTTGCTTCTATGGCGTAGGCCTCTCCTAAATTCTTCCAAATAATTCTTTCTCGGGCTACTTGCATCCAGTTATGGGTGCATCCAAGTGTGGAAACACCTGTCTCTGAAAATGTCTCTCCATCGTTTGTGCCTTTTTTTCTTTTTATGTTTCTTGGTATCCATTCTGTCAACCGTTTTGTCCATCTATTCTTCATTCTACAAACATATCCAGTCCATGCACAATATGACATAATATATTTACGAACTATTAAATACTTCTATAAAATAATAAATATGGAAAATGTTATAGTATTGTTTATCAGTGTTTTGTTCATGTCTTGTACATTTAAAAAGACACTTAGTATACATAGGGAATACAGTGTGTACGTAAGTGTGATTATCATCTGAAGTTTGTGTAAATAATTATATAATGTGCGGATCTTTCTATTCGTGAGGTAAATATTATATAGTTGCCGAAGGCTTTATCAAATTAAGATACGAAGTATTTGATTACTGATTAATGATAACTGATTACTAATCAAAATCATATTTATTATTACTTTTTGTTTTTAAAAAGTATTAAATAATAAAAAATTGTAGGACAGGTCAGGTCACGTTAAGCGCGAGAGTAAAAGATATCAACGCGCGATCATCCCCCGTGACTCTCTGTAGCGTCTCGCAGACAAATTGCATACTAATATTATAAATGCGAAAGTGTGTATGTATGTCCGTCTGTCTGTCTATTTGTCTGTTACCTCTTCACGCTTAAACAGCTGAACCGATTTTGCTGAAATTTAGCATCCACTAGAAGATATTATATAGTTCTTTACATCTTCTGGACTCTGTTTTAGCTACTGTATTCCTATGTTGAATTGAATTGCAATTTCAATGTTATTGCAAATTTTTCATTTATATAAATGCAATTTCGTTTCAATATTAATATTGAATTATGCCGGGCTCTGCAGGAAGTGTCAGAAGTTCATAAATTATTAAAAGAGAGTTACGAACGTAAATTGATTAAATATAATCGTACGTACATTAAAGTCAAGATTAGTCACAAACAATCAATTTCGGATTCTATAACGTTGCTTTACGAATATACAGCTACCAATTTTCCTCGTAAAAAACTGAATAAACACTCCGAAGGCTAACTTTTTGAAGTGAAAACTTCTTTAGCGGCGTTGAGCACTTTTGTGGAATGGGTAAAAACTGTGAAACTCGCGTCAGATTCTCGTGCTGATCGAAAAACCGTAAGACGGTTGAAGAGTAGTGTTGTAACATCGAAATCGATTAATCGAACAATTTATTGTTTTTTTTCGATTGTCGATATTTTTTAATCGATTTCGATTTTAATCGGGGTTCGATTAATTAAAACAATCGATTATTTAAAAATCGATTTTCATAAAAAGATCGGTTGAAAATTGATTCGTATTTAAGGGTTTCGATTAATAAAAAAAAACGATTTTCATAAAAATGGGTTAAAAAAATTGTAAGGGTTTCTATTAAGTAATTAAAAAAATCGATTTTTTATGAAAAATTTAATCTATTGTAAGGGTTTCGATTAATTAAAAAAATCGATTTTTTTTTAAATCGATTTTCATAAAGAATGTGTTAAAAAAATAATGCACAACGTTAATAATCAAGCTTTCACTTTTGCCGGCCTTCCCGTAGTGCAACCCGTCTTTTTTTTAATTTAAAAGTCACACATTAATCGAGCAATATAAAACATTGACCCCCTTACTTATAAAAATTCCTTATACGTGTGTTTAACGTATGGATAGTTACACAGGTTGTGTAAGTTACACGCACATTACACAGGGTCTACACAGAGCTCTACTAATAATGAGATTCAAGACCTTGTGTAACTAAAATCGCACTATATACCATAGACTGTAGACTCTAAGGAAAACGTTCAGGAATTAAGTAATACGCTATCTGATGTTCGAGTGTTTTAAAAGTTATGTTGTCAGAAATTGATTTAAAAGTTATGTTTTTATGAACTTGGTAATTATAATTGGACACAAGATTATTATTTAAACATTTTAGTTAATATTAATCAGTAGAGTGCGTGAATTTCGTAAATATTATAATGATCGACCATGACATTTACTTTCATGGTTTTTGAACGCAACGCTAATGTCAAAGTTTTTTTTTCTTTTTTCGTTATGGCGCTCGGCTTTCAAACCATGGCCAGTGTCAAGTAAGGTATTGACGGGAAAAAAATTACGTAAAAAGTTTACAAATTTTATTGGTTTAATTTTAATGGTTAATATTCTACCAACATTACACATTAAAAACCGAAATAACACAATTTTAGGAAAACAATGCAAAAACACAACGTCACTCTTTCGTAGATATTCCCGGCAAAACTCTAATGTCAAACTTCAAAGTTGTTAAATTTTTAACTGTCATATTTTGTCACTTATGACGTGTTAGGGGCGCGTTCCACTAAGCGCTCAAACGCTGAAAATGCTCCAGCCGTTCCACATGTTGACCGCGATTTTTGTGATCGCGGCAAAAGCGTCACCCATGACGTCTATTTTCGCTAATGCAAAGCTAAAAACGATCCACCTTAAAGGTGGGTGGGTAGAAGTGGACGTTTTAACAAAACTGCCATATTATTATAATATGCGAAATAAGTATATGCATTATGCATAATGGAACGCACTCTATAAATATATAATCGTTGTATGTGCATAATGGAACGCACCCTAAATAAAACAATCGCGATGTATTACGTTTACATTTAAAATCTATTTCATTCAGTTGATTTAAGAAATAAAACATATTAAATAGTTTTTTTTTATGTTTCTTTGATGGTAGAAATCAGCAAACGCACTCAAAACTACATAATATTCAGAATGAAATATAATCAGCTGATCTATTGAAAGTCCGCCATCTTGATCTTATACATACTCTATTACACCACTATACTAGGGTGATGCCTTGTATTAGCGTTGTGGAAATTTGTATGGAAGTTACAACAACACTATACAGGCCTTATGTCAAAAAAATGATTATTAGTAGAAAGAATCTTAACCACCCTCTATAGACGCTGTGTAACTTTTTATTAGTAAGAGGGTGACAGTTTAGTTCGCTCGAGCAGTAATTTCTTGTTTACATTTAGCACAAAACGCTTTGAAACAACGTACATCTGTGCTGGGCGTCACCAGGTTGCACAAGCTGCGGTGAAAGCCGAGCACAGAGCTTGCACAACTATTTGTAACCGCTCACAACTCTTCTCCCCTGACATAGAGTATACAATTAGTCGGCTTATAATTGGCACATAATCTACCTTATTTCCTGATTGGTGTAACTATCGAGATCCATGTGGACCAAAATGAACGAATCTAGGCAACTAACATAAGCTGAATGCAGAATTACTCAGTAAAGGAATACTTTTGTAAAAGCCCGAGTTTTGTACCTCGATTCGGTTCGATTCTCAGTAAATCGAACAGACATCGAATATACAAGAAATGAGCTGGTTGAATTAAGGGGCCGGGTACCCTCGAAATTCTCATACTTACGTAATTCCAAAATTATTTTCTCATACGAAAATATTTAACATGTTTGAGTTGTTTTTCAGTTTAAAATAGTAATTAACTAGGTACCTGCATAAAAATTTACTTCAAAATATTTAAACATTAATTTTTTTTTTGTTTTTAATTTTTTTTAGTAAATTTAGTACTTAATATTTAAACACTAAAAAACATATAAATAAATAGTAAATTTACTACAAAATATTTAAATACTAAAAATATTTTTTAGTTTAAATATTTTGTAGTAAATTAACTATATACATATATAGTATTTTACTCTATTTTTTAGTGTTTAAATATGTAGTAGTAAATTTACTAAAAAAAATTTTAAAGAAGAAAATTTGTGTTTAAATATTTTGAAGTAAATTTTTGTGCAGGAACCTAGGTAATAACTATTTTAAACTGAAAAACAACTCAAACATGTTAAGTATTTTCGTATGAGAAAATGATTTTGGAATTACGTATGTATGAGAAATTCCAAGGGTACCCGGCCTCTTAAGACAGGAAATATTGACTCTATGTCTACTATTCGTAGCTCTATACTGTACTCGCCGAGTACAGTATAGTAACATACAGTTTACATTTTGTAATAAAATTGAACACCATTTTCAATATTTTCACTGCTAGTTATTATATTTTCACGATTACTCCTGATTGTGATGGATGTATTTTTGCGCTGCCACTTGTTCACGGCCGTGATGTGGCCGTCTGTAAATTATAATATTATATTATAAACTGTATATAGGTACCTACTCGGTTACAAGTATTAGGCACGCTCGCAGTCGACTTCACGGCTGTTATCAGCACTGGCTGGTTCGCAGTGCCAATTATATTTTTAATTTTTATATTACGAGCGGTAGAATATGTTCACGCTATAAAGTATATTTTTCACACCCACAGCAAAACAAAAGGGCGTACCCAGGTAGGGGCAGGGAGGGGCAGCTGCCACTCCTAGAAGATAAAATAAACGTCAATTTTCCTGGTAAGTGGAAATTAAAGACGTGTTTTACCTAATCTGCGCAAAATGAAGTGTTGGAAGCAAAATGTGTTTGCAGTCAGAGTTATAATAAAAGTCAATTTTCATGATTTTTTGTTTCAGTATATTATATTGAAAGACCGACCATCTCGAAACAGGTATGCTGCCCCCCCTAGCTAAAATCCTGGGTACGCCCAGGGGGGTGTGGTATTATGCCCATCGTGTATCTGTCTATCTGTATATTTTGCATATCTGCGGCGAATAGGTGAACTGATTATGACTATGTTTTTATTTTGAGAGTGCAATGACTTTAGTCGAGCATGCCCTTAAAGTCGAAGACAGATTCGTATTAACCGACCGATCTTCCTTCAACCCAACAGAGATGGAGGGCCACGAGCACCACGACCACGCCGCCCATGACCACGGCGACCACGGCGACCACGGCACCGCTGACGACTGCATGGGGCACAGCGGCCATAGCATGGTGGTGAGTGTCTTATAATTACTGAATACTTTTCAGGTACAATTTCATCGAAACTTATATTATGTGCTATCAGTTTCATCATAATATATCAGAAGTTGATTCCTAGGCAGATAGGGGCACCTACGTAGTTTGGTCGCGATACCTCAAACCCAGGCGACAGATTCCTAGGCAGATAGGGGCACCTACGTAGTTTGGTCGCGATACCTCAAACCCAGGCGACAGATCACAATTAACATTGAATTTACACGACCCAACCAAACGACATTGGTCTGTCAACAGCCTAGAAATTAATTTCCTTGATGGTACTTAATTACAAACAAAAAATAATTTAAAAAACATTGTTTGCGCTTTAAATATTAAATTGGATCACAATAATGAACAATAATAAAATCAGACCAATCAATGGGTTGATTAATTATTAATCATAATTCGAGCTGGGTTTGGGCTAATGAACTAATCATTAATATAATAAACGAAAAAAAAAAAACACTTTAAGTTTCGTCTACTCAGCGGCAGATGGCGCTCATAAGCGGTTTCTAGCCTAAAAATTATAATTTAAAATTTTCACTAATTGAAAAAATATACAAACGCCACAGGATTTTCCCTGTTTCCTTGCAGTATTTTTAGAATATAAAAATGTATGTCAAATAGAAACGTGTAGCGACTAGCGGTAGATAGTGGTGCATCGCTATCGCTCGTAGACCGCAAACACCCGCGCTGCTCACACAACGACTGATAACGGACTTACTTTTTCACAGCACATGCTGCATATCAGCTATCACTTATCACATACAAATAAATGGATTTTATTTACATTTTACGTATAAAATTGATGGTTTAGGCCGTACAATATCAATAGGTCTACTACCTTATATAACTACACCTATTTATATAGGTACACGTCGAGACACAGAGCGTTCTTTAACGTATCTCATAAAGCCAGTTTATGAGGTTTTCACAGATTTAAGAACAAGAGTTTGTGTATTCACTACCGTTGTTGATTAGTGAACTAAATTGCCGCATCAGCATCCATCCATCCCATCCTTCCATGTGTCCATCGCTGACACTTGACATCGGTAGGTACGACCAGAGGACCAGGGGAGTACTCAATGAGACTGCTTCGTGTTTCAGTTCCACGCGGGCGTGTGCCAGCAGATCCTGTTCTCGGGATGGGTGACGCGGTCGGCGCTGGAGCTGCTGGGCTCGGCGGCGGCCATCTTCCTGTGCGGGGTGCTGTACGAGGGGCTCAAGTACTACCGCGAGGCGCTGTTCGCGCGCCACTCCGCCGCCGCCGCCGACTCGCAGGTCAACATCGCCAAGAGCGAGTGCGGCGCGCGCTGCAGCGGCACCGCCGTTGTCAAGTTAGTATTGTTCTCTAGTCCTACAACATGACAATTGGTCCTATAAATAGGTTGATACGTGATATAAAAGAGTGTTGAAATGTCTACATACAACCTTACAACTAACATTCTTTATGTAATCCTCGAGACTTTTTGATGGCTTAAGCCTTAATCAAAGAACTTCCCTTCATCTGCTCAAAACTCTTCTATGATCATGAGCGCCGGCAGAAATAATTCCTAAGGGGTGCAGATTTTAGTTTTCTTTCTTTTCTTTTTAACCCCCGACAAAAAAGAGGGGTGTTATAAGTTTGACGTGTCTGTCTGTCTGTCTGTGTGTCTGTCTGTAGCATCGTAGCATCCAAACGGGTGAACCGATTTTAATCTAGTTTTTTTTGTTTGAAAGCTGACATGTTCGAGAGTGTTCTTTGCTATAGTTCATCATCATCAGCCTGCTGAGTGCTGGAAAATCGCGGTTCATCTGGTTCGTGAAGGGCTGATTAGCAACTTGCAGTCGTTTGGTGGGCTTTATATTTTGCATTCTAGTTCGTGACATTCATGAATATATATATACATGAATGGAAAGTTGACCTAGTGCTGTAGCATCACCTGGTAATCAATAGGAATTAGGATACCCAACTCCTCACCAACTTAGAGCAATGGCTTCGTATTTGGGCTCATTTTAATTGCAACAACTAGTAAGACGTAGATAAACTGTAAATATTTGCATGCTGCTGCTGCAGCATCACCTGGATTCTATAGGAGCCGAGCTCCATATGAACCCGAAGTGAAGGTTTCATGTTTGGACTCATATCGACGGCCTCGTCCAAGAGGACATATTTCATAGATGGTATTTATTCATTGGGATATATTATGATAATGTTAATAGGAATTATTCTGCATTATAACCAACACAAGTTTAAAAAGCATAAAATAATGTTAAATTAAGAAATTTAAAAAAACCCCCGCCAAACAACTTTAAAAAGTAATGAAATAATATTTACTGACTTTAAGTTTAAATAATTCCTAGTCTAAAGTGATATTTTAGTCCATAATTGTTGTCAAGGTGTGTCGGGGGACCGCTAATGTAGATGTTTGATTTCACATAACATTAAAGTTTAAGGGTCAGTTCACAGCAAAGTGCGAACCGAATCGAGACGATGACTTAGCGATACAAAATGCAAAAGTCGCTGTTGGCGGTCCCCCGACACACCGTGACAACAATTATGGACTAAAATATCACTTTAGACTAGGAATTATTTAAACTTAAAGTCAGCAAATATTATTTCATTACTTTTTAAAGTTGTTTGGCGGGGGTTTTTTTAAATTTCTTAATTACTTTTTCCTTCCTTCCTTTCCTATCTAAAATCTTAGAACGATCGGTACACCAACAACTCAGCTCCTTCCTTAACAAACACAAACTGTTCAACCCAATGCAGTCAGGCTTTCGGCCGGGTCATAGTACGTCCACCGCACTGGTTAAAATCACTGACGATATCCGACTGGCAATAGACAATCAAAACTTAACAATCCTAACTCTTTTAGATTTCAGTAACGCCTTCAATACTGTAGATCACGACATTCTACTGCTTTTACTTAAGTCCTTAAATATATCAGCGGAGTCCCTGGAATGGTTCAAAAGTTTTCTTTCTGGACGTCGACAATGTATAAGAGTTGACAATACTACAACATCATGGTGCAATATACTCGCTGGTGTACCACAAGGGAGTGTATTGTCACCCCTACTTTTTTCAATCTTCATTGCCCCGATTGCCCTAATAATTTGTTCCTTTTACCATATGTTCGCAGACGATTTGCAGATATATAGACATACTTCACTCACCTCTTTATCTCATAATATTGCTCAAACCGTCATAGACCTAGAAAAAATACAGCAATGGAGCAAAGACTACGGCCTAAACCTAAATCCCACAAAAACCCAATGCATTATAATTGGAAGCAGACAATTAATTGCCAAAGTGGACCTGAGGCAGTTACCGAGCATAAATATCGATGGATCATTAGTTCCTTTTAGCTCATCCGTTAAAAATCTAGGGGTTCACTTCGATCAAACTCTATCATGGACCATTCAAGTACAAACGCTGCGCAAAAAGCTGACTGCCGCCACCGCTTCCCTCAGACGTCTTAGCAATTTCCTTCCTATCCCAACTAAAATCACATTAGCTCAAACCTTATTATTTCCTATCTTAGACTATGCAGATGTGTGTTACAGCGATCTCAGTGAACAGCTCTTATCTTCTATCGAACGCCTTCAAAACCTGTGTATCCGCTTCATATTTGGTCTTCGTAAATACGATCATGTATCTGAATACCGGGCCAAATTGAAGTGGCTCCCGGTCAAGATGCGCCGGAATACTCACATTCTTCATCTTCTATACAATATTCTCTTCAGTCCAAATTCTCCACACTATTTAAAAGATAAATTCACCTTCCTTGGACATAAAAACCCTACACTTCGCTCATCCAACAAACTCACTCTTGCTTTTCCCTCTCACAGTACCGCTCACTACGACTGTTCTTTTACCATTTCTGCTATACGTTTATGGAACGCTCTTCCCGAAACCATCCAAAGATCACCAACAATTAATATTTTTAAAAAACGAGTCAAAGAATATTTTCTGAAACTGTCATGTTGACTAGCATTCTACTTTTTTATTTTGTATTATATTTATATAAAGTTTGTGTAGCTTATATAAATATTTTTATGTATCTTTAATATGAATATTATGGTATATAAGTAAGATATATGTATAATATGTAGTATTTTTAGCCATAAGTATTAAATTGTTTTATTTTATTTTAAATTGTTTTGTATTATTATTTCAAGGTTGTCTGGAAGAAACCGCTTTTAGCGGTAAGACCGCCTGTTTGTACATATTCCTGTTGTTTATTTTAAATTGTCACTTAGTTTAGTTTGTACAAATAAAGAATTTTCTATTCTATTCTATTCTACTTTTTACGAACAACAGTGACCGTCTATTTACGTCAACAGAATACATTTAGTGCCGAAACATAACGAACTATCTTTGTACGGCATGGTATTTTGGGTTACAAAATACTTTTTATTTTAATAATTCCTGTTGATCCCGAGATTCCCAAGGGGTGCAAGTGCACCCCCTGGCACCCCCCTGCCGGCGCCCATGTCTATTATGCAAAAATTTACACATTATACAACTTTCAGCTTACTATTATGACGACTTTACTGTATAAGTTTTTACATAGAAGAGTTTAAGCAGATGAAGAGAGAAGTTTTTTAGCTAGGCCATCAAAAAGTCTCCAGGATTACATAAAGAATGTTAGTTGTAAGGTTGTATGTAGATATTTCAACGCTCTTTATATCACGTCCCAGCCTTTTTATCCATATTAACCACATCAGCTCAATTAAGATAGAGTATGTACGTACGTATGTACGTACGTGTACGAAAAATACGGGAAATTGCTGACGAAGACACAGCAAGACTAGTTTATTTCAGTTATTTTCATAGTAGAATGTCGTATGGCATCCTCTTATGGGGAAACGCTGCCGACATTAATACGATTTTTGTGCTGCAGACGCGAGCTATACGTAGAAAAGTTTAAAGAAATTGGTATTCTAACTGTTGCTTCTCAATACATTTTGGATAATGTTTTATATGTTAGAAAGAATCTTAGTAAATTTAGAACCAAAAGTGACATTCACGGAAGAAACACTAGAAATAAGTACAAACTAGAAATACCGGTGATCAGACTTAGTAAAGTTAGTAAATCTTTTAAAGGTCAATGTGTACGCCTTTACAATAAAATCCCAGAAAACGTTCAAAATCTTTCCATTAATAAATTTAAAAATGTAGTCAAAGAACGTTTGTGTGCCAAAGCCTATTATAAGGTCAATGATTTCATAAACGACGGCACATCTTGGGAGTAGGATGGCTGCTTGCGAGGCTACTTCTACATTATTTTATGACTTACAATTATGTATGTATGTTGACATTGTATAATTTTAAGTTACAGAATTGTAAACTTTATTTTAAAAGATTAATTTTTTTCTCACTTTTTTTGGTAAATAAAGTGGGCCCCCTGCGAGTTTCTTACGCCGGTTCTTCTCGCCGGGTTAGTTCCCGAACCGGTGGTAGGCATCATGTAGACTTTCAGAAAATATTTGCAAAAATTTATTCTGAATAAAAAAAATTTGAGTTTGAGTTTTGAGTTTACGGATAACGGAAAGTTGTATAACCACATCTCAATTATTAAGATAGAGTATGTGCATTGTACAGAAACTATATAGAGTTGATTTTAACTCAATGTGCGTGTTTTGTGTTGCAGGTACAGCATGCTGTCGCCGGGCCACGCGGCGCAGACGGTGCTGCACGCGGTGCAGGCGGCGGCCTCCTACCTGCTAATGCTGGTCTTCATGACGTACAACGCCTGGCTGTGCCTGGCGCTGGTGCTCGGCCTCGCCACCGGCTACTTCTGCTTCGGCTGGCGCAAGAACACCGTCGTCGACGTCACCGAGCACTGCCAGTGACACCCCCCAGACACCCCCCAGACACTCCGAAACTCCAACATCCCCGATGGCTTCAGTCGAACGAAGCTTGCCACTATGCTTTGACCGCGCTGAAAGTTTTAGAATCTGATTCGAAAATGCAAAGAAAAAAACTTTGTTTGTGAATAGCACCGTGGGGAGGGAGGAATGTTTTCTTTTATTCGAATCGCTAATTTCATAAAATGTATAAAAAGTTCATTTGAGACACGTTCTTTGGGACTCATTACGGTAGAGCCGTACTAATTTTTGCAAATACTTACATGCAAAAATAACCCATAAATCTAGAATATTCTCAGTTTCCAATCAAATTTATCAATAATATTTCCATCAATAGCACCGTCAAACTTATTTAGAAACTAAAATTAGTACTCTTTATTTAGTTTCGGAGAAGTTCATCCTGCCGTCCTCAAGCTAAAAGCCGTTAACCCACATTTGGTCGATTTTGAGATTTTAATGCCATCTTAATCAAAAAAAAATTATATCGCTCCTGCCTCATCACGTTTTCAAGAAGAGGGTTAGGAGGAGTGTTAGATGTTCGACGTTATGACACGTTGTATCCGTACACGTCTAGTTAATTTTACTTTTAATGACGTAACGTATTGATACGATGACGTGATAAAACAGTCGTGTCATGATGTGTATAAAACAATATGCTTTCATGGGGCGCCTACGTACTCATACGTCGTATAATTTGTATGGTCGTTTACTGTGTCATTTTGGTATACAGTCTCAAGTGAGAGCGTCCCCGAAAGTGTTAATATATCATGAAATAATAGAACAAATATTATAGTATTTGATCAAACACTATAGTATTTGTTCTATTATATCATAGTTAACATAATATTTAATTAATTAAACCCTTAAAGACTATAGTTTTCAAGAAATACTATTTTTGTTATCTTTCGTATACAATATTTTTCAAAGAGGGCGGGTGCGTGTGGTCAGCGAGGAGCTCGCTCATTCCTGTATATCTCTGGGTTTGTCAAGAGTAATCGCTTTTGTGTATTATGTATATCTTAAATATCTACTTTCACAGAATGGCCCAATACAGCAGATAGTTAAAGAAACTAAAATATTTAGTAGTATGATACGATTACTATTATCAGTATGATTATTTTGACGTAAAAAATCGTAATTTTGTCCCTATTATACTAATATTTTTATACTAATAGTTCTTTTTATTTATGATGCAAAAACAAAATGATAGTTCAAATTTGGTTATTTTCCTCTGTTGTTAATTTTATAATTATTGTATCAATTCGTCTTATACATTCATTATTATTATAAGTCTGAATGTGTATAATGTAATGTTATAGGTAAATGAAGTTAAGTCAAACAAATAAGTACGTTATGGAAACGATTGAAAATAAATAAGAATAAATACTTAGCTAAAATGCGGCTATCGTGATAGGTTTTGTATCCAGCCGCATTTTAGCGTTGAAGTGTGGTTAAAATTTCTACAATAATATTTTTTCTCATTAATTCCAACTCTAAATAGTGGCTAAGGTACTAACTAACTGCATTTTAACGTAATATTTTATAAAATCAAAGTAAAATCAAACACTAAAATGCCGTAATTGTTTACGCAACGGCATTTTAGATTTGGATTTATGAATCATTATTAAGAGAAATGCTAAGCAAAAAAAACATTTTTACAATTTTTATCATATACAAATTCTAACAATAAATTAAAATATTTGCTACTTTATAGTGCGTCCGGAGCTCTTTCTATCAGTAAATTGAAGTCCTATTTATGACTAATAGCTATGAAGTAGCACGCTTCTCAAAAAATTGCCGCGTTTTTTGATCATAACTCAAAAAGTAGTTTTTGTACTTAACGGCTTTTTAGCTTGAGGACGGCAGCACCTATCTATAGTATCAGAAGTTATACGCTAGACATCTTATTAAAGGTATTAAAAACGATCGTAAGCTAGGTAGAGCTTGTCTAATTTGAAATGACGCGCCCCACCACTTCAATAGTTGATATAAATGACACAATGGGCATTGTCCAAAAAAAATCACATGTACTTTTTATATTTTTTTTCGTTAAAATAGGGTATTTTAAGAATATAAATTAAATAATTTTGAAATTCATTGGCTAGTTTTTTCTCAATAAATTTTTAAAATTTCGCTCTGACGTCATCATCGGCGGCCAAATGTCCTCTGCAGTATGTTTTTTTTCCTTTCAATCTTATTTATAATGGCTGGTTCGTCAAATGCAAGTTATCATTATGTGAAAGCTGATACGAGAAGCTTACCAAAAGTTCGAAACGTAATGTTGGTCGAATTTATTGCTTATTTAACGCCATTGAAGGTCAAACTAAGGTTAAACATATTTGTTCAAAAATAAAAGTAACTAATGGGTATTTTTTTCTTTTATATACAGAAAAACGATCACTGACCTTATTCCTCGAAATGTTTTTGTAATGAGCAAAATTTAAAAAAAATGGACAATCCCCATTTCGTATTGCGAATACGAGGGAGGGGCGCGTCATTTTAAGTTAGACAAGCTCTATCGTTGTAAGTGTAGGTGATATTATATTAGTAATGTAGTATAGTGAAGTAAATGATGTTTTACTCGGTCTATGGTATGAAGCAGTAATTTACTTGATAACAACTTTTATCTCATGACCTTTTCGATTCTTAACACTTTATTAGCGCAAAATTTCGATAAAGTACATAATATTTCTACAATGGTCTTACTTCTTTTGTACTTCTTATGTATTATGACCTATTTACATCATAATCTATACTTTATATTATGAAACCTAGGTGGGCCCTAGCTCAGTGTGATCTGTTTTGTATTGAAATGTTTGGTAACTATTAACTAAACGTTTCAGAATTTACATCCTGCAGCCAGTGAGTTACGGCAGACGGACGGCAGGATAAAATTTTAGTCGGAGTTGTAAAACTTTTGACACTAGGCAAATATTACAATATCTATATTAAACATATTTAAGACTATAGTCTGTCCGGAACTAGTTGGCCGCGCCTTAGGTAGGGACGGGGGTGAGGGGGCGGGTTGCTTGCTGCTCGCAACGCACATGAGATTACACAGTGACGACAAATCTCGCGATATTGTGAACAATAATATTATTTAATTATTGAGAAGAATAAATTAAAGATAATTTATCAGTTCTATATTCTAAATTATTGACATCGGCTTTCCGTTTTTTAAAAACCTATGCACATTAAATAGTATTTCCTTAGATTGTCTTTTTATCGGCGGACTTATCTTGCTATTACAATCTCATGTGCGTTTTGTCCAAACTAGCCAGAACTGTCAAAATCAAGCGCCCCCGCGCCTCTCCGTCCCACCGCTCACATACCTAAGGCGCGGCCAACTAGTTCCGCGCGGACTATACGTCCTAATGATTTGTATTTTAAAGGTGAACGCAGATTTGGGCCGCACCGCACGTACCGCAGTCGCCGCATTCAAATTATGTACATGAAGATAACTTCATGTACATAATTTGAATGCGGCGACGACCTATAAAGGCAAGCTCGCATACCTACCCGCGCCGCAGCCTTCGCAACTTCATATAAAGAATTCGAATGCGGCGACTGCGGTGCGTGCGGTGCGGCCCGCAATACCTATCTGCGTTCACCTTAAGTCAGTATTTATCACCGTAAAGTTTATCAACATCATTATCAGCACGACAACTTGCTAAATTGTTTAGACCGCTGACTTCGTAAATTATCTAATGTTATCGTATTAGCTAAAACATAACATGAAAAAATATTTTCAGGATCATTTTTCATTTTTGCTTGTTATTATGTTTTATTAATGTGATCAAATCATAATTCTCTTGCGGCATATTTGAGTAAGACTTAGTGGTTTCCATAATTCCTAGCAGAAGTTTTAAGTATTGAGCAGCACTTCACATCATTCTAAAATAACTATGCTGTACTCGGCGAAACATGGCGGTAGTGGTCATTGACTCTCTGTCAAAAACTTGTCATTTTCTATACAAAGCCGCGATTGACAACATCTGACACTTCATTGTCAATCACGGTTTATATAGAAAATAACAAGTTTAGATTGTTATGATATAATTTATATGACACCTCTCCGTTTTCGTACTCGATTCGATGTGATCTTTAAAAGTATTAGTTTATAGCTGCGACTTTTTCTGTGCTGTGTACATTATATATTAATACATTTTTACATATTTGGGTCACGTCGATTTGAATCGCAGTTCGACTATATTTTTGAAATGAAAGTACAAAATTAAGAATTTCCTAAAAATAATAATTCGGACTGAGAGGTATTTTCTTAAGGTACAATTCCGTGCATCGCGATCGATCGCAGTCGTGCACGACCTACGACTGTCGTCGGACGCTCGCGACCATAGTCAACGTATGAAAATGTATGGCACCGCTTCCGAGGCCCGCGACTGACGCGCGCGGCCTACGACTGTCGTAAGCTGCGCGCGATCGTGCCATATTACTTTGACACGGTCGCGCGGGGCCTACGACTGTCGTCGGTCGTGCGCGACTGTCATAACTTCAAGAGGGAATCAGAACACGATCGCGCGCGGCTTACGACAGTCGTAGGCCGCGCGCGTCAGTCGCGGGCCTCGGAAGCGGTGCCATACATTTTCATACGTTGACTATGGTCGCGAGCGTCCGACGACAGTCGTAGGTCATGCACGACCGCGATCGATCGCGATGCACGGAATTGTACCTTTATCCATGCTTCAGATGACAGACCTTGCCAACACTACGCTTCAGTAATATTTTCCATTTTAATGTCATAACTCATAACATAATTTTATACAGTATTCTCAGTAGTTACATGCTAGGACCGCGCCTGCCGTAGCTAAAGGTATAGAGTCGGTAACCTAGGTAACCTAGGTTAACGACTCTACCTACGCACTAAGAGACCATAGTATTCACGAAAAAGAGACTAAGTTATGTTATGACATAATGACTATTTTTCATGTAAGACTTATGACACTTCCTAACTATCCTAAAATGAAGAAAATATAAGTACGTTAAGTTTACTTTAAGGCAATATTGTTTCTATAACATTGACAAACTGTAACTTCCAAAAATGTGATATTATAGAAGTAGGCAATAAATTTATTTTGTAATGATTTAGTATTTATATTTAGATCTTTAAGTGTTTATACCTACCCAATAAAGTAATTTCGGATACAGTTACTTTTTATTTAAGTCCCTCACGGTAAACAATGTTTAGTGCTAAATAAAATAATATGTAATGTATATCTGCCGCGTGGTCAGTGAGGTGGCCGAGAAAAGCACATCGCGCCGTGATGAGTCCGTGAGACACGCGGACTACCGCTGGTAGGATTGCGCAGGGTTGATAAATTAATGGCCGGAACTTTTGCGGTAACCTCCGATAAATAGTTTAATAGTTACGGAAGGTCAAAGTTACAAAATTCTAAGGTACTTCTAGCAGACTAAGGGCCTGTTTCACCACTTCCTGATTTAGTTCCGTACAGTAAATTTGTATGGGAGTTAAACAATAAGTTACAATAAGTTTATTTAATTTTTATTAACAATAATTATTAAAGTTAAAATACAATTGAGTATTTTCTGAAATTGTCAAAAACCTTACTGTTACCATTATGGATATAGAGCAAAAAAGGGGGAAAAAATCGTGATTGTTGTATGAGTAATGAGACCCCCGATTAATATATTTTTTAATTGGACTATTAGCTTTTATAACGACACCAGAAATACATAATTTGTAAAAAATGCAACTATCTAGCTATTGCAGTTCGCGAGATCCAGCCTGGTGACATACGGGTGGACGACGGACAGACAGCGAAGACTTATTATTATTAATAATAGGGTCCCGTTGTCATATTTTAGGTAAGAACACCTAAAAACTGTAAAATAATACAATAACACTACCTATAATACTTTATGAAATAAAATAAAAGATTTTTATGTTTGTAACTTTGCAGGAACAGTATGAGTTTTGACTGCATATTTGTTTGATGTACAAACATTTTAGGGTTCCATAGTCAACAAGGAACCCTTATAGTTTCGGTCTGTCCGTCCATCTGTCCGTCTGTCCGTCTGTCCGTCTGTCTGTCTGTCTGTCCGCGGTTTTGCTCAGAGACTATAGGACCTACAACGCTGTAATTTGGCATGAATACACATATTAATAATGCCGACAAAATAGTACATAAAACATTCAAAAAATATGTTTTTTTTATGGTACCTCCCTTTACACATCAAGCGGGTTTGAATTTTTTTTTCACGCCCACCCTATCATGTGGGGTGTCGTTGGATAGGTTTTTTAAAAATATAATAAGTATTCATAGATCATTTTCCGATTTAGGAATTCATTTGTGAAATATTGAGTTTTAAAGAGGAAAAAATCGTTAGAGTCCTGTGTCCCCCCCTTCTACCAGCTAAACGGTTGCTTCTGGAAATGTGAAAAAATTCACGGGAGTAGGAAATACGGTGAATTTAAAAGGAAAACTATCACGGCTAAGAAGACTTCATAAGTTATTGAGTAATAGTCGATCAACTAAAAAAAATGTATTCGGCGAAGTATAAAGGAACTTTTCGATCAAATTCCTTTGAAAGTAACTGAGATGATTGTTATTAATGTACATTCATTGACCATACAAAAATTTTCAAAAACTAGCGGTACTACCTACGAATAATAAATTTATTATTCATAGGGTACTACGGAACCCTATATTGTGCGTGGCCCGACACGCACTTGGCCGGTTTTTTATTTAGTTATGTACTTAATGAAACGGTATTAATTAAATAACATATGGTACCGTATTAACAACGTTAGCAATGAAATAATAATTAAATTAGATTAAAATATAAATGTCATCAGTACTGCAATATACACTCCTTACTCGCTCGTTATATTATGTGAGTTTTAAGTTATCACATGATAGGCCAGTCATTAAAGCCAAAACCCGAAAGAAATTAGTAACTTGATAAAATTTTAGGGGCTTGTTAAAGAAGGTGAAATAACTTACCGTGTGATTTTGCAGCGTCCTGGGGTGTACGGAAAGGGTTGAAAAGGGGTGAAAAAGGTTTTTTGTTAATAACATTGCGTAAAAATTAGTAACACGCTGCAAATTTGGAATTAGGTTGTTCTTACCGTTTTGTAACGTGTATTAAATTTGCAGCGTTTTGCAATACACGGAACATTGTTTATTATTAAAAAACAATAAAATTTGTTAATAACAGGGGTAAAAAATTAGCAACATGCTGAAAATTTGGAATTAGGTTGTTCTTACCGTTTTCTAACGTGTATTAAATTTGCAGCGTTTTGCAACATACGGAACATTGTTTATTATTAAAAAACAATAAAATTTGTTAATAACAGGGGTAAAAAAAATTAGTAACTCGGTGTAAATTTAGAATTAAGTTGTTCTTACCGTTTTGTAAAGTGTATTAATTTTGCAGCGTTTTGCGACATACGGAACATTGTTTATTACTAAATTGCTCGAATTCCAGCGAATATGTCATAGTTTTAAATTCGTAGGTAACAAGTTAACAACCCTAGCGATGATTTTCGTCAAAATACGTCAAATTTAAAAATTTCAACATCAGTTCTAAGTCGATGTACTCTATAATTCTGTCTACACTGCTTGCGTGGAATTGAACATAAGGGAAAGGCGCTAATGGTAGACACTGAACTAATAGAAGACACTTACGACAAAAATGCCATAAAAATAAGAATTATTCTAATTATTTCTCAACACTGTAAATTTTATAAGCTTCTTATGCTATCTGTTGATGTGAAAAAAGATTTTAGGGATGCCTTCGGGAACAAAATTTTAAAATGGGATCAGTTTTCGTAAATGATGTGACCGCGTCAACACGCACCCGGCAATTTCTTAGCAAATAGGTTAAGGAAGGCGAAATTTTGCACGTAAGTTTTGAATACATTTATTAGATTTTTTGTAATTTCTATTGACTTCATTGGATTAATGGTCATGTTGTTTACACAAATTAATGTTTATTTATGATCTTTTATCCATTTTCCCTAACAATATAAAGGGTGTCTACTATTAGTTCTTGAAAATGTAAAAAAACCTAATAGATGACATGGATCTCATCTTTTAGTTTTTCAATACATACTAAAGTTATTTTGTACTTTATTCTACTGCAAATATCATCACTATTCTCTAAAAATATAATTCTATTAACAAACTAAGAACTTAGAACTACTGTACCTAAAAATGGACATGGTGTCTAATATTAGACCTTGCACTGATCTAAAAATCGATGCTTTAGTTTTATAGCAGTAAAAAGAAGAAAAAGGAGAACTGAGAACAAAAAGAAGAAAAAAGAAGAGGCAAAAGAAGCATGGAGACTTAAGACTAAAAATAAATTTGCTGGGAAAAAATATGAAAAATAAAAATAAAAGGAAAGATAGTTTCAGCATGGAAGAAGAATGAATAGAATCTAGAGACAACGTGGATAATATTTCTGATGCATGTAGTTACCATGATGAAGTAAATGAAATCTTTTGAAAAACGGCAAATAAAGGCCTAATAATATGCAAAATGTAAAATGTAATTGAATGTTCTATGTCAACTATTAGTTCATATTGGTGTCTACTATTAGTGTTGTTCGCTTATTGTGATGTCATCTATTAGTACTTATGACTAAGTTTACAAAAAGACCAATAATATATTTTTTTATTGATTTGTCAGAGAATAATTATAATAGTTTTATTTTGTAAGAGTTACTGAAGACATGGAAGAAGTTATCAATCCTTTATTTTCATAAATTATATATTTTATAACATTCGAATGTTTCATGTTTCCTTATAGTGTCTGCCATTAGGTCTTCTCCCTTAATATATGTATTTATATTAACATCTTGTTTAATAATTATTATTATTTGAACTATATTTTATGATGGTGTACTTAAAAGCTTTAAAAGTTTATCAATAAAGTATTTTATGTACTTAAGTATTTATTGTTTTTATTAAGTTGGTTAAAAAACTGATCCCAGCTGCAGCAGTAAGGCCGCCAATTCGACTTATTTTTGTTATGTTGTTATTTTTAAATTATTTTATTATTTATTCGAATAAATGCGAAAATGTGTTAATCTGCCTGCTATTTTTCCGGTTAAATAACGAAAACTATTTCAATCTTTTTACGGTTTTGGCATGGTAAATGTATTAGGATTTATCAATGAAAAAAATATATCCACAGCCGAACATATAACCTCCTCCTTTTTGGAAGTCGGTAAAAATGTAGCGCATTAAACGTTAGTTAACGCTAAAAAGTTACGGGCAACATCAAGTCATTGACAGTGTACTTGTAGTATGGAGTGCTATCTATAATGATTAATATAATAAATACATATGTACTAAAACCGTATTTTTAAAACCTTAGGTGGAATAATTTACTTAGAATTAGAAATAGCAATTCAAATGTTAAAAATGTAAATTGTAAAAATAATCATTTTTAATTAGTCTAATATTCGATGTCATAATTAATTAATATTAAATCTAAAAGTGACATTATTTTACTAGGATGCTTTATTATTCTACCAGGTTTTACAAATTGTTAAAATACTTCCGGTATAAAATATTTCCGCTAGTCTGATTAATGTTTTATTAAAGTTAATTATTATTTTAATAACTTATTTAATATACATAAAATTAGATTATTAGTATAGAATATTTTTATATTTTACCGATATATTTAATAGTTTTTATAGTATTGTTTAAAATATTTCCGGTAATATTCCGGAAATATTTTATTGATTCTGTAATTATTTAATATTAAGACTGTCAACTGTTAATATCCGTTTGGATAGTATAAAAATGAGAGTCAATAGTGAATAAGTTTAGTTTGTGTCCAAAGAGGATGTAAACTGTATACTACGTAACAAGAGGTCGGACTTAGAAGAAAAAAAATAAACATTCGTTATTTTTTTAATTTGAAACTAAACGAAAAAATTTTAAGTGCAAAACCTTTCACTCTAAACATACCAAAAATTAAAAAAAAAAAAAAAAAAAAATGAGCTCAAATAAATGTTTTATTTCGATAAAAATTATTGTACATGGCTAAATAAATAGGCTAATAAGGTAAATTAAACAATAAAACAGATTTAATCCACAAGTTTTTGTTGATTTCTATTATTAAATATTATAATATTATTACAGTACAGTTTTATGTATTTTATTTATAAATATGATATTATAAATAAATTATAATTATTTATAAATATAAATATGAATATGAAATAGCTGTCTATGCTACTCTACTAACTACTTGATTGGCTTAAGCCATTATTCCACTTATCCTAGCGGCTAGCTAGGTTCCTAGGTAGGATCCTAGCTTCTAAATGTTGTTCCACGTCTTGACTAAATCGGAAACGATTTAGGATCTAGAAACCTAGCTAGGATAAGTGGAATAAGCGCTTTATACAGTAAACTGTATATAGGGAGGGGATTAAAGCTGCGCGTCCACCAGGTTGGAATCGGGACGTACGGTGCGGACGGTAGTACCACGTGTCGTCATATACTTGTCAGGCGCAGAATGACGTTCCAGTACTTCTAGTGCAGTTCATAGTAGTCAGTACCATACATACAAAGCAACAAATCCGTCCACTGCGTACCTGCGCTCCGATTCCGATCCAGTGGACCGCGCCTTTATACATACACACTTTGTTTTGTTACACCCTGTATACGACAGCTGAAATCTATCGCGCGGGTTCAGGCCAGCTGCATACCACCTCACTTGATCAGAGGATTTTTCCTTGGTAGCCGTACCACTCATAATCCCATACCTTCCTTCTCCTAAAATCTCCTTGCTTTGAATCTCTTTGCTGCTTTCGTTCCCAAGCGGTCGCATGCGACCGCGAGAACAAAAGATTTCCTAGAATCCGCGATCGAGTTAACAGCTATTGCTTGCAGACTAAAATGTTGCAAACTAGCTGTATAGGGACCTAAAAATCTGAAATTAATGAAACATTTTTCATTTACTACAATATTTCCATACAGTTTACATAAATAATAGTAAGTATAGTAATTAATAACCTTATGTATAGTTACAATAAAACAATATACACATGATACACATTTCATCATTTTCCAAATTAACTGCATACTGATATACATTATAATAATTTCTATGAAATAATAATAATCAGCTATCTTATTTATATTAATATAGTTTAAGTTGTAAATTTTTGTACAATTATGCAAATAATACTACGACATACTTTGTATTAGAACATGGTATGATACCGTTATGTTTTGCTTCAATTTATCAATTTACGGTTACATTTACATTTTACAATGGCTTACCTTTCGTTTTTCAATAATTAATCCACATAATTTACAATTTTTGTATGAGTTGCTACAAATAATTTTCACAAAATGAAAATCGAACTTTGAGTTTTAAACTCCTTCTTCGTCTTTTTTCTCATGTAGTTTAAATTCTTTATGGTCTTTTTTATCAGCCAATCACAGTCGATCTTGCACAGATCAAGCACAGATTATGTTATTGGGTCCAGTTGCTACGTTTAAATTTGGAACCCAATTTTTTTTTTTGTTCGGAAAGTTTCGTCCACTTTGTGTCGAGAGACAGGAGCAACTAGAGAAATAAGATAAGTATTGTACTTTACTGATATTTTCCATTAATTTAGGTACTTGTTGCTATGTTTCAAGTTTATATAATATAATATAAGTAATTTAGTAAGCGATTTATTTAAATGTTTGATGTTTGATTATTTAATATTGTTTGTGTAAAGAGTTGAAAAGAGTTTAAATTTAATAAAATAATAATTTGGGTAAATCATAACTCACAATGAAATAAATTATGAATTTAGAAATTCAATTGTTTTATTTTCCTATTATTTAGAAAAAAAGACAAACTTAACTATTTTTATAATTATATTCTTAATTAACTAATATCAGAAGTGGGATGGAATCTAAATATTATTTTAGACGTTTTTTTTAGCAAGTATTTTTTTTTATAGTATGAAGTTTTCGATAGCTAATATTTATTTTATGTTGCAGGATGGAAGCTGAAAGTGTCGCAGTAGTTAGGGATTCACCGGTTCTGGCACACAGCCTCAATGTAGGGAAAAATGGGATTTTCGATGACCATTCGCCTAAAAAAAAAAAAAAAAAAAAAAGGAAGTTTGGTGTCAAAATATAGGTTTTCAACTACGCCCGTTCGATATATGCAATCCGTTTTTACGTATTTGCACTATTTCCAAAGTTAGCTTTTGTGTTTAACCCTCATTATCTACTATCACCACGCTCCATTGTTCCTTAATGATTACAATGGCTACTTATTGCATTGTTATGCTCGCCTCGGTGTCCTATTGTTCTGACTATCGGTTTATCGCTTACGTCACCTCACTTTCTTACAAGATTTTAAATAAATATGAATGATTATTAACTAACTAATGAATTATTGCAAATTAAAAGTACTTAATAATTAATTATGTAGGTCATCCGATCATTCGATGGACTTCGTAAACACAAGACGACGCGGTGCGCAAACTGACACGTTTTGCTCGTCAGCGAAATCCGACGAGTCATCGACCGCCGCCGCCACGCTCGCTGCTACTACCTGCATCTCGCGGCTCGCGTCGAAGCGCAAGTGTAAACACAAAGCTCGCAACAAACAAGCGTGCCCTGCGAGTCGCGAGCCGCGCCGCGAGACGGGTCGCAAGCTCAAGTTTACACTCTCGGCTCGTAGCGCGTTTCGCGACTCGCAGAGCACGCACCCGCTCGCCGCCGCCGCCACGCTCGCTGCTGCCACCTGCATCTCGCGGCTCGCGTCGAAGCGCAAGTGTAAACATAAAGCTCGCAACAAACAAGCGTGCCCTGCGAGTCGCGAGCCGCGCCGCGAGACGGGTCGCATGCTCAAGTTTACACTCTCGGCTCGTAGCGCGTTTCGCGACTCGCAGAGCACGCACCCGCTCGCCGCCGCCGCCACGCTCGCTGCTGCCACCTGCATCTCGCGGCTCGCGTCGAAGCGCAAGTGTAAACGCAAAGCTCGCAACAAACAAGCGTGCCCTGCGAGTCGCGAGCCGCGCCGCGAGACGGGTCGCAAGCTCAAGTTTACACTCTCGGCTCGTAGCGCGTCTCGCGACTCGCAGGGCTCGCTCGCCGCCGCCGCCCGCTCGCTGCCTGCGACCGAGTCGAAGCCGAGTCCAACTCAGCAGAAAAGCTTCGCAAATGTTGATAAGGCCCCGCTCCACCCCCACGGGTGAAAACAAGGAGGGTAATGGATGGTCGTAAGGCAGAACCTCCTCGACTCAACAAGGACGAGAGCAGGAGGTGCGATGAGGAGGGCTGCACACTGGTGGGGAGAGGAAAGAAGAGGAAGTCCACCCTCCGCAACCACTGCGACATCGCACCTTACGTACCCGAGCTGCGTTTGCGCAGGGATGTGCCCGCGACGTCGCTCTACGTGTCGCGCCTGCACTGGTCCAAGGAAGTCGAGGACGTCTTAAACTACATCTGTGAGAAGACTACCTTCTCAGAGATCGCTCTACGTGTTGCACCTGCACTGGTCCACGGAAGTCGAGGACGTTGTAAACTACATAATTATGTAAGAAGACTACCTCCACATTGGGGGTAGAGCGTCTATACTCTCGGTACAAAGTTAACTTCGGTTCCTTTGTGTTGAGAGTACTGACAAAACTTCTTTCCACTCTTGAAGTGGAGGAGTTCTGGTTGACCGGTGTAGTTTACCGAAGGTTTCGGGGAAGGCTCTCCAATGAAGCACGCATTACGTCACTAACAAGAAAGACTACGTGATTATAGTGTGAATGTGAGAGTGTTGTGACAATAATAATATGCTGTAGGATAAGACTGTTCGGTTTGCATCGGTTGTCTGATTGCTATAACACAAGTTCAGCTTAGCGTGGGTTTAGACGACGTGATGTCACTGTCTACTTTGTGCTGTTGTGTATTATTGTATGAGTGTAATAAAGAATTTGTATGATTTGTAATTTGTATAATAAAACTTGAAAAATTTTTCATTATATTTATTTTATATCATTAAAATATGTATTGAACATACTGTACAATATTTTTTCATTACACAAAGTGTTGTTACTAAATAACTTTTGAAACTCTACTAAACTTTCCACATTGAACTAATAATACAAGTACATTAAACTATATTCGCCACAAACTGATGTGAAATCATTTTGTAATCTCCACGTGTTAAAATCCAATCTCTTACAGTTTCACCCCATAAAAGTCTTGTGATATCACATAGGAGCGCGCCTGTAGAAATCAAAGTATTGACAAATGTCATTTTCATTGATGTGCATGGCTATCCAGTGGGGTCCAGCTGTAACATATTATCAGGATCCAAGTTGCTAATAAATGTATGTAGCGGTTTGAACATATTATATTATATAGGCAGACGATTCGCAGCGTATACTATAATATTATCTCCTAAAGTCTAAACCTTCACAAATTCTTCTGAAATAATTATGGATCTCTATTGTGTTCATACTGTATTATCACAGAACCAATCTGGTATATGAATCTTGTATAATAATAATATGTCATAATATATCCGCATAATGTATGCATTATGTATTTACTAAGAGGGGTATTACATATTAAATAATGAATGAATAAATAAAAGAAACATAACTTTGGTACAATATTTTATTTCATAATATCTACACACCATTAGGTAAACACTCACACATACACACGTTACACATTATAACTCAAATATATCATACATGAGACTTTTCTTAGTTTCTATAGTCTACATTGCGGTTTTTATCTAGTTTTCTATAACATTATCAAACTCTGCAAATACAATACAGTTAATCGTTTTAGAGAGACAAGAATCAATTGATACCCCATTTCCTTCATTAAGGAAATGTATACCAGTGCCAGAAAATAATGTATGAGAGATCAGTCTCTCATAATATTATCAGTGAACACATTAGATACCATTGAAGGATGGTTGTTATAGAGTTTTTGAAAGCACGTGTTGTCCATCTATGTATAAACAATATGAATTCATACCATAATTTTCAAAATTGAAAGGATTCTTACTAATGATTAAATGCTGCGTTATTTACAAATCCTATGATAAATCTTGTACTGTACTTGCCCCAAGAATATCATCAAGCGTTTTTTTTTTTTCTCATCAGTGGAAATTCGTAATATCATAAACGTTATTCACAATTATTGAGTCATACTAAACATTTATTTAATGGTAAAGCATACAATAGATACACTTTCACATTCTTTACTGATTATTCCTGTGAGTCGTTAAAAGAACTGGATAACATTCGATAAGATTGTAAAACCTAATATAATTTTTAAATTTAAAAAAAAAAAAAGTATACTCAATAATATTTATTAAGTTTTCCTTTACAAAAAAAAACACATCATAATTCTATAACTAATTATATTCTTAATCGTATAGCATATATTATGTTCCTTTATTATAGAGTACAATAATATATTTGCTTAATCCTTATAGTTACCTACACATTTACATTTATCATCTTTGAATTCTATCAATTATATAACGGTAATTTAATATAGTGTAGGTACATCACCTCTTTCCAAATATCATAAATACCAACCTCTTTGAAGTATATATCACTCTTAAGGAAGCCATCGATGTCTATTACATACCTAATGTCAATCTCCATAATATTATCGTTATTATCATTTCTCGACATTATGGCGCGCACACACACTATTATTACTTTAACAGTATTTTTAAAACTATAAAATTATATAATAATTGTTGTCTTTTACACTTGTTTTTTGTCTATATGTCCGCACAGTATTGTTTTTGTCTATATCGCACAGTCTATACCGTTAACACTAATGACACAAAATACGAAGTTTAACAGTTCACTTGTCAACTTGTCCGTATGTGATATCAGATATTATGGTGTGAGTGAAATACTCTGCCGCCACTTCAACCAACCGTAACCACTCTTCGTGATCGGTGTTTACACAGCCCCGCTGTATCCTCGAGATGCTCTGCGATATCATCCTGAATCAGTGTGTAAATGCTATCATCACTCAGCCACTTCCTTTGTACACACTAGTGAGCAGTATAATATGTACGTCTTCACGCAATTTACGTAATGGAATAGGTCACATCCACAGCTTCAACAACCTGTTGGTTGACAAACATTTTTTTCATTTAATCATGATCAAGGTTCTTCTCGGAGTTTTGTACAGTCCTTCAGCCTCTGTTGACTATTTCGGTGATTTAGAGGCCCTGCTTGATCAATACTATCCTTGTTACGATCACGTCATCTTAATGGGTGACCTGAACACCTGTTTGATCAAACAAAACTTACGATCTCATAAATTACAGTCGCTTATATCATCTTTTAATTGTCACATTTTACCCCTTTCTGCTACGCATTTTTCTCCCAACCATGATCCATCTCTACTCGACTTAATGTTTGTCTCTCAGCCCTCTAAGGTTATTAAACATGGACAACTGACTTCCCCCTTTTCCTACCACGATCTTATTTACCTATCATATAACCTACGAAAACTAAGACGGGTAAGTAAAATAAGGATACAGCGTAGTTTTGCTCGCTTGAACGTAGAAGCACTTCGTAATGACGTTGCTAATATCGATTGGTCTATTTTACGTGAAGCAAGCACAATAGATGCTAAGGTCGACATTTTCACCTCTGTCATAACTAGAATTTATGATATACATGCTCCCGTCAAAGCTATACGAACTAAACATTTGCCAGCCCCATGGCTCAATGCAGAAATTAGAAAACTGATGACGAAAAGAGACAAAGCCAAATCGAAATGTAAGCGTTTTCCATCTGCCCCTAACATTGCCGGTTATAAAGAACTACGCAATTTATGTAACAAAAAATGTCGCGATGCCAAACGTCGTTACATTCATTCTTCAATAGAGCATCTACCTCCGTCTCACACTTGGAAATTCCTTAGTTCCCTCGGGGTTGGAAAATCATCTAATTCTAAAGACTCCCCCTTAAACTTTAAAGACGTCAATGGATTAAATAAATATTTTGCTGATCCCCCTTTACTATTAAACCCTCAAAGCAAATCCAAATGCCTTCATCTATTATCAAAGCGCACCATCGGTGATCACAATACATCTTTCTCTTTTGCGAATATTACTGAAGACGAAGTTCGCAATAGTCTCCTAAATATTTCCAGTAAGGCGTTTGGAAGCGATGAGCTCAGTAGAGACATGCTTGTACCAATAGCAGACCTAGTTATTCCCATCATTACGCACATACTAAATCACTCTCTCACTTCTAACACTTTTCCGTCATCCTGGAAGAAAGCCCATATTATACCTCTACCTAAGGTTCCCACTCCTAATTCTCCTTCACACTACCGTCCTATTTCGATTTTACCCATCCTGTCCAAGATCCTTGAGCAAGCAGTTAATAGGCAACTTACGGAATATTTGAATCAGAATCAGTTACTGAATCACTTCCAATCTGGTTTTCGCACGGATCATAGCACCTCTACTGCATTACTGAAGGTGACTGAAGACATTCGCCAAGCCATGGATAATAAGCTACTGACAATAATTGTTCTCCTCGATTTTAGTTCTGCATTTAATTCAGTGGATTATGACGTCTTAATCGGTATTCTTCGCTCGGTAGGCGTATCGGCTTCGGCTCTGGCGTGGTTCAACTCCTATCTAAGGGATCGGCAGCAGCGCATTTATATACCCGACATCATATCTGATTGGATGAACCTGGTTGCTGGCGTTCCTCAGGGTGGTGTCTTATCACCAACACTTTTTTCATTATTTATTAATGAAATAACACGGTTCATAATTTCTTTTTTCCATCTGTATGCTGACGACCTACAGATTTACAAGCATACTGCGTTAAATGACATTAATAATGTAGTGCACCAGCTCAATGAAGACCTAGAGAGAATTAGGGAGTTTGCGGAAACCTTCGGACTGCTGGTAAACCCTAATAAATCTCAGGCTATCATTATAGGTAATAGACAGTTGCGCAGTAGAATAGATTTTGCGAACCTTAATAAGATTACGTACAATGGTAATATCATTAAAATTACAGATGAGGTTAAAAGTCTGGGAGTTTACCTTGACCCTAACCTAACATGGACGGTACATGTTAACGATGTCAGTAGGCGTGTTAATGGAGCTATGCATGCGCTTAAACGCTTACAGAATTTCCTCCCTATCCCAACTAAGTTGTTACTGGTGCAATCTCTCATTCTCCCGCTTATTGACTACGCTGATGTTGTCTATTTAGATGTGTCTGAAGCGTTACTCAATAAACTGGAACGGCTTCAAAATATGTGCATCCGGTACGTGTTCGGTCTGCGTAAATATGACCACGTCTCAGATTTTCGCAAGCGCTTAACTATTAAGCAAGAACTCATTTTCAACTGTCGCAGCGCGTCTCTGGAATGGTCTGCCGGATTACGTACGTGAAGCCCAAACTGTCAACACACTTAAGTCAAGATTAAAACGCTACTTTTTAGCTTTGCCTTGACTCTTGAGTGGCTTCTTTAAATGTGTGTTTGCTTTATTTATATATACATTTTTTTTTCTCCATTATAGAAATTTGATTAAATTTTTTTTTTTCTCACCAACGTACATCTGTCTTCACATTATTCTTCCGTTTTTGTTATATATTATTTTGCTTCAAATATTATTGTATGTATTATATTTATTTAAAGGTTGTTAGTTTTATATTAGTATGTATTATATGTAGGTATATTTGATAGTATTATGTAGTATAATATCGTATTTTGTGTATTTATGTAAGTATTTTTTTATTTATCTATAGTTTTAGTTTGTTAGTATTTAAGTTAGCATAAGTTTATGTTTTTTTTTGTTTTCTTTTTCTCTCTTTTAACTTTTTTTTTTTGTCTCTTTGTGTACATGGCCCATCTGTGACAAATACATTCACTATTTATATAAGGTTTGCTGGAAGAGATCTCTTAAAGAGATAAGTACGCCGATGCATTATTATAACATTTAAATGTATCTTTGTAACTTTGTGCATAAAGAATAAATAAATAAAAAATAAATAAATAAATCATAATATGGAAAAGTTAATTGCCCATGTATTACCCTCTCGACCCCTGTTAATTATGTTTACACCCTGATTAAGTATTTCCAAAATATCTTCATCTATGTCGTTATATCTCGATGGTAATGCCACAACGTATCCATTGTCGAGATGTACCACTGTCTGCAATGTACCAGCATGAATTTTCGATGGAAATTTGAAAGCTCTAATGATTTCATAATGGATGTTTATCTCAAGATCCTCCAAATGTTTCCATGTCTTGTTATAATTATTAAATTTTTTCAGAGCTTCCCCCATTGATATTTTTAAACTAAAACACTTTTTATACTTACAATATTCAAAAACTTCTAGCGGAAATATTATATACTGTATTGCTCACGAGTGTGGTACTGGTTAAATGTGATTTCAAACAGAACACTTAGGACTATTTATAGTTAAAAAAGCTCTTTAAATCTCTATTGTTCCCCACCGCTACCTGATAATATTATGTATACGACAGAAACCACTTCATTGATAATATTTTGTTAATAATTATGTTTTTAATGGTATTTCGTGGTCACATTCGCCATCTGTGCACCTTTTTTATTCACATTCAGACTTCCCGTTATGTCCTGAAAATATATGCATAGGTAATACTAAAAGTTCTACTAGGTGCACAAGATTTAACGGTGAACCGTAATGTTATAGTTTATCGATTTTTCAGAAAATTTAGTGACTGTCCAGTTAGTTACATAAAATCAAAATGTTTCACAAAAACAATTTATTCATGTTTTTGTATTTTAGATATTTCAAAAATTTTAATGTATGATTTCCACTACAATTATATTATGATAAATAAATTTTAAAATAATATAAAATTGTTGTATACAGATTACATATACTGATAGCTTAATATTATATCAAATATAGACACAAAATTTATATAATGATATTAAGCAGGATCTTCATAAATTTTTGAATACATCTGATTATCCTTCTGATAATAGGTATGGTTATCCTTAAATAAATAAGAAATAGGTTTTTTCAAAGATGAAAACAACGGAAAAATAATGAAAAAGATTGTAGGACTGAGATCAAAAATGTATGCATTTGATTTAGACAATCATTTAACTGCAAAGACAAGAGGAGTCAATAAATGTGTCACAAAAACAACGAATTTAGAAAATTATAAAACGTGTTTTTTTTTGTTTGATAAAAATATTCATTATGGTCAATTCATATCAATCACACATAGAATTTTCACTCAAAAATAAATAAAACATGTTTATCATACAATGATACTAAAATATTTATTTTGTTCAATGATCTTCACTTTAACTCAGGGTCATTATAAATTGAGAAAAATTAAAAACCTTCTAAGAATATTGTGTTCGTATGTGATTTGTCATTGTAACGTGAAACTGTATTTTTAAGCTTAGTCAATAAGATTAATTTATTTTCTTGTTATTAACTGTAAAACGTACTTTGTTATGACCTATAATTTTATACTAATGATTTTTTTCTTTTGTATACTAGATTGTAATATTTTGTTTCGAGTAGCCATACTTTAATATTATACTTTTATATGTATAATATTGTACTGAATGTTTAATTTTTAAAGTTTCATTGTATAACAACATTGTCAAAATATATAATATTTAATCAAGATTTTCTTAAAAACATAAAGTTTTAAATTATATTTCTTAAATGAGTTTCAAACTAAAATTTTAATAATATGATATTTCATTTAAGCTTTTTTCATTATTTTCAAAAACTTTTTAGAAAATTACAAAACGTGTTTTTGAATATAATAATATTATATGAAAAAAGCTTTAATAAATTTGAAATATATTATATTTCAAATTTATTAAAGCTTTTTTCATTATTTCCAAAAACCTTTTAGAAAATTATAAAACGTGTTTTTTTTCATATAACATATTTCAAATTTATCAAAGCTTGTTTCATTTTTTTCAAAAGCTTTTGAGAAAATTAAAAAAAACGCGTTTTTTAAATTTAATATATTTCAAATTTATTAAAGCTTGCTTCATTATTTTCAAAAATCTTTTAGCAAATTATAAAAAGTGTTTTTAATTTTTATAAAAATTTTCATATATTAAAAAACGTGTTTTATTGATTTAATATTTTTCAACTTTATTAAAGCTTGTTTCATTATTTTCAAAAATCTTTTAGAATATTATAAAACATGTTTTTTATTTTTATAAAAATTTTCAATTATTCTCAATGTTGAGATTCAAGTCAAACATAGAATTTTCACTCAAAAAATAAATAAAACACGTTTATCATAATCTCTAAATATATCAAACTTTATAAAACACAAAATCAATTTGTAGAAACCAAAATATAATAAAGGCCCTTTAAAATCTTGTGATGACGAAGAAATAAATTGCATTTGTGAGTGTATTCATAACGTTCTACATTTAAAAGTACCACTCGAAGAAAAGGAGAAAAAAAAATTAAACAAATATAGAGATATTCTTCGAAAATAAGTACGACAAAACAAGTAAATTAAGAAAAAAAATATATAATTCAAAAAGGGCGGCGCATTTTTACCCCGAGATAAAGGATTTTCCACACTCCTACGTTGTTTTAACTTTTCAATAAGACTTGGCTCAATTGATAACTTTTTTTAAGCATTTTCCATCTTAAACAAGGTAATATTTTATCAACCGACTCAAAATAGAAACAAAAATTACGGGTAAAAATGCGCCGCCCTTTTTGAATTATATATTTTTTTTCTTAATTTATTTGTTTTGTCGTACTTATTTTCGAAGAATATCTCTATATTTGTTTAATTTTTTTTTCTCCTTTTCTTCGAGTGGTACTTTTAAATGTAGAACGTTATGAATACACTCACAAATGCAATTTATTTCTTCGTCATCACAAGATTTTAAAGGGCCTTTATTATATTTTGGTTTCTACAAATTGATTTTGTGTTTTATAAAGTTTGATATATTTAGAGATTATGATAAACGTGTTTTATTTATTTTTTGAGTGAAAATTCTATGTTTGACTTGAATCTCAACATTGAGAATAATTGAAAATTTTTATAAAAATAAAAAACATGTTTTATAATATTCTAAAAGATTTTTGAAAATAATGAAACAAGCTTTAATAAAGTTGAAAAATATTAAATCAATAAAACACGTTTTTTAATATATGAAAATTTTTATAAAAATTAAAAACACTTTTTATAATTTGCTAAAAGATTTTTGAAAATAATGAAGCAAGCTTTAATAAATTTGAAATATATTAAATTTAAAAAACGCGTTTTTTTTAATTTTCTCAAAAGCTTTTGAAAAAAATGAAACAAGCTTTGATAAATTTGAAATATGTTATATGAAAAAAAACACGTTTTATAATTTTCTAAAAGGTTTTTGGAAATAATGAAAAAAGCTTTAATAAATTTGAAATATAATATATTTCAAATTTATTAAAGCTTTTTTCATATAATATTATTATATTCAAAAACACGTTTTGTAATTTTCTAAAAAGTTTTTGAAAATAATGAAAAAAGCTTAAATGAAATATCATATTATTAAAATTTTAGTTTGAAACTCATTTAAGAAATATAATTTAAAACTTTATGTTTTTAAGAAAATCTTGATTAAATATTATATATTTTGACAATGTTGTTATACAATGAAACTTTAAAAATTAAACATTCAGTACAATATTATACATATAAAAGTATAATATTAAAGTATGGCTACTCGAAACAAAATATTACAATCTAGTATACAAAAGAAAAAAATCATTAGTATAAAATTATAGGTCATAACAAAGTACGTTTTACAGTTAATAACAAGAAAATAAATTAATCTTATTGACTAAGCTTAAAAATACAGTTTCACGTTACAATGACAAATCACATACGAACACAATATTCTTAGAAGGTTTTTAATTTTTCTCAATTTATAATGACCCTGAGTTAAAGTGAAGATCATTGAACAAAATAAATATTTTAGTATCATTGTATGATAAACATGTTTTATTTATTTTTGAGTGAAAATTCTATGTGTGATTGATATGAATTGACCATAATGAATATTTTTATCAAACAAAAAAAAACACGTTTTATAATTTTCTAAATTCGTTGTTTTTGTGACACATTTATTGACTCCTCTTGTCTTTGCAGTTAAATGATTGTCTAAATCAAATGCATACATTTTTGATCTCAGTCCTACAATCTTTTTCATTATTTTTCCGTTGTTTTCATCTTTGAAAAAACCTATTTCTTATTTATTTAAGGATAACCATACCTATTATCAGAAGGATAATCAGATGTATTCAAAAATTTATGAAGATCCTGCTTAATATCATTATATAAATTTTGTGTCTATATTTGATATAATATTAAGCTATCAGTATATGTAATCTGTATACAACAATTTTATATTATTTTAAAATTTATTTATCATAATATAATTGTAGTGGAAATCATACATTAAAATTTTTGAAATATCTAAAATACAAAAACATGAATAAATTGTTTTTGTGAAACATTTTGATTTTATGTAACTAACTGGACAGTCACTAAATTTTCTGAAAAATCGATAAACTATAACATTACGGTTCACCGTTAAATCTTGTGCACCTAGTAGAACTTTTAGTATTACCTATGCATATATTTTCAGGACATAACGGGAAGTCTGAATGTGAATAAAAAAGGTGCACAGATGGCGAATGTGACCACGAAATACCATTAAAAACATAATTATTAACAAAATATTATCAATGAAGTGGTTTCTGTCGTATACATAATATTATCAGGTAGCGGTGGGGAACAATAGAGATTTAAAGAGCTTTTTTAACTATAAATAGTCCTAAGTGTTCTGTTTGAAATCACATTTAACCAGTACCACACTCGTGAGCAATACAGTATATAATATTTCCGCTAGAAGTTTTTGAATATTGTAAGTATAAAAAGTGTTTTAGTTTAAAAATATCAATGGGGGAAGCTCTGAAAAAATTTAATAATTATAACAAGACATGGAAACATTTGGAGGATCTTGAGATAAACATCCATTATGAAATCATTAGAGCTTTCAAATTTCCATCGAAAATTCATGCTGGTACATTGCAGACAGTGGTACATCTCGACAATGGATACGTTGTGGCATTACCATCGAGATATAACGACATAGATGAAGATATTTTGGAAATACTTAATCAGGGTGTAAACATAATTAACAGGGGTCGAGAGGGTAATACATGGGCAATTAACTTTTCCATATTATGATCATGATTAAATGAAAAAAATGTTTGTCAACCAACAGGTTGTTGAAGCTGTGGATGTGACCTATTCCATTACGTAAATTGCGTGAAGACGTACATATTATACTGCTCACTAGTGTGTACAAAGGAAGTGGCTGAGTGATGATAGCATTTACACACTGATTCAGGATGATATCGCAGAGCATCTCGAGGATACAGCGGGGCTGTGTAAACACCGATCACGAAGAGTGGTTACGGTTGGTTGAAGTGGCGGCAGAGTATTTCACTCACACCATAATATCTGATATCACATACGGACAAGTTGACAAGTGAACTGTTAAACTTCGTATTTTGTGTCATTAGTGTTAACGGTATAGACTGTGCGATATAGACAAAAACAATACTGTGCGGACATATAGACAAAAAACAAGTGTAAAAGACAACAATTATTATATAATTTTATAGTTTTAAAAATACTGTTAAAGTAATAATAGTGTGTGTGCGCGCCATAATGTCGAGAAATGATAATAACGATAATATTATGGAGATTGACATTAGGTATGTAATAGACATCGATGGCTTCCTTAAGAGTGATATATACTTCAAAGAGGTTGGTATTTATGATATTTGGAAAGAGGTGATGTACCTACACTATATTAAATTACCGTTATATAATTGATAGAATTCAAAGATGATAAATGTAAATGTGTAGGTAACTATAAGGATTAAGCAAATATATTATTGTACTCTATAATAAAGGAACATAATATATGCTATACGATTAAGAATATAATTAGTTATAGAATTATGATGTGTTTTTTTTTGTAAAGGAAAACTTAATAAATATTATTGAGTATACTTTTTTTTTTTTAAATTTAAAAATTATATTAGGTTTTACAATCTTATCGAATGTTATCCAGTTCTTTTAACGACTCACAGGAATAATCAGTAAAGAATGTGAAAGTGTATCTATTGTATGCTTTACCATTAAATAAATGTTTAGTATGACTCAATAATTGTGAATAACGTTTATGATATTACGAATTTCCACTGATGAGAAAAAAAAAAACGCTTGATGATATTCTTGGGGCAAGTACAGTACAAGATTTATCATAGGATTTGTAAATAACGCAGCATTTAATCATTAGTAAGAATCCTTTCAATTTTGAAAATTATGGTATGAATTCATATTGTTTATACATAGATGGACAACACGTGCTTTCAAAAACTCTATAACAACCATCCTTCAATGGTATCTAATGTGTTCACTGATAATATTATGAGAGACTGATCTCTCATACATTATTTTCTGGCACTGGTATACATTTCCTTAATGAAGGAAATGGGGTATCAATTGATTCTTGTCTCTCTAAAACGATTAACTGTATTGTATTTGCAGAGTTTGATAATGTTATAGAAAACTAGATAAAAACCGCAATGTAGACTATAGAAACTAAGAAAAGTCTCATGTATGATATATTTGAGTTATAATGTGTAACGTGTGTATGTGTGAGTGTTTACCTAATGGTGTGTAGATATTATGAAATAAAATATTGTACCAAAGTTATGTTTCTTTTATTTATTCATTCATTATTTAATATGTAATACCCCTCTTAGTAAATACATAATGCATACATTATGCGGATATATTATGACATATTATTATTATACAAGATTCATATACCAGATTGGTTCTGTGATAATACAGTATGAACACAATAGAGATCCATAATTATTTCAGAAGAATTTGTGAAGGTTTAGACTTTAGGAGATAATATTATAGTATACGCTGCGAATCGTCTGCCTATATAATATAATATGTTCAAACCGCTACATACATTTATTAGCAACTTGGATCCTGATAATATGTTACAGCTGGACCCCACTGGATAGCCATGCACATCAATGAAAATGACATTTGTCAATACTTTGATTTCTACAGGCGCGCTCCTATGTGATATCACAAGACTTTTATGGGGTGAAACTGTAAGAGATTGGATTTTAACACGTGGAGATTACAAAATGATTTCACATCAGTTTGTGGCGAATATAGTTTAATGTACTTGTATTATTAGTTCAATGTGGAAAGTTTAGTAGAGTTTCAAAAGTTATTTAGTAACAACACTTTGTGTAATGAAAAAATATTGTACAGTATGTTCAATACATATTTTAATGATATAAAATAAATATAATGAAAAATTTTTCAAGTTTTATTATACAAATTACAAATCATACAAATTCTTTATTACACTCATACAATAATACACAACAGCACAAAGTAGACAGTGACATCACGTCGTCTAAACCCACGCTAAGCTGAACTTGTGTTATAGCAATCAGACAACCGATGCAAACCGAACAGTCTTATCCTACAGCATATTATTATTGTCACAACACTCTCACATTCACACTATAATCACGTAGTCTTTCTTGTTAGTGACGTAATGCGTGCTTCATTGGAGAGCCTTCCCCGAAACCTTCGGTAAACTACACCGGTCAACCAGAACTCCTCCACTTCAAGAGTGGAAAGAAGTTTTGTCAGTACTCTCAACACAAAGGAACCGAAGTTAACTTTGTACCGAGAGTATAGACGCTCTACCCCCAATGTGGAGGTAGTCTTCTTACATAATTATGTAGTTTACAACGTCCTCGACTTCCGTGGACCAGTGCAGGTGCAACACGTAGAGCGATCTCTGAGAAGGTAGTCTTCTCACAGATGTAGTTTAAGACGTCCTCGACTTCCTTGGACCAGTGCAGGCGCGACACGTAGAGCGACGTCGCGGGCACATCCCTGCGCAAACGCAGCTCGGGTACGTAAGGTGCGATGTCGCAGTGGTTGCGGAGGGTGGACTTCCTCTTCTTTCCTCTCCCCACCAGTGTGCAGCCCTCCTCATCGCACCTCCTGCTCTCGTCCTTGTTGAGTCGAGGAGGTTCTGCCTTACGACCATCCATTACCCTCCTTGTTTTCACCCGTGGGGGTGGAGCGGGGCCTTATCAACATTTGCGAAGCTTTTCTGCTGAGTTGGACTCGGCTTCGACTCGGTCGCAGGCAGCGAGCGGGCGGCGGCGGCGAGCGAGCCCTGCGAGTCGCGAGACGCGCTACGAGCCGAGAGTGTAAACTTGAGCTTGCGACCCGTCTCGCGGCGCGGCTCGCGACTCGCAGGGCACGCTTGTTTGTTGCGAGCTTTGCGTTTACACTTGCGCTTCGACGCGAGCCGCGAGATGCAGGTGGCAGCAGCGAGCGTGGCGGCGGCGGCGGGCGGGTGCGTGCTCTGCGAGTCGCGAAACGCGCTACGAGCCGAGAGTGTAAACTTGAGCATGCGACCCGTCTCGCGGCGCGGCTCGCGACTCGCAGGGCACGCTTGTTTGTTGCGAGCTTTATGTTTACACTTGCGCTTCGACGCGAGCCGCGAGATGCAGGTGGCAGCAGCGAGCGTGGCGGCGGCGGCGAGCGGGTGCGTGCTCTGCGAGTCGCGAAACGCGCTACGAGCCGAGAGTGTAAACTTGAGCTTGCGACCCGTCTCGCGGCGCGGCTCGCGACTCGCAGGGCACGCTTGTTTGTTGCGAGCTTTGTGTTTACACTTGCGCTTCGACGCGAGCCGCGAGATGCAGGTAGTAGCAGCGAGCGTGGCGGCGGCGGTCGATGACTCGTCGGATTTCGCTGACGAGCAAAACGTGTCAGTTTGCGCACCGCGTCGTCTTGTGTTTACGAAGTCCATCGAATGATCGGATGACCTACATAATTAATTATTAAGTACTTTTAATTTGCAATAATTCATTAGTTAGTTAATAATCATTCATATTTATTTAAAATCTTGTAAGAAAGTGAGGTGACGTAAGCGATAAACCGATAGTCAGAACAATAGGACACCGAGGCGAGCATAACAATGCAATAAGTAGCCATTGTAATCATTAAGGAACAATGGAGCGTGGTGATAGTAGATAATGAGGGTTAAACACAAAAGCTAACTTTGGAAATAGTGCAAATACGTAAAAACGGATTGCATATATCGAACGGGCGTAGTTGAAAACCTATATTTTGACACCAAACTTCCTTTTTTTTTTTTTTTTTTTTAGGCGAATGGTCATCGAAAATCCCATTTTTCCCTACATTGAGGCTGTGAGCCAGAACCGGTGAATCCCTAACTACTTGTCGCTAATCTCCTCAAAGCATTCCGCGATGTCGTTTCTGCCACACAGCAGAAATATGATGATATTGCTCTGCCACTAATCGATCCTGAATCAAGCGACATGCAGTGGTGCAAGGAGTTGGTGTGATAGCATCGAGAGTCTTCGGGTGGATTTCAACTGGAGCAGCATCAAGACAGCAGCTTAAGCCGGTAAGGCCCTGAATGGATCTGCCCAGACGTGGTTCGAGACCTGGGAACCCACGGAAGGCAGGTCTTGGGAGAAATTTCTTACCAACATTAAAGAATAATTAAGCAGAACTGTATCCTAAGAATGTATTAGACATAGTGAGGCAAAAGTAAAGGCTTTAATTAATTCGCATATCCCCAGCAATACAAGGGAAGTACGTCGGCAGCTTATGGGCCTCACAAGTTATTTTAGAAAGTATTGTTACGGATACGGACACGTGGTGCCATCTAGCGTCAGGCCAGCGAACCTACCAAGGGAACACAGGCAACGTAAATCCCCTACTCGCTACTAGATGACGCTAGGTGTATGTACCTACGAGTACTTTCTAGAAATATCTGATACTTGTTTACGCATATCGGGTTTATTCTGGGATGTTCCGGAATTTTCTGAGATTCGATCCGGCCCGTATAAATAGTCGCAGACAGTCGAGCCGGCAATTCAGTTTTATCTGAGCGTTCTTCGAGGCAACTTCGGAGCGAAAACAAGTGATCAATAGTGAGTGATTGTGATTGTGATAGTGACTCGGCTACGACCTAGGACAGTGATAGTGCTCAGTGATTTGGATCTAGTGCTTAGTGTTTGGACTCAGTGATTAGTGTGAGCTAGTGTTTGTGAATAAAGTCTTCAAGAGAGTCACCAGGTCTTTCTCTCCGAATCATCGAACCCTAGCACGTAACAACTGGTGTCAGAAGTGGGATTTGGAGATGCCATTGACTCCGAGAGAGGACTTCAAGGGGAGTGTCAGGACAAGGGCGCAGCGAGCTGCTGCCATTGACTTCGAGAGAGGAGTTGGCGGTGGAGCTGCGGAGGCCACACCCACTGGGGACCAAGCTCCACCCACTTCGGGTGAAGCCACGCCCACTGGCTCCGCCCACCGGGACCCGCCCACTGACCACGCCCCCCAGGCCCCGCCCACTCTGGACATGGCCACGCCCACTGGCTCCGCCCACCAGGCCACGCCCACTGGCTCCGCCCACCAGGCCACGCCCACTCAGGCCACGCCCACTGGCCCCGCCCACTGGGCCCCGCCTACTCAGGCTCCGTCGACTAGCTCCATCCATCCTGCCACGCGCGTGGTTTCTACGGCCCCTCAAATGGCTCCTCAATTAGAAAGCATAATTGAGTTAATTCAGGCTTTGCAAGATGCCCAAGACCGCAAGCTCGGCGCTTTACAAGATTCTCAAAGGGCAATGATGGAGTCTCAAGAGCAACAAAAGGACCTCCAAGAAAAAGCGCTATTGGCAATAAAGGATGTCAGTGACACGGTGACTAAGCTTCGTAAAGATGTCGACGTAATGAAAGAACGAGTTACCGGGTTAGAGTCGGTTGTGGAAAATTTGAAAACCGGATTCACTGAACTGCAGAAAAGAGTAGTGCGCCTTGAAACTACGGGAGTTGCGGTGTCTAGTGGAGCAACTGGTGTGGCACAAGGGCCAAGAGTAAAGGTGCCGCCGTACGATGGCACTACTTCTTGGAACGCTTATCGTCGGCAATTTCAGACTGTTGCTACCGTAAACGGATGGACGGAAGAGCAATGCCTGACCGCTCTCATTGTGGCACTCAGAGGGCAAGCTTTGTCGGTCCTGGAGGCACTGCCACATACGGGAAATGGGTTCCAAGACCTGATGGAGGCACTGGAATCCAGATACGGGGAGCGACACCTGGAGCACGTGTTTCGTGCCCAACTGCGTGATAGAGTCCAACGCTCAGAAGAAGGGCTTCAACAATGGGCGTTGGAAATTGAAAAACTCGTCAGGAAGGCGTACCCCGGAGCTGATACCAAGATGGTCGACTCAAATATTGTTCAAGGATTTGTCGACGGAATCAAAGACCTG
Source organism: Polyommatus icarus (assembly GCA_937595015.1). Taxonomy (NCBI): domain Eukaryota; kingdom Metazoa; phylum Arthropoda; class Insecta; order Lepidoptera; family Lycaenidae; genus Polyommatus; species Polyommatus icarus. Next base: position 474,829 of record OW569323.1, read on the forward strand.
GAGGTCAGAGCTGCAGTAAGACTTGGTCACCATGCCTCGCTAAAGGAAGCATTGGCGCATGCTTTGGAGGTCGAGGCTGTTCGCCATGACATACGGCAGACCCATAAGATCCACAGGGTCTCTGAGGAAATCAAGCAAGTTAAGGCTCCTACGAGGAAAAGATTTGAAGCTATATGCTATAAGTGCGGTGAGAGGGGCCATCTTCAGCTCAACTGCCCGCAGAAGAAGACCCAGATGGCAAGGATGGAAAGGATCGAGGAACAGATAGAGGAGCTGAGGAAGCAAGCAGTTTCGTCCCCTGCCCGGGATAAGGGGAAACGAATAGAATCCAGGACTAGGTGGCGAGTGTTGGACAATGTGGAGAGAGCCCCGATAACTATTACCTCCCAGGCACGGAACGGAAAAACGAAGACGAATACTTTGGGTCTCTTGGAAAATGACGCTATGAGGAAGGCTCAAGAAAGAGATGACGACCTTCGGCACATCATCACATGGAAGAAACGCGGTGACGTAAAACCAATCTGGAGTGAGGTTGCACCCACTGGCGCTGTCACTAAGGCGTACTGGGAGCAATGGGACAGTCTGATACTTCAAAACGGAATACTCTACCGGAAATGGGCTAACGGTAGAGAGTTCTATTTCCAGATAATTGTCCCAAGGGCGAGAGTACCAGATGTTCTCTGCGAGATACATGAGGGTGTATCAGGGAGTCATCTAGGTGTCAAGAGGATGCTGAGGAAAGTGCGAGAACGATTCTTCTGGTTGCATTGGCGAGATGATGTGCAGAATTGGTGCCACGAATGTACTTCTTGCGCTGACGTGAAGGGGCCGCAGACCAGGACAGCGTGGCGCGGCAGTAACAATGATGCTCGGGACGAGCATCTCTAAGAGGGGAGTAGTGTTACGGATACGGACACGTGGTGCCATCTAGCGTCAGGCCAGCGAACCTACCAAGGGAACACAGGCAACGTAAATCCCCTACTCGCTACTAGATGACGCTAGGTGTATGTACCTACGAGTACTTTCTAGAAATATCTGATACTTGTTTACGCATATCGGGTTTATTCTGGGATGTTCCGGAATTTTCTGAGATTCGATCCGGCCCGTATAAATAGTCGCAGACAGTCGAGCCGGCAATTCAGTTTTATCTGAGCGTTCTTCGAGGCAACTTCGGAGCGAAAACAAGTGATCAATAGTGAGTGATTGTGATTGTGATAGTGACTCGGCTACGACCTAGGACAGTGATAGTGCTCAGTGATTTGGATCTAGTGCTTAGTGTTTGGACTCAGTGATTAGTGTGAGCTAGTGTTTGTGAATAAAGTCTTCAAGAGAGTCACCAGGTCTTTCTCTCCGAATCATCGAACCCTAGCACGTAACAGTATGTTCCAAATTTTGCGTCCCGAACGGCACCAATAACTAAATTGACAAAAAAATACTTAATCAAAGTGGAAGTGGGGCACCGAACAGGATTTAGCTACAAATAACACAAATCATTTAAAAAAATATATTTATTTCCAAATAGGTTAACAAAATTAACACTTTTAGAACGTAGAGTCTACATGAGGACTACCACCGGTTCGGGAACTAACCCGAAATTCAAATCTTCTATCTTCTATAAATATAAGAATGGATTTACAATTGTGTTAGTAACACTATAACTCGATAACGGCTGGACCGATTTGGCTAATTTTAGTCTTAAAATGATCGTGGAAGTCCAGGGAAGGTTTATAAGTAACACGAAGTTCACCGGAACATCTAATCATTTATAAAAAGGGTTAATATATAAGACATGTGTTAACATAGAAATATCATCGCACGATTCCCCTGAACTGACATATTCGACAAATCTTATCTATAAGACCCTCAGTCTTGGTTAGAAATTGCCCAACAAAATGATCCTGAAACTCAAAATTTAATAACTAGTGTCGAAGCCGGTGAAATTGATGAAGATCAATGCTATTTACGCAATAATATCTTAAATTCTCGTGACACAATGTTAGTTACCGTACTCCTCCGAAACGGCATTACTGATTTTTACCAAATTTTATATGCATATACCGTATAGTACGTACCGTAGTAGGCCTGAGAATCGGTTACTGGCTACTTTTTATACTGATAAGTGAATTTGTTGAATAAATAATAGTAAATTAGTAAAACCCGAGACTGACGGCGACCATTGTTTGTGCGACGGGATAGCGATGGGCGTTGCCATGGTGCCATACTTAATTTGTCACTTCAATAAAATCATATGGGCGAAATACTTTATATTATGGCAAAATGTTTGCCGGGACAGCTAGTCATTTCAAAGCATTCCGCAACAACCTAATGAGCAAAAATTGTATGTACCAAAAGGGTAAGGGTACCAAAAGGTTTACAATCTGCTAAAATTATTTCATGACGAAAACTGTCATGTGGGGTACAAATTACAATAAAGTAATAAATAAACTTCGTGAACATTTCTGGTTTCCTGAATGTCACACAATATTTAAAACATTGCCTGATATGTATCGAACGGAAGGGGCATGCTGGTCCTAAAGTAAACAGGGATATTTACAACTAATTAATAAAACTCCAAAACCATTTCACACTATCTTAGACTGTACAGGTCCTTCTTTTTGCAAACAAATGAAGGGTACATAATATTATACAATAATATATTGCTTTTAAATTGATGGGCTGATGGCTTTACTATATTTTCAAATCAAATCGTTTATTCACAGAATGCAGTAAATATACAATTACTGTGTTATCTTATCTAATTGTTGCTTCCATTCTAGAGTTAAAATTGTGTGTGAAACTTATTAATTATACATTACCTACTTTAATTTTATCAACATCGATTCAGTTAAATCTTTTAAATTAAAATATTATGAATAATAAGTCAATAATAACATAATAAATCAAAGCAAATAATTCGTCAAATAAAATAAAAAAATTGTTAATATAAAATATAAAAATCTATCAAATAATTATAAGTACCTACATTAGTAATTCATCTAAAATAGAACAACCTTACAATATATTATTACAATTCATCAACATTAAAATAAAAGTCATAAAAATAACAATTCGTCAATTATATTAATAATAAAAATAGTTCATAATTTTAATTCTTCGATCGCGGATCGAAATTTATTATTATTCTATTGTTGTCGCGATCACCGGTGCTCTTATGGGGCTTGATAGTTTAAATAAGTAAAATAATTAATTTAAATTATAATTAAATTTACTAAGACGCTATAATTTAAGTGTATATTTAAATTTGTTTAAAGATAACTTTCTGATATTTTTTGGTACGCTATTATAAAGTTTTATGGACATAAAATATATATTTTTTAAACAAAGAACTTTTACCGATTGGCACCGTGAGTCTGGTTGGATCTCTAGACATGTATTTTCTATCTTCGTCATTTGCCTGAAATAGGTCTGTTTTTTTTACAAACACACATTTTGCCTGTTGGAACCTCTCAAAAGTCTTTACATTGAATTAGTGCCCATTATAAGAGAAACTGTAACTTTATTTGGAATCCTATCAACGGTACAGGAACCAATTTTAGTTCTGGCTAAATCCGTAACTTATTTAGAGAGCTAGCAACTGAACATCATAATATTATGATAACTTCAGGGACACCAAGGGGAAATGGCCAGGTAGAAAGATACGTTTCCACAATTATTGATATGCTAAATAATACCACTTGTAATGGCTCGTCAGATTGGCCGAACGGATTGTGGAAGGTCCAACAATCAATCAATACCACAATAATTCAATGTTCTACAGAATTTACACCCATAAGTTCACTTATTGGTCGTAATGCTAATATTCCCCAATCCAAGCCCAACTAACCAGGTACGATTAGATTTACCTGAAAAATTGATGTTAGATCTGATCGAGTCATCGCGAAATAGCTTACCAGCGTCTTTGTTAAGAAGCAAAGAAATTTAAAACTAGATTCGATTCAGTGAGACAGGATACGAAGGTATTTGAAGTAGGCAATGTAGTATATAATATTATGTAAAACAAGATCAGACATGAAAAGCTTTGTCCTAAGTATAGAGGTCCTTATGAAATAACTGCTCTTCTTCCGAATGATATCTACGCCTTACGGGGAACAGGTAGACTAAGGGCCTGTTTCACCGCTTCCTGATAAGGCTATCCACTACTTAATTTGACAGATGGAGTATGGAAAATCTGTCAAATAACCCTATCGGGCACCTTATCAGGAAGCGGTGAAACAGGCCATAAGAGCGATAACTGTAGCTAAAGATAAATTGAGATTATGGCCGGGAGAATGGACTGATCATGATAATGTGTGAAATAATAAAAAATATATTTTATTTGATTATTTTATAAATTATTACTTAAGTATACGATATAAGATTTATTTAGATAGTAAAATTGTAAGTTTTTAAGAATTTTACGATTTCTTTTGTGTGTGTTCTTATGATATAAGACACATAGATTGTAAAATATAAAAGGAATGTATATTATGTGAACTATTGCGATGTATCAATTGAAAATGAGGGTTAATATGGTTAACATGGTTAACATAATATTAGTGTTTGTATAATAATATTGGTTACTGCTGAAAGTCAGTGCTCTGCTTTAGGCTCGTCTCATGTGCAGCAGGTGTGGAGCCAGGAAATTGAAGTTAGATCACTGACCGTTGCTATGTCCACTTGATGTGAAAAGTAGGATAGTAGCAATGTATGATGTACCTACATAATATCATACTTTAGTCTTTAGTTGAATCTGAGTTGAGTAAAAGTTAAAATATAGAATGTAAGTACTTCAGAGAACGAAGTACAAGTCAGTATGGCCGTGTTAAATAATTGTTATATTAATATAATAAATACATATGTACTAAAACCGTATTTTTAAAACCTTAGGTGGAATAATTTACTTAGAATTAGAAATAGCAATTCAAATGTTAAAAATGTAAATTGTAAAAATAATCATTTTTAATTAGTCTAATATTCGATGTCATAATTAATTAATATTAAATCTAAAAGTGACATTATTTTACTAGGATGCTTTATTATTCTACCAGGTTTTACAAATTGTTAAAATACTTCCGGTATAAAATATTTCCGCTAGTCTGATTAATGTTTTATTAAAGTTAATTATTATTTTAATAACTTATTTAATATACATAAAATTAGATTATTAGTATAGAATATTTTTATATTTTACCGATATTATATTTAATAGTTTTTATAGTATTGTTTAAAATATTTCCGGTAATATTCCGGAAATATTTTATTGATTCTGTAATTATTTAACATTAAGACTGTCAACTGTTAATATCCGTTTGGATGGTATAAAAATGAGAGTCAATAGTGAATAAGTTTAGTTTGTGTCGAGAGACAGGAGCAACTAGAGAAATAAGATAAGTATTGTACTTTACTGATATTTTCCATTAATTTAGGTACTTGTTGCTATGTTTCAAGTTTATATAATATAATATAAGTAATTTAGTAAGCGATTTATTTAAATGTTTGATGTTTGATTATTTAATATTGTTTGTGTAAAGAGTTGAAAAGAGTTTAAATTTAATAAAATAATAATTTGGGTAAATCATAACTCACAATGAAATAAATTATGAATTTAGAAATTCAATTGTTTTATTTTCCTATTATTTAGAAAAAAAGACAAACTTAACTATTTTTATAATTATATTCTTAATTAACTAATAAGTGCGAGTGTCTGGTGTATGATTGCTGCTACTTGGTCGTGTCTATGTTTGTAGTCTGTCTGTGTTATGGAAGAACAAGCACCTGTTATGTGTTGAATGGTTTCGGGATGTTTGTGGCAGTGTCGGCAATGGTCACTATATTTTGTATAGACTTATAATATATACTGATATTTTGAGTTTGATGATCGAATGATTTTTTTTTGTAATTTTTAGTGTCAATAACCTGATCTTGGATCGCCATGAACGCCATGAAGCCTTCCGTTTCCGGAGATAGCTCACCGCGTCTCAGCTAAGTCTGTACGAAGTCGTCCATGTATGGACTTGTGCATTCATGCGTCTATTTTTTCTTGGTTTGTGATGATTTTTATGTGTTTGGAGTGATTGGCAAGTGAAAGAGGAGTGTATGTATCGGGTTGGCAAACGTCGTTATGTATAGTGGTGATAGTGATGAGTGATTGTGGAAGTATGTTCTCAGAAGTGACAACTGTTTATTATGTAAATTGGAGATATCAATAAGGCCACTACCTCCTTCTATTTTAGGTAAAGTTAATCTTTGTACACATGCCCTAGGATGATGCTTTCTGTGTTTTGTCATAGCTGTATTAATTGCCCTTTGTAGTGTTTTCAGGTCAGTCTGGCTCCAGGAAATAACTCCAAATGAGTAGAGGTGTACCCATACGGGTATTGCAAAAGTATTAATGGCTTTGATGGTGTTTCTTGAATTAAGGTGAGTATGTAATATGCGATGAAGTCTAGTTTAAAATTTTTCTTTTAGAAGTTTTTTTTTGTATTTTTGTGATGAATTCCTTGATGATATCCTAAGTACTTGTAGCCTTCTATTAGATCTACTGCATTTATGACTTATTGGTTCGGTAATACCAACGATGGGTAATACATGATATGAACTAGGATCGAATTTTCCTTCAGTTACGGCTTGTATTTTACACTTGTCTTAGATACCAAATCGCATACAAATATCATTAGGGAATAAATGTGTTATATCAGCAAGTCTATGTATTTCGTTTAATGAACTAGAAAATATTTTAATGACATCATGTTAAGCGGGTTTGTTGTCTATTGTGTTTTATTTTGAAACCTATGTTATTTGAGTTGAGTATAGAAGAGTATTACATTGCCATCATTGTGTTTAGTTCTTTAGTCACGCTAGGATTATTTTTTTGGTTAATTCATCATTCCCAGTGTTATCCTTAGGGTCAGAAGTAAAACTCAATATACATAATATCAGCTTTAATTAAACAAAATTTGACAAGACTTAATGTCCTTCACTCGCGATCAGATCGTCGAAGAACCGGATCATTTCCCGTTGATTTTCGTCCAGCGGCTTCAGCTCCGGTACGTCTTTCACTTGCAAATACTGAGTGGGTTCGCCCCGCCGGAGCACCGGCCACGCTGACGTCCCAGCACCGCCGGAGCAGGTCGGGTCGCTGAAAATTGACGTTTCATATTAATATATAATAGAAATATGTAGTTTGATTGAATATACATAAAATACACCTTTAAATATTTCGAAGCATAGTTACAATACAAGAATACCTGCAAGACATAAAATTTGTAAAGTATGTGACGATTTTGTCCCTCATCGCTCTATCCCGTTCGGTGGGCGGGGAGAATCCCGGGAGATCTTCTATGTAATTGCTCCGGAACAGAATAGTCAAGTCCTCGACGTGGGTGGTTCCCTCGTATGTGATGTTTTTGGTTACTTTAATTGGACTAAAGTCGGCGTTGTACGCGAACTCGAGCAGGAACGTGGGCGATCCCATATCTTTCCTCGTCTCGGCCAGCTTTATAGAAGGATACTGCAGCGCAAATTCTGAGAAGCACCTGATGAACTTGTCCACCGTCGGCTCGCCGTTGAAATATCTCGCGTCCACCTTTCTGGCGTTCGCCAGGGCCGTCGATGGCGTAGTTTTGCTCACCACATCCGGAGGAACTGCTGTTAGAGGGTCGTTTTTAATGCGTGTGGCTATGTCCAATTTCTCGAAGTCGAGTCTGAAGAAGTGGCCTTCAGCGTTGGTGTAAGTTATGAGTAGGGGGATATCCTTGTCGTGACCCTTTTCCAGAAGCTGGACGGGATCCTCGTCTATGATCGTCGTGAATCCCGGCGCGGGTCTCTCCACCACCGGGCAGAATCCCACCAGCCCGGCGTCCGCCTGGACTTTTAAGGACGCCTCCAGGATGTCCTCCCACGGCAGCTCGGTCAGTCGATCGTGAATCTCCTCGGGGTCCGTCGCATTCATATTCAAATATTTCAGGAGAAGATCGGCGGTCGATTTCGCTTTACTCGGCGCCGCGGTGAAGAAGCTGTGAGTCGCGACTCCGCTCATCACCACCGCCCTGAAATTTATACAGTAAACGTCGTTTATTATCCTTGCTATTCTAGATCTCAAGATAAAATAAATTCGAGAAATAAATTAACCTCTGAAACAGTCCGGCTGTAGCTTTAGAGAGCACCAGGAGGTGCGTCATGCCGGCTCCGGCGCTCTCCCCGGCCAGGGTGACGTTGTCCGGGTCCCCGCCGAAGTAGCGGATGTTCCTCCGCACCCACTTCAGCAGCGTCACTGCGTCGCGCAGCGCATTGTTGCCGGGGATGCTGTCGGAGTTCAGGGACAGGAAGCCCTGTGCTCCCAGCCTGGAAATTTTAAACAGGTCGTCGTATATCTCCTGGTGCCAAAAATAGGAAAATGAGGTAATTTTATATCGTTGTCATCGATTTCAAATTCCAATTACCTTCGCTACGAGTATAAGTATGACATTGTCCTGCTCAGCAAAATAGAAAAACGTTCGAGGCTCATTTAAGGTCAACACTGCCCCCTGGCCACCTTACGTGTTATAATCATGTCGCGGTATTTACTTATGCTATTATTACCTCGCACGGATAAAGGCTTGTAAAAAAAATTGTACTTTTTATATTACTCCGTGTATCGCAAATCGCGATTACGTGGGCTTGCATTGATTTTTCGGAAAACGTCAGCGGCGGGGAAGCGCGTTTACTCGTGCGGCTCGGGGAGTCGGAGACGTACAGCGGCTCTATCGCCTCGCTTCATATACCGGCGTATCGGGGCACTACCTGTAGTTGAAGGTGACGACTATGACTTGTCTATCGATGATATACTCGGGGCCGTAGAGGTCAGTGTGGCCGGCGCCGTAGATGAAGCTACCGCCGTGCACGAACACCAGCACCGGCAGGCCGCCCGCGCCGGTGTCGTTGTCTGGTCCTGGTAGCGCAGCGAGCGGCGCGTGCACATCGACGTGGATGCACGCCTCGTCCATGAGCGTGGTCCGCATCAGCCCGGTGAAGTAGTTGTCGGTGCCCTGGGGGCACACCGGGCCCTCCGACCGGGCGTCGAGGTACCCGTCCCAGGGCTCGGCCGGCTGCAACTCCTGAGATGCGTTTGTGATTAAGAAACATTTTTTGTTTGCTGTAATTATAAATCTATCTTAATATATATAAATCTCCTGTCACGATGTTTGTCCGCGATGTAATCCTAAACTACTTAACCGATTTTAATGTTTCTTTTTTTTATGTGTGCTTTTTTCCAACTTGAGAGATAGGATAGCTTAGATCTTTAATTATAGTCCCAATTTTATTGCAAATTATTTGTCTATAAAGAGCGACCATTGTGTATGCGACGCGGGTCACGGGATAGCGATGGACGTTGCCATGGTGACATACTTATTTAGTCACTAATTCAATAAAATAATACGGGCGATATACCTACTTTATATATTATGGCAAAGAAAAATTTGCCGGCACAGCTAGTATAATTATAAATCTCCTGTCACGATGTTTGTCCGCGATGGATTCCTAAGCTACTTAACCAATTTTAATGTTTTTTTTTAACGTGTGCTTTTTTCCAACTTGAGAAATAGGATAGCTTAGATCTTTAATTATAGTCGCAATTCTATTTTATCTAATATATTATATAAATCTCCTGTCACGAAACTCACTATGTTTGTCCGCGATGGATTCCTAAACTACTCAACCGATTTTAACCAATTTTATTTTATTGCAAATTATTTGTCTATAAAGAGCGACCATTGCTTATGCGACGCGGGTCAGGGATAGCGATAGACGTTGCCATGGTGACATACTTATTTAGTCACTAATTCAATAAAATAATACGGGCGATATACTTTATATAATATGGCAAAGAAACGTTTGGCGGGACAGCTAGTCTAATATATATAAATCTCCTGTCACGATATTTGTCCGCGATGGATTCCTAAACTACTTAACCGATTTTAATGTTTTTTTTTAATGTGTGCTTTTTTCCAACTTGAGAGATAGGATAGCTTAGATCTTTAATTATAGTCGCAATTCTATTTTATCTAATATATTATATAAATGTCCTGTCACGAAACTCACGATATTTGTCCGCGATGGATTCCTAAACTACCTACTTAACCGATTTTAACCAATTTTTTTTTATTGCAAATTATTTGTCTATAAAGAGCGACCATTGCTTATGCGACGCGGGTCAGGGATAGCGATAGACGTTGCCATGGTGACATACTTATTTAGTCACTAATTCAATAAAATAATACGGGCGATATACTTTATATAATATGGCAAAGAAACGTTTGCCAGGACAGCTAGTCAAATATATTATATAAATCTCCTGTCACGATGTTTGTCCGCGATGGATTCCTAAACTACTTAACCGATTTTAATGTTTTTTTTAATGTGCGCTTTTTTCCAACTTGAGAGATAGGATAGCTTAGATCTTTAATAATTATATTCGCAATTTTATTTTATTGCAAATAATTTGTCTATAATTAATTGACAGTAACGATTATCTGTTAACTCCAAAAGATTCCAACAGATGTCGATACTTTTCGAGTTCGACTGGATTGAGTAAGTAACGGCTACTGGGTACTTTATATATTGATAGGTACATATTTTGTTGAATAAATAATAGTAAATTATTACAACCTGAGACTGAAGGCGACCATTGTTTGTGCGACGGGATAGCGATCGACGTTGCCATGGTAACATACATATTTAGTCACTTCAATAAAATAATATGGCAAATACATAATATATTATGGCAAAGCAACGTTTGCCGGGACAGCTAGTACATTATATAAATACAATATTTAATGGCAAAATATTAACAGCATCTTGGGTATATACCTAATAACCGCTTATCTAATAGATCTCGTTTTTTTAAATAGTGGCTGACTAGTGGCTGATGTCGTGGTCCATGGATATATACGGACAGGTTAATTCGTATAGTTGACGGTTGAATAGCAAATAACTTTTTCCGAATTGTAATTAGACCACCAAAACCATGCATGTTACCGCAAACCGCAGAGCCGCCAGCGGCTGCTTGGCGTAGGGCAGGTTGAGGAAGCTGGCGAAGGGCGCGCCCCCGGCCGAGCGGCCCTGCGCCCCGCACACCCGCCCCGTCTCCGTGCGCGCAGTGGGACCCTCGCAGGCCGGCAGGAGCGCCGACATCGCGAGGGCTGCTCGAACATTATTTTTTTTTGTATGCACAGTAATATTTGGAAATTCTATATGAGATTATTATTCTCCTAACCTAATAGATCGATAATAATAACAAAAAAAAACGGAATAAAAATTACTCTTATTATAGTAGAGTTACTTTTACTAACCATCTAATTATGCTATGCCAAAAACGGGGTAGGTAGATGATAGTAGATGCTAGATGATGCCCCGAACGGACGAAAGCTTTGTCCACACTGTGCCTTTTTCTGTTCGTCAAGGGCACGCGTTATAGCGCAGTCAACTGCGAACGTGAGGCATGCCCGCGACGCATACCCTCTGACCGTATCCAAAAAACAAAAATTACAATGTTGGCGTTAAGCTTTGTCCACATTGTGCCTTTTTCTGTTCATCAAGGGCATGCCTTATAGCGCTGTCAACAGCGAACGTGAGGCATGCCCGTAACGCGCGTTGAAATGGTAGCGCGCGCTATGACACTTTTCTTCCAACGCGGGTGGATTTTGACGCGCGTCACGGGCATGCCACAACTTCGCTGTTGACTGCGCTATAACGCATGCCCTTGTTGAACAAAAAAAAAGGCACAATGTGGACAAAGCTTTACGTTCGTTGACGCCTTTAATTATTTACACGTCGTTGACGCATTCAATTATTGAAACAAAAAATTGTAAAGAAGATGACGAAAATTGAAGACGAAAGCGCATAATGTGGACATAGCTTATCAGATACACACAGATACGTCCGTCGGAGATAAATGCCGCTTTAACACTTCAAGTTAGGAAGTGATTAGCATCTAAGTATTCATATTTTAAAACACAATTGTATGGGTATATATTTTGCATTATATTCACGAATCGTCGGCACCGAGTCCACCGACTTACCTGGAAGGACGGCGAGGAGCAGACACGAACTCTCGACGGTCATGGCTAGGAGGGACTGGTGGCTGGCGTGCGGTCGTCCACATATTTATATGTCTAACACGTCTATGTAAACATCTGCACCGCCTAACACGTCGTAAAGAAGACTGGTCACGGACCATACAAAATTTACCCATGGCCGACACGAAAGAAACGTATCCCATTGTTTTCGTTATATTATGGATATCCAAGATATGTAATTTTTATATTCAATATCAGTGGCTAACATGTTATTTTATTGCTTTTTTTTTTCTTCAGGCGCAGTATGAAAAGTGCAAATATTAAGCAATTTTATTCAATATCATTGGCTAACATGGTAATTATGCACTTATTAGATGTAAAATGCAATCACGACATGTTTCTTCAAATAACATTTTAAACTTTCGCGTTGCATTATAATTAAAACTTATTAATCGGGACTTAACGCGACTTAACCCACTGAAGATATAGACCTTCAAACATTTCACCGGCGCGGCGTCACAACCGACGAGATGTGGGTGTTCACTGTTCAAACCCAAGTCGTGCCACCACTGAAGCCACCACGAAGCGTAAACACCAGTAGAACCAACTTGTTGTGAAATGTAATGTACTAGCTATATGTCGCAGGGAAAAGAGGATTTCCCCTACGACATATAGCTAGTAAGTATAAAATTACATTTCACAACAAAGTTACTTAAAAATTAAAATTGAAATTAATCAAAATTAAAGGTAAAGTTGGTTCCACTGGTGTTTACGCTTCGTGGTGGCTTCGGTGGTGGCACGACTTGGGCTTGAACAGTGAACATTCGGCATCTACCGGGAGTTCGTGATATCCCTAGGGATATCGTGAAATCCCTGATATCATATTTTCCCTGTGACATATATAATAATAATAATAATAATCATTTATTTCAAGTATCAAGACTCATATGTACGTACAGATCAAATTACATTAATAAAACACACAATACTTACATAATATTATAACAATTATTATTTTAGCCTGTATTCTGCATGCATGCGACAGCAGTGACTGTTATACAGGTTATCAGGGCGTTCACAGAGCGCGGCCAGCATGCCGTTGGAGCTTCCCCGCATGCGCTACACCAGCGACGATATTCGCCTCCGCATGGACGCGAAGGCCGCTGTAGGCCCTTTGCGTATATGCTGCCCAGAGGCTGCAAGTGTAGAAGGATGTACAAAAAGCTCTAAACAACGTCATTTTTACTTCTGACGAGCATCTTGCAAACATATTTGCCCTAACCGACAGCGCCCTTCGCTCCCTTTCGATATCAGTGTCGTCCTTCAAAGTGGACGTCACAATGTGTCCTAGGTATTTGAACTCCTCGACTCTAGCTAAAGGAACACCATTGAGTAAAAGAGTCGGCACCGCATCCACCTTTTTGGTTCCACTGTGAAAGACTATGTACTGACACTTTTTACTATTGTATATCAGCCCATGCTCCGCTGTGTAACGCTCACAAATATCAAGCAGCTTTTTGAGACCACAGACTGAGGCACTCAGCAAGACCATATCATCCGCATAGTTTATGTTATTGAAACATACTCCATCTATATAACAACCGATATGCTGCATGCTGAGCTCCTCAATCAGTCCATTTACATAAAGGTTAAAAATTAGAACACGTGATCTTAACCCGCCCTGTCTCATGCCACATTCCAGCTTGTAGGGATCTGACATCGCACCAGCCCATCTAACAATATTTATTTGATTGTCATACCAATATTTAAAAGTATTAACTAATTCATGAGGTATACGCGACTTCCTCATCTTCTTCCAAAGAATGTCATATGAAACGAGGTCAAATGCCTTCGAAAGGTCGAGGAAGCAGGCGTAGACGGGCGTTTTTCTTGTATTATAATACTTGACAGCACTCTTAAGATACAATATTGCGGATTCAGTAGAAAGGCCAGAACGAAAGCTGAACTGCGCATCATGACATCTGATATATATTAATTAGTCCATTGAATGAATCGCTCAAAGGAGGGTATAGAGTGCGTGAGCGGGATCGTGAGATTTTTTTTCGGAAACGTGTACAGAGTAACTAGTTCATAAAAATACTAAAAGTCCTGGACACTAAGGGTACTGGCGGAGTGGGGGGAGGGGGGGAAAGGGCCCATTTTTGTGTTTTTCGCTTATATCTCAAAATTCTTAAAATGTCCTATCGTTTTTGAGTTACACTTTTTCGAAAAGTAGGGGTAAAAAGGAGAAAATGACAATTTTTGTGTTTTTCAGTTATATCTCAAAATTGGTGCATTCTAGGGAAAAACTTTCAAAGAATAGTTGAAAGACCATTAAATTATCTAAAAATTTCACCTAAAACATTTTTAAAATGTCCTACCGTTTTCGAGTTACACCTTTACGAAAAGTAGGGGTAAAATGGGGAAAATGTCAATTTTTGTGTTTTTCAGTCATATCTCAAAATTGGTGCATTCTAGAGAAAAACTTTCAAAGAATAGTTGAAAGACCATTAAATTATCTACAAATTGCACCTAAAACATTTTTAAAGTGTCCTACCGTTTTTGAGTTACACCTTTTCGAAAATGAGTTTTTTAAACTTATTAGCTGCTGGTCTATAACTTATTAGCTGGCCCGGCATACGTCATCCTGACCAGTAAATACACCTACCCTATCCCTATTCTATTCCTGCCCTATCCGTACCCTACAATACACCTGCAGGGCAATCGCGATAAATTTATTCAACTGAAACGCAAGTGAAACTCGGACGTTGATCGACTTTTGGAACGATTCGGTATCGCGCTAACGTTTTGACAGCTAGTTGAGACGTTACTGAACCTCAGCCCGAGCGCAAACGCTGTCAAAACAAAAAGTTGATACAATGCAACTTCTACTCGCACGTTTCTGAAACGTTTATTATTTTGGTGTATTAAATTGACAAAAATCGATGGAAAAATATAACATAGGCTATAATTAAATTATAATTTAAGCTTATGTTTTACTTTAAAGCTGTAAAATAACATGCTACGGACTATGTTTTGTTATTTGAGTTTGTTAAAAAGTGAATTGAATTTTGACATTACTACTTTACGTAAATGTTTTCTGCGCCACATAAAACTTTTGTCACAAGTCACAACTCACACTATGTGTCACTATTCAACACATATATGGCGTTTGTAAAATATAGTAAAACAATATTATTAAGAATTCATCTACGTAAATTAAAAACTCCAAGTCATAATCATTCACATCATTGATCATAACTACCATGTACCAAAACAACTTCACTCGTGTCATATTTATCCATATGTAAATAAACAATTTATCAATTGACCAATTAGCGCATCGGAAAAAATTTGTTCATATTTAAGCCAATCAAAATTAAATCAGAAGGGCGCTGATTGGTCCGCTGCATTGTCTGTCTAAAGGTAAAACGTTGCGCTTCGTTCGAGTTCCATCTAAGGTTGAGTTACGGTTGGAACGTTAGCACGATACTGAAATTTGCTCAGACGCAGCGGAACCGAACCGTAACTGAACCACAACCGAAGCAAATGTGAACCTGAATTGGAACGTTTAAAAATAACGCGATTGCCCTGCTGGACTTTAACACTTTAATCTACATCTGACTTAACATCTGATCATCGGGTTCTTTATAAATTCGGTGTCTCACATGATTTTTTTCATTCTTTTAGCATGACTTTTTCATTCTTTTAGCTTGGGAGGGTCTTGGTTCTTCCTGTCATTTGTTCATCCTCATTGGGAGGCGTTTCTTGAAGCTCTTCATCATCATTATCGTCTTCTTCATTAAAAGATACGCCGTTGAGGCATTTTCCTTCACAATGAAGGCATGCCGCTGAACAATTGAGCATTGCTTTTCTGCACCCACATTTGCCACTGCTACTCTTTTGTGCAGTGGCAAAATATTGTTTGTAGTAGTGTCTCGGGGGCTGGTGCGTCTTCAGTTTTTATGGGTTCAAGTATGTTTTGTGTAGATTTCCATCCCCACATTTCTGGAGGCAGAGGATTAGCTCACTCCCACCAACTGAAAGTGCAGCTAAACAACATTCCCGGCGCACCTTCTACCAAGTGCAGCAGTGGCTCGGAAACGAGCTGCCTCCAGAAATGTGCGGCATGCCTTCATTGTGAAGGAAAATGCCTTATTAAGTTGCGGTGGTGGCGATGACGATGACATGAACAATCGGCGAAGATAATGAGATGAAGAGTTAGGTTATTTCAATAAGTATCGTGATTTCGGTAACCCACTTTATTCTTCGAGTCACGGTCACATAACTGTAAGTGTTCAATGCAAACGCTAATCATTACCAATCACAAAAGAAAAAAACATAATTCAAATAAGAAAATAAAATTCATCATCATCTTTACCCAAAGAGGTGATTTGCGTTCCGTCTTTTCTCATAATTAGTAGTGGTATATTCTGTAGCTGAAGCTAGTAAACTTTCGTTCTTGATATCCACTAATAGGTATAAGAAGTAATAAGTATACAGGTTGATTTCAGGAGTCATATTTCTTACTTACGAAGGAGTGTCTATAGTAGCCTATGTTACCATAAAACCTTGCAAATGACAATTTTGCAGATATTATAATATCTATTCTAGTTGATGCTAGCTTAATTTTTACTGACAAGACAGAATACTCTTACAAGGTTTAGCTACTGTCAAATCTCTTAGCTGTTCAATAGTCAACAAGGAACCCTTATAGTTTCGGTCTGTCTGTCCGTCCGTCTGTCCGTCTGTCTGTCTGTCTGTCTGTCTGTCTGTCTATCCGCGGTTTTACTCAGAGACTATAGGACCTACAAAGCTGTAATTTGGCATGAATACAGATATTAGTGATGGCAACAAAATGATACATGAAATCGTAAAAAAATATTTTTTTATGGTACCTCCCCTACACATCAAGCGGGGATGATTTTTTTTCGCGCCCGCCCCATCGGGTAGGGTTGTCGTTGAATAGGTTTCTTAAAAATATTGCGAGTCATAGATCATTTTCCAATTTAGGGATTCGTTTGTGAAATATTACGTTTTAAAGTGGAGTCCAGTGTCCCCCCCTTCTACCAGCTAAACGGTTGGTTCTGGAAATGTCTAAAAATTCACGGGAGTAGGAAATATGCTGAATTTAAAAGGAAAACTATCACGGCTAAGAAGACTTCATAAGTTATTGAGTAATAGTTGATTAACTAAAAAAAATGTATTCGGCGAAGTATAAAGGACCTTTTCGTTCAAATTCCTATGAAAGTAACTGAGATGATGTTGTTAGTAGTGTAAAACACGCTTTAAATGTACGTGCATTGACCATAAAAATTATCTAAAACTTGCGGTACTACGGAACCCTATATTGCGCGTGGCCCGAGCCCGACACGCATTTGGCCGATTTTTCTGTCTACAACATCTGTAATTTCAGGATACAGAAATGTATAAGAGAACGGACATTTTCACTATGTTATGAGTTTTCTGAATGTATATGATAATTTTTATTTACAAAAGGAGCACAAAATAGCTTTTCCTTAGTATTCATAACGATATAAGATGTTAAAATTAGTCAAACTCAATATTAAAAAATTCTGAAAAAAGGAAAATTTTGCAAGTGGATTCGGCCATTGTACTCAACTAGGTACAGTAGTGTTTGAATCACAATAATTTTTTCGTCTATTGCAATAATCTACCACTAACTTGTTATTTATTATATAGATAACAATGTATTGAATAAAAAAACAAACATATAAAGTGGTTGAATATTATGCGATTAAAATAAAGAGAGAATTTATGAGGTTAATCCTGCAAGTCGCAAAACTGTTAGTTTCAAACCTACCTTATGACTAAAAATATTGGTTTCCAGTATAAATTTGCTAAAAGAAGTTAAAGCTTTATCTTTAATTAAATATATAAAATAAAAAACTGCGTTGTGATACCTCAAAATTTTGAACTATCCTTAATTTTATAGGTGTACTCAATTGAGTACAGCAGCGGTAAATGGGTTAATGCACATCGATGCCTATTGTACAGATTGTTTTATCGCTGCGCAAGAGCCGCGGGATCTTACGAGACGATATTTAAATCTAAGTATTATTTAATTACACATTTTAATTCTTACTTAGAATGTTGTAAATAGTTGTAAATATATTTTATTTGTATTATTTAGTTATTATTTAATTGGTATGTGAGAGCGATTGTATGTATGAGTGCGCGTGAATGTGTGAATAAATAAAATAGATTTTTAGTTTTAATTTCGTCAGCCACTACAGCCTCAACGGCGTATCTTTTAATGAAGAAGACGATAATGATGATGAAGAGCTTCAAGAAACGCCTACCAATAGACAGAGGAAGAACCAGGACCCTCCCAAGCTAAAAGAATGAAAAAGTCATGCTAAAAGAATGAAAAAAATCTTGTGAGACACCGAATTTATAAAGAACCCGATGATCAGATGTTAAATCAGATGTAGATTAAAGTGTTAAAGTCCAGGTGTAGGGTAGGGTAGGGATAGGGCAGGAATAGAATAGGGATAGGGTAGGTGTATTTACTGGTCAGGATGACGTATGCCGGGCCAGCTAATAAGGTATAGACCAGCAGCTAATAAGTTTAAAAAAACTCATTTTCGAAAAGGTGTAACTCAAAAACGGTAGGACACTTTAAAAATGTTTTAGGAGCAATTTGTAGATAATTTTATGGTCTTTTATCTTCTCTTTGAAAGTTTTTCTCTAGAACGCACCAATTTTGATATGTAAGCGAAAAACACAAAAATGGGCCCTTTCCCCCCACTCCGCCAGTACCCCTAGTGTCCAGGACTTTTAGTATGTTTATAAACTAGTTACTCTGTACACGTTTCCGAAAAAAAAATCTCACGATCCCGCTCACGCACTCTAGGATTGCTTTATTCGATGGACTATATCTGTTTAAATGTGTATTAAGAATGCTGTCGAATACTTTTGCAATAATAGTTGTCAGCGAGATGGGCCTGTAATTAGAAATGTCTGACAGGCTTTTCGTTTTATTTTTCGTGACTGGAACTACAACAGTTTTCATCATGTCGTGAGGTAAGTAAGAATGTGATATACAGAGACTATACAGCACGGCCAACACTCGCGATATATGAGGGCCAGCATATTTTAGGTGTTCTATGCTTAATCCATCGTGTCCGGGGGATTTTCCCTTGGATATCGATTTGATTGCCCTCACTACATCAGAAGCCCTAACCCTAATATACATACTATCATCTCTGCATACCTCATCCGTCCCCTGCGACACCGACGGTCCCAGAGGCGATTTTACAACAAACAAATTTTTAAACCTGTCAGCTATCTCCTTCTGGTCACTCGTACGTTTCGTCGTTTACGTCCGTTTGCGTCTTTATGTACTCGACAATTATATCAGTCTCCAAAGTGTCAAGATGCACATTTGTTATGAAAATAGGAGTGTCCTTGTCCGCAACCTTGAACGTAGACTTCGAGGCTACGACTTTGCCCTTTTCACCTAAATATTTATAAGTAAGCTTTTTCTTCTTTTTCTTTATTTCTTGCCACTCATCATCGATTTCCTTTCTCTTACTTTCGGGCGAAACAAGTTGTTGGCTTGCCTGAGACTATAGTAAATTATCTGTCTGAACGGTTGGCTCGGAAGTCGGCGTTGAGACGCGCAGTAATGAGGAGCACACAGTATTTTCTGCGACCGTATTACAGTTTTGGGTCTTCGATTCCAAATCCATCTAAACTAATTTATTTGACAAAATCAATCATCCTGTACACACTTTTCCATCAGGTGTTCATTCTGCTCGTTAGCTGTCTGAGATGGTTTATTTGACAAAATATCATCCTGTACACACTTTTCCATCAGGTGTTCATTTTGCTCGTTGGATGTCTGACATACCGTCAACCCGAAGGGACCGCTATCGATGTTCCAAGCGCAAGCGCCGCCGCGTCGCGCATTTACTAATGACGGTGAGGGTACCGGCTGAGATGGAGACGAACATTTTATATTATGCACATATGTTCGTAATTCCTTCAAATCTTTTGATGTTGCATAATTAGTTTTAATTTCATCTATCTCCGCCTTTAACACCTTCACTGTGGGGCGGGCCGAAATCGGCCCGCCGCGGAATTTCGGCTGGTGCGGATGAAGAAAACTATGTTCTCTCACTCGGTGCGGAACGATTATCTTAGGTGTTTGTAAAGGTACGACAGAGGCAAATATATATTTGAGATTGTGTTTAAAATTATAGGTCTTTTCTATAAAAAAATTATGGCAGGTCGTTATAGGCCCACCACGCACTGGAGGTGTCAAAAATCAACTCAGTGCGGCAGTGGGCCTATTGCGGCCCGCCGTACAAGCAGGCGGTTGGCGACCCGATACCGCACTGAGCGTCCGCCTCGCCAGTTAAGCCCGTCACAGACTTAGCTATAATATATATTAATATATTTAAAGCAAGGCATATTATTCTATACTAAATCCACATGTCACAGAAATATATATTATAGCTGAGTGTGTGGTCACGCGAAAATTAGTATAGAAAATATATACTAATATGCCTAGCTATAAACATATTAATATATATTATAGCTAGGTCTGTGACGGGCTTTAGTGGTGTGCAATCTATCGTAAGTCGTAGCTGACGTACGTCGCCTTTTTTAACCGACTACAAAAAAAGGTTATCAATTCAACCTGTATATTGTATGTATTATTTTCAGAACTGCTAGTTTTGATATGTTTTACTCAATATTATCAGCATCTGAACAAATGTGACAAATTTCTAAAGTGAGATACATATTCAATATTCATGTATGTTTTTATGTTTGTGTTCGCACATCTTCGGAACTATTAGTCCGATTAAAGTAATTCTTTTTTTGTACTGGGTACTATTTAACTTCGGGAATACTGTTCATCAAAATCAGTTCAGTAGTGTTGAAAATAGGTAATTTTTAGATTCTCAATTACGTACGATTTTGAAGTCGGTTTTATCTTTTTAAAATACAATAATTATTCATTTTATAAAATTAACAACGCACGATAGCAGGAAACAAAAAATCATGTCCTTGAGATGAGCGTTAAACGGCGAAATTGTGCAGGGTGATATGAAAAACTGGGAGAAACCATGAGGAGTGTCGAATCAAAAAATAAATTTAAAAAAAAATAAGACATACTTCAGAATGTTCAAACAAAAACGGGCTTTGTGTTTTAAAGACAGGAATTTAAATATATTAATAAAAATATATATTTTCGATATTCCCTTATTTTTGTCTTTCCCATCTCTACTAAAAATACTTTCTAGTGCGGTTCGGGTCGATATCGGCCCGCCACTTTCCCTGGTTTATTTCTCATTTCCTGTTTGGCAAATCCCGGGGCGAATCAAATCTAAAGTAGTTGGGTTCAAGGTTATTCCAACAGTCCAAAAACTGTACACCTACATTATGTTTTCGCAAAGTTATAGTAATTTAATCTAACCTTGTGCTGGTGGGTCGAGAAAGGCCTACCCCGCACTGGCGGAAAAATAATTGGGGGCACACTTTGGCCCGCCGCCGCCGCACCAGACGAAGGTTTAAGATTTTACTTGCCGCAGTGAAGGTGTTAATCGAGTCAGATATTTTAATAATTTTGTGCAGTCTAGGTGATCGAACAAAATTGGCGGTAATTTGTCGAGGTCTTTCGCCACGAAAACTGGAATTTTATCGAGATCCACAGTTTTGATCACACATATTATCTCATCTAAATCTTTTTTTCGCAGCCTTTTCGTTTTCTCACATTTTTTCGTTGATCCGTCGAGATCGATTGTAACAACACGATTTCGATTTACTTATATCACTACTAGAAAACGCAGATATGCATATTCGTTTTAAAGATTCTTCATCAATCACTGATAACTTATTTTGCACATATTACTTTTATAAAAGCCCGAGTTTTGTACCTCGATTCGGTTCGATTCTCAGCAAATCGAGCAGACATCGAATATACCTACAAGTCACAAGAATTATCACTGAGCTGGTTGAATTAAGAAAGGAAATATTGACTCTATGTCGCCTATTCGTAGCTCTAGTTACTAGTAGATCTAGTAGCAAAATCGAAAACGGTTTTCAATATTTTCACTCTTAAGAATTATACTTTTACGATTACGCCTGATTGTGATGGGTGTACCAATTAATCACGGCCGTGATGTTTGTAAATTATAAATTATAATATATTCTAAACTGTATATCTGTATATAGATACTCGGTTACAAGTATTAGGCACGCTCGCAGTCGATTTCACGGCTGTTATCACCTCTGGTTGGCTCGCAGTGCCAATTATATTTTTATATTACGAGCGGTAGAATATGTTCACGCTATAAAGTATATTTTTCACGCCCGACGCAAAACAAAAGGGGTGTTAAAAGATACACGATAGGCATAATACTACTATTATGCCTATCGTGTACCTGCCTCTCTATATATTAAGCATATCTGCAGCGAATAGATTAACCGGTTATGAATTATGATGATGTTTTTATTTTGAAAGTGCAACGAGTAACGAGTAAATGTAACACCTTATGACACGAATAATGGCTCTCCAGACCCGGCTGACGATAGTAATACCCCGCAGAATTATCCGAACACGTGATTATAGTAAATCCAGATGAAATTCAAAGCGGTGTTTTTATCAGCACCAGTATCAGAGACAATTTCTTAGTGATACCCTGGTCCATCTCCCAAACTCATGAAAAACCAACCTTCCGCATTTTCCAGATCGGGATACTGGAAAACAAAATATTTTGATATCATATGAACCATCTTAATGGGAACCCTGGCACGGTTTGGTCGGTTTCTAGACACTGGTTGCTCTCCGAACACGTGATTATAGTAAATCCAGATGAAATTCAAAGCGGTGTTTTTATCAGCACCAGTATCAGAGACAATTTCTTAGTGATACCCTGGTCCATTTCCCAAACTCATGAAAAACCAACCTTCCGCATTTTCCAGATCGGGATACTGGAAAACAAAATATTTTGATATCATATGA
Organism: Polyommatus icarus; assembly: GCA_937595015.1. NCBI lineage: Eukaryota > Metazoa > Arthropoda > Insecta > Lepidoptera > Lycaenidae > Polyommatus > Polyommatus icarus. The sequence goes on from OW569323.1 coordinate 497,881, forward strand.
ACAATCTTAATGGGAACCCTGGCACGGTTTGGTCGGTTTCTAGACACTGGTTGCTCTCCTGGAGCCTTTTTACTGATCGCATCGTGACTAGAACAGGCAATGGTGAAATAATTTAAGAGATTTTTTAGTAATTTAGATAACAGCAAAAATGATTACTCGAAATTACAAATAACATTGAGCCTCATACCGCAGAAAGACTTTTAACGTTATTCGTGGCGGCCGAAAAGGAAGATCTTCCGACCGAGCGAGATAGCATGCTCGGTCAGGCCGAAGCCCACTGACGTCATTTCAGACGTTGTATATATCTTGCCGTTCTCCGAAACTTCGATAGCGCGATGTAGGATTGTTAGGCGAATTGTGGGTACCGCCACATCACTCCCCCCCGAAGACCGGTGATATTCTTCAATGCGCTTGTGTTGTCAGGTGTGGGCCGAAGCTACGCGTGCAATGACCAGGAGAGGTTCCCGTGCTCTGCTTGTGGACCGGTCGTTGTAGCCTATGGCTGCCCCGTTCAAGCCGGACACGGGTTCGACCGGCGCGGACGCCCAATGCGGCTTATGGTCGAGGCGACCCGGTTATGCTTGATGTCTGCTGACGTGGTGCGGAGGGGCGGGGAGTGTTGATGTTGATTGATGTCCAGAAGATGCGTGTTCTTGTCGGTGGTCACCAATTTAACGTTGTTCGTGGCGGCCGAAAAGGAAGATCTTCCGACCGAGCGAGATAGCATGCTCGGTCAGGCCGAAGCCCACTGACGTTATTTCAGACGTTGTACATATCTTGCCGTTCTCCGAAACTTCGATAGCGCGATGTAGGATTGTTAGGCGAATTGTGGGTACCGCCACAGACTCAAAAAATGTATTTTTAGGTAAAAATAGTCTGCACTAACCATAGATTAGGATTGATTATTATTTATTTGACTATTGGCAATAAAAATGTAAAAGATTTTTTCTCATAAGAATGAAATTATCAGTTTTATAAAACGAAGTAAAGATTTGTTGGTATACGACTTTTCTATGGCCATTGAAAAATCAATATTTTTTTCTTAGAGACAAGAAAATCCTGAAAAGTTTTTTATGTTTTATAAAAGATCATAAAATAGCGTACAAAGGATATCATGAACAAGCAGCACAAGATTACCAATCTACGTTTAAATCAGGTGGAACTACAGTTGAACGCCGTTAAGAAGGAAAGCTTAGAAAATAACGATTTTATACTTTCCGCAATAGTCGCCAGCAATTTACTTAGTCATCTAAAAGAAATGCAGAAATACCCTGTTAGACATTATTCTATACATATAATAAAACTGTAGAAATGAAAATTCTGTACATTAAAGATATTCAAAAAATAATAAGCGGGGGTGTTACTACATCGTTATTGAAGCCAAAAATGTGGTTAGCTTTTTTGTCTGTCTGTCTGTCTGTCAGTCTGTATGTTTGTTCCACTATCACACGAAAACTACTGATCCGATTTGAATGCGGTTTTCGCAGATATATTTGTCTTCTTCCGACTTAACATCTGGTGTATAAAAAAAATTCCCCCCACCCCTCTAAAGGGACGAAAGGGGGGTCAGATTTTGTATAAGACTTTTGCTTTGACACGAAAACTACTGATCCGATTTGCATACGGTTTTCGCAGATATATTTGTCTTCTTCCAACTCAAAATCTGGTGTATAAAAATCATCCCCGCCACCCCTCTAAGGGGTGCAAAGAGGGGGTCAGATTTTGTATGAAACTTTTTTCTTTAATGGACTTACTTCATATTATTAACTGTTTTTTCCAACTTAACATCTGGTGTATAAAATTTTTCCCCCCACCCCCTCTTATGGGAAAAAAGAGGGGGTAAGATTTAAATACTTTAAATGGCAAAACAACGTTTGCCGGGACAGCTAGTTACTAATATATACAACGGACAGCTCAGCTTACACCTATTGACACCAGACCATCTTCGACAAGAATTAAATACTAGGTATATCAGGAAAAATATCTAAGGACTTATGTTTACCATTTGAGAATATAAGCTTACTTACCTAATATTTATCATTTATTAAGGCAAAGACAGCTGCTAATTCGACATCTTTGTGCAGTTTTCTAGACGTATGTATTTCATTAGCTGGCACAAAAAAATATATGTGATTTTTGATTATATTTGGAAAAGCTTGTCGAATTTAAATAATAAAATAATTTACACCTACTGGATTAAAAAAATACCAAAGTCACGTGTTTCAGGAACTTTAAACAGTTCTAACTAAAGTAATAATACAATCTATGCTTTAAAAATTTGTTTATTTGATACCTTTTACAAAAATCCAAAGATTGTCTGATTTAATTTTCGGTTCTGACATCTAGATTTCCCATAATATTTATTTTTTCCTCTAAAAAACGAAAAATGTATCCACGCTACCGAGTGAATACTTCACATCTCTGTCTCTCTGGCATGAAAATCGACAGTGGTGCGAGAGTGATGCGAGATCAAGGTCATTGGCAGTTTTCAGCGTCTTAAGAGGCCGGGTACACTTGGAATTTCTCATACATACGTAATTCCAAAATCATTTTCTCATACGAAAATATTTAACATGTTTGAGTTGTTTTTCAGTTTAAAATAGTAATTACCTAGGTTCCTGCACAAAAATTTACTTCAAAGTATTTAAACACAATTTTTTTTTTTTGCTTTAAATTTTTTTTTAGTAAATTTACAACTAAATATTTAAACACTAAAAAATAGAGTAAAACAGTAAAAAATATATAAATAAATAAATAAATAATAAATAAATAAATAATAAAGAAATAAACTTTATTGACTCTTATTAAATACAAATTTAGATAGGAACACAAATATTATCATAGCACCAAGGTTTACAAATTAAAGTGCGCAACCCCTACACTAAGAATACTTGTGTTGTAGGGGTTGACTAAAATTCTTAATGGTACATACAAAAGAATAAAAACATAGAGAAAAGACAGATAGAATTCAGTAATTGTACGTATAAATTGTTAACAAGACGTGTCTTTGTGTGTGTGTGTGGTGAGGTGTGTGTGAGGATTTTAGGTATCGCAAATACTTTACATCTTTTTCTTTTACTGCTGTTATTTGTAGAATCCAGTTTACTGGTAAGGCGATGTTGAGCTAATATAAGGTTTTTAATGTAGAGTAGCCGAACTGATAATACGTTGGCGTCTTTATAAAGTGCATCGGTTGGAAAGCGATAGGGTTTGGATGTGGCTACTTTGATAACTGCTCTTTGTGCTCTTTCAATCAACTTACTGTGAGTTTGCAGGCGCCTCCCCATACAATATTACAGTAGGTAATGATAGACTCACATAGAGCTCGGTAGACCTTTATTACAAGCTTTTTATCGGCAATACTACTTAATTGTCTGAAAATAAATATGAGTTTACGTACTCTACTACTAATCGTCACAATATGTTCTTTCCAGGAGAGATGACGATCAATAATAACGCCAAGATACTTGATGTTGGAAACTTCCTTTTTAGGGCAGTTAGTGCAGTTAGAGTGGTTGCAGTTGCTATGTATAAAAATATTTAATGGCGGTATACGTCTCCGAGACAAAATGAATTTTACATATTTAGTTTTGTCCACATTCAGTGTCAGCAGATTATTAATCAACCAATTAGCAACGATGTTTAAACCCACTTGTGCATATGCCCGAACCTCTTCCCAATCTTTACCAGTAAAAACTAAGGCAGTATCGTCTGCATAAGAAAATACTCTTCCATTGATTAGATGTGTATTACAAAGGTCATTAATATAAACTAGGAAAAGGCTCGGGCCCAAGACACTTCCTTCGGGAACGCCATAAGTAATGGTTTCTTTATCACTTATTGCTGTGCCAACTTTTGTTTTCTGAGTTCTATCACTTAGATAACTTTCAAATAATCGCAGTGCAGAACCACGAATTCCCAGATTTTCTAGTTTTTTAATAAGTGCAGGAACAGGGACCGTGTCGAATGCTTTTGCAAGATCTAGGAAAATGCCAACAACTTTATTTTTTCTATCGAGTTCTTTGACAACTAAATTGCTGAGTTTGGACACAGCATCTTCGGTAGAGCGACCAGTTCGAAATCCGTATTGCGATGGTGATAGTAATTTGTATTTTTCAAAATATGATTTTAACCGAATATTAATGATTTTTTCTAGAACTTTGGAAATTGTGGGTAAGACTGATATAGGTCTATAATTTTCGACACGGTCTCTGCTGCCACCCTTATGTATTGGGCTAATTATAGATGTTTTCAAAGCTTTGGGGAAAATGCCTGTGGTAAGACATAAATTGTAGATATGAGTTAGAATGGGTGTCAATGTAGGTGCAGATTGCTTTAGAATTTGTGATATAATGCCATCAATTCCTGCTGCTGAGTCATTTTTTAATCCCATTATTAGGGAATTGACTTCAGTATTATCAGTTTCTAGCATTGCCATTGAGTTTGTGTGTGATATCTTTTTGCTTGTACGACTGTTATTATTGCCATTATAATTGGTGTTATTAGTTATATTGTATGCTAGTTTTTTACCAACATTTGCAAAATATTTGTTAATGTGGTTTACCGAGTCTATGGCATTGGGTTTAAGTCGAAGCAAGTGGTCATTATGACATTTTTGTGTATTTGTGTGTGTGACGTTTTTTATTATTTCCCACGTTTTTTTATGTTTCCTTTGTTTTTCTCTAATTTCAATTTATGATAGTCGTCTTTAAGTTTTTAAAGTGTAGTAAAAAAATTAAAAACAAAAAATTTTTTTGTTTTTAATTTTTTTTTTAGTAAATTTAGTACTTAATATTTAAACACTAAAAATAGAGTAAAACACTAAAAAATATATAAATAAATAGTAAATTTACTACAAAATATTTAAACTAAAAATATTTTTTAGTATTTAAATATTTTGTAGTAAATTTACTATTTATTTATATATTTTTTAGTGATTTACTCTATTTTTTAGTGTTTAAATATTAAATTAGTAAAACACTAAAAATATATATAAATAAATAGTAAATTTACCACAAAATATTTAAACTAAAAAATATTTTTTAGTATTTAAATATTTTGTAGTAAATTTACTATTTATTTATATATTTTTTTGTCTTTTACTCTATTTTTAGTGTTTAAATATTAAGTACTAAATTTACTAAAAAAAAATTAAAAACAAAAAAAAAATTTAATATATTTAATATATTTTAAGTAAATTTTTGTGCAGGAACCTAGATAATTACTATTTTAAACTGAAAAATAACTCAAATATGATAAATATTTTCGTATGAGAAAATGATTTTGGTATTACGTATGTATGAGAATTTCGAGGGTACCCGGCCCCTTAAAAGTTAAAGCTAGAATGTCTACAAATTACTTACTGTTTGAAACTAAAATGCCTCTAGTTCACCGAGATAGTTTCGAAATTCATAAAATCATTGCCGTACCACGTAAACAATAGCATCATGTTTCATATTATAAAACCCGTATCAAGTTACCTAGCGATTAACCTTAAAAAGGACGCTCTGTTGCCTATGACTGAAAGTGACCTAAAATCGTGTCTGCAGCAGGAATCAGGCACTCTATTATGTAGAAGCAGGTCATCAGTGTACGGACGTAAAGGACGACGAGAGTCTGTGCGAAAAGGATGCAGCCTCCGGGAGATGCAGGGTCTATCAGGAGCTATGCCGATCACAGTGGCATGAGCTGCATCAAGTAAACACATACTTTTACTTCTATTGTCAAGAACAGAACGTGAAAGTACTCTGCGACGATCAAGTTTCTTCGCTACAGCTGTTTCAAGCTGACTCATTGATGACAAATCAAGGTTGTCAACTAAAGTTCAAGGACTTCACTGTGTATACTCACAAGCAGGAGGTGAGTGATCTGCACATCAAGGCAGATGTAACTGCTCCACAGTTATCGCCGATCAACTATCTTATCAACATATCGGTACCGAGCAACGGCACTATTAGCGCAGGGGACGAGGACGTCAGCGAGCATTCCAGGCAGCTGACACATCTGCAGAAGCAGATAGAGGAGATGAAGCAGACCGTGCCGCTGTACGACAGCGTCAGCAGCCACGACATTCATCACTATACAGCGACGTATATCATCGTCATTGTGGCTGCTGTTGGAGCAGGTGTCTGGGGAGCGCGTAGGTTCTGGCGCCGGCGGTCGGCGCGGGCAGCGGCGGGGCGGGCGGCGCCGTCCACTCCGGAGGTGGCGAGGCGGCAGCCGCCCTCCTCCTCCACGGCGGTGATTGATAATCAGTGTAAGTGCAGTGAGAGTGACAAGTGCGTTAAAAAGGTTCCGCGTCATATGAGCTATATTAACCCAGGTTATAGTGATTCGTGCAAACAAGTGCAAGGCTTTAAACGGGTGTCGTGTTCTAGCGTACCTAAGCAAAACAAAGGCACGTCACCGACCTTTCGTTCTGCATACGTAATCGGTGACGATAGTGTTAAGTTTAATTCTTTGTAAATCATTAATTATTATTTGTACTTACTAACAAGTGTAGGTTAAGGCCAAAATGGAATCACCTTGTATCATCTCATCCCACTAACTATCTACTTTTCGGTGTGGGAGCATGTACGATCCATAACGTACATCAAGCAGATTTAGGGTTTTTAAGGAGTCAGCGTTTAGGACGCGCTCGCGTAATTAGTTAATTATTTTATTAAGTATTTTTTAACAAAAAATTGAACCCGACTTCCAATGTAAAAACAATATTCTTAAAATGACCTAAAAAGGATGAAATAATTCTTATTCTTCATTAGTCTTTTTCAAAATTCGACTAAAACTCAACGAATTCTGTACACAATTATCATTTGTTTGAAATCGGTACCAGCCCAGAACTGAGATACTTGAAATAGAAGTTAGCCAGTACCGACTTCAAAAGAATAAAAATTGAGTACAGAATTCGTTGAGATTTAGTCGAATTTTGAAAAAGACTAATGAAGAATAAGAATGATTTCGTCCTTTTTAGGTCATTTTAGGAATATTGTTTTTGCATTAGAAGTCGGGTTCAATTTTTTGTTAAAACAAAATAATTTTACTCTTTTTAGTTATCTACAAGACAAGACTTTGAGCGTAGATAACCACTACAAATATTAACTGTCCAGTGTCCATATTATATGTTATTTTTTTATTACACTTTTCGCACACATAAAGGTACAGAGGCGGGCTTAATGCCTTTAGCATTTTCTTCCAGCCAACCTTTGGGTGATGTTGAGACAAGATGAGGTAGATGCAAAGTACAATAATTTAATCATCAACAGTAATAAATACCTACATACTATAATATATTACTGTATAATATATTACTGTAAGCAAAATTGTGGTAAATGTGCAAGCATTTACCACAATCAATCAAGGCGATCGCGCGTGCTCGCACACCCGGGTCATTTGATCATCAAGTATCAAGCAATAAGTAACGGTTTATCAAATCAATCGTTTTATTTATCAAGTAAAAGGAGTAGTAGTTAATCAAGGAGGCTACAATATTTTGTATAGCTTTTTTATTTTTAAGTCGGTTAAAAAACTGATCCCAGCTGCAGCAGTAAGGTCGCCAATTCGGACTTATTTTTGTTATGTTGTTATTTTTAAATTATTGAAGTAAAAACTTCTTTAGCGGCGTTGAGCACTTTTGTAGGATGGATAAAAACTATGAAACTCGCGATAGATTTTCGTGTTGATCGCAAAACCATACAAAACGCTTAAGACGGTTGGAGAGTAGTGTTTTGTGTCGAACTCGAACTCGAACTCAGTACACACAATGAGTCTCCAAAAACTGTACAGTTGTCCACGAAAACTGTACAGTTGTCCACGAATACTGTACAGTTGTCAGTATATTCTATATCTATGGTTGTCTACGAATACTGTACAGTTGTCTACGAATACTGTACAGTTGTCTACGAATACTGTACAGTTGTCTACGAATACTGTACAGTTGTCTACGAAAATTGTACAGTTGTCTACGAAAACTGTACAGTTGTCTTTAAAAACTACAGTTGTCTTTAAAAACTACAGTTGTCCACGAAAACTGTACAGTTGTCTATGAAAACTGTATTGTCTACGAAAACTGTACAGTTGTCTCCGAAAGCTGTATTCGGAACGTGCACGTCAGTAGTGACATAATATTTCAAACTATGTTTCAGGGGCGTTTCAAAAAATAAACAACAAGAGTTTGTTTATTTTGTAAATATTATAGCAAATAAAATATATTTAGAACAATAATAAATGGCATTTGGGTTATATATAGTTAAAAACTACTTGTGGAAAATGAATATAATCATAAAAAACTGGTTTTTAGAGTGTAAAACACGCAATAAGTTTCAAGGCTCAATCTATGCTAAAAGGAAATAAATTGGTGTTAGCAGGACATGTAAGGGATGTAGAAGAGCTAAGAACTAATGGCAATGTTATCCAATACGAGCCAATATAATTCGCCGCACATCGGTTACTTTAGCACCCTATAAAACAAGTTCAAACATAAGTACTCAACCGACCAAAAAACGTAGCTAAACGTTTGGATAAAGCAAGTCTAAACATTATTAATCATTCCAGATAGATAATAATGATTGTTGCTGGAGTAAAATGCAGCTGCGTTTTAACCAGAGCGGCAAGTGCAAACATATTGTTAAGTGTTGTTATATTATATATTATGCCATTCAATCATTTCATTGAAAATTTTATTTATCAGTCGTTTCTCATCTCACCTCATTTCATCTCATCTCATTTTCACTAATTAATTTCTTTGTCGCCATTGCGTGCTGTATTTCACCTGTCATTGGAAGTCATCTAACCTATTGTTACCACTGTTTGTCTTTTATTTTAATGTACCAGATGATATTTTGTTGGTGAATCCTACTAAATAAATAAATAAATAAATATTGCTGCTTTAATCAGTAACAAAAATACGAGCAATAGGTACTTGAAATTTTTATTTATTTTTTACAACATTAATTATACTCTTGAAGAAAATAGGAGTGCAAAAATTTACTAAAACACTGCAAACATTTTTCACGTTTCTGAGTCTTTGCATTAATACACTTTCAATCAATGAGTTTCTAAAATAGTAACATAGAATATCATTGTTTTCAATATGGATTCTTACTCGAACAATATCAATAAGTCCTTCCGGTTTCTTGTTGAGAGAAGGTACTCGTTTTGTTGTGCTCAAAATGGGGGCATAATAATTTTAACTTTTTTACCCCCTTCATCTAAAGCTTGCTTACTTGAAAACCCTTTTTCATTCAAAACTCTATCTCCAGCTTCTAAAATATCAGTTAAACATGTAGTATCTGGTTTATCGTCATTTGTGAGTCATTATTTCTTCCACCTGATACTTTGGATTTAAATGAAATATTCTATGAAACTATCACTGCAAGTTTTGTCGTCGGGTTTTGGAGACCATCATGGTGATCCATCAACACTAAAACAATAGTTAGGTACTCAAAAACTGTTTATAAAATGCAACTCAAATAAAATTGACTTGACTGATAATGCAATTTTAGGTTATATCAAATCACATACTGTTTCATTTTTAGAGCAGATATCTGATTTAATTTCCTAGTGGATTTAGGAAAAACATTAAATTTGTACTGACTACCTATATTTTGCTGTTATTTTTGCAGTCTACGATACAAAAACAATTAAGACCAATTTCTAAAAATTTCAAAACAAGATTGACAAGTTTCTTTGACTACTATCTGAGCCCTATTGGTTGCATATTATTTTTGCCGCGGCAAGCGCAGCAATCGCTTTCTTTGTCCCCTCCGCCCACTTCGCACGCTCCGAATTGTCTCCAAAAACTGTACAGTTGTCTACGAAAACTACAGTTTTCGTAGACAACTAAACAGTACAGTACAGTTGTCTACGAAAACTGTACAGTTGTCTACGAAAACTGTACAGTTCTCTACGAATACTGTACAGTTGTCTACGAAAACTGTACAGTTGTCTCCGAAAACTGTACACTTGTCTACGAAAACTGTACAGTTGTCTACGAAAACTGTACAGTTGTCTACGAAAACTGTACAGTTTAGTAGTTTACGTAGACAACTACGAATGCCTACGAATACTGTACGTATTCGTAGGCAACTGTACAATTGTCTACGAAAACTGTACACTTGTCTGCGAAAACTGTACAGTTGTCTATGAAAACTGTACAGTTGTCTTTAAAAACTACAGTTGTCCACGAAAACTGTACAGTTGTCTACGAAAACTGTACAGCTGTCTACGAATACTGTACAGTTGTCTACGAAAACTGTACAGCTGTCTACGAATACTGTACAGTTGTCTACGAAAATTGTACAGTTGCCTACGAATACTGTACAGTTGTCTACGAAAATTGTACAGTTGTCTATGAAAACTGTACAGTTGTCTACGAAAACTGTAAAGTTGTCTCCGAAAGTTGTATTGTCTCCAAAAACTGTACAGTTGTCTACGAAAACTGTACAGTTGTCTACGAAAACTGTACAGTTGTCTACGAAAACTGTACAGTTGTCTACGAAAACTGTACAGTTCTCTTCGAATACTGCACAGTTGTCTACGAAAACTGTACAGTTGTCTCCGAAAACTGTACACTTGTCAACGAAAACTGTACAGTTGTCTACGAAAACTGTACAGTTTAGTAGTTTACGTAGACAACTGTACAGTATTCGTAGGCAACTGTACAATTGTCTACGAAAACTGTACACTTGTCTACGAAAACTGTACAGTTGTCTATGAAAACTGTACAGTTGTCTTTAAAAACTACAGTTGTCTACGAAAACTGTACAGTTGTCTACGAAAACTGTACAGTTGTCTACGAAAACTGTACACTTGTCTACGAAAACTGTACAGTTGTCTATGAAAACTGTACAGTTGTCTTCGAAAACTGTACAGCTGTCTACGAATACTGTACAGTTGTCTACGAAAACTGTACAGTTGTCTACGAATACTGTACAGTTGTCTACGAATACTGTACAGTTGTCTACGAAAACTGTACAGTTGTCTACGAAAACTGTACAGTTGTCTACGAAAACTGTACACTTGTCTACGAAAACTGTACAGTTGTCTATGAAAACTGTACAGTTGTCTTTAAAAACTACAGTTGTCCACGAAAACTGTACAGTTGTCTACGAAAACTGTACAGCTGTCTACGAATACTGTACAGTTTTCTACGAAAATTGTACAGTTGCCTACGAATACTGTACAGTTGTCTACGAAAATTGTACAGTTGTCTACGAATACTGTACAGTTGACTATGAAATCTGTACAGTTGTCTACGAAAACTGTAAAGTTGTCTCCGAAAGCTGTATTGTCTCCAAAAACTGTACAGTTGTCTACGAAAACTGTACAGTTGTCTACGAAAACTGTACAGTTGTCTACGAAAACTGTACAGTTGTCTACGAAAACTGTACAGTTGTCTACGAATACTGTACAGTTGTCTACGAATACTGTACAGTTGTCTACGAAAACTGTACAGTTGTCTCCAAAAACTGTACACTTGTCTACGAAAACTGTACAGTTGTCTTTAAAAACTACAGTTGTCCACGGAAACTGTACAGTTGTCTATGAAAACTGTACAGTTGTCTTTAAAAACTACAGTTGTCCACGAAAACTGTACAGTTGTCTATGAAAACTGTACATTTGTCTTTAAAAACTACAGTTGTCCACGAAAACTGTACAGTTGTCTTTAAAAACTACAGTTGTCCACGAAAACTGTACAGTTGTGTACGAAAACTGTACAGTTGTCTACGAAAACTGTACAGTTGTCTCCGAAAACTGTACACTTGTCTACGAAAACTGTACAGTTGTCTATGAAAACTGTACAGTTGTCTTTAAAAACTACAGTTGTCCACGAAAACTGTACAGTTGTCTACGAAAACTGTACAGTTGTCTACGAATACTGTACAGTTGTCTACGAAAATTGTACAGTTGCCTACGAATACTGTACAGTTGTCTACGAAAATTGTACAGTTGTCTACGAATACTGTACAGTTGTCTACGAAAACTGTACAGTTGTCTACGAAAACTGTAAAGTTGTCTCCGAAAGCTGTATTGTCTCCAAAAACTGTACAGTTGTCTACGAAAACTGTACAGTTGTCTACGAAAACTCAAAAACTGTACAGTTGTCTACGAATACTAATATAATAATAATAAAATCCTTTATTAGAAGTATTCAAAAAAACTTATTCTTATAACCCGCCAAACCACATAGCGGTTTGTCGGCGGGCTTCACGCTCTTTACTTTAATAATTCTATATAATAGGTATATTATATAATTCTAAGTATATGTAACTAAACACACCGGCAAAATTAGAGGAACATAACAAAATTTAATTTTTCTTGAAAATTATTCGCTGTTTTTTATATATTTATTTATTAAATAATTGACGATTAAAAAATAAAACTTATATAAATTTAGGGCATAAAAACGTGTAAAATAGAAAAAATCTGCAAAAATCAAAAATTAAGAAAAATCTTTGAAATTTCAGTAGTAAGTTTTTAAGTTAAATTCTTCAATTTTATTTAAGAAATGCACTGTTTAAAGCATGTAATGCCTTCTATGGATCTCAAGAGGGTCTGGATACGCCATTCCATGCTTGCATTTTGATTGTCGATCATTTCCTGTGGGATATTCTTCTACTCCTCCAGTAGCGCCAACTCGAGCTTCTGAACACATTTTGGAGCTGGAGTTTTAACTCGTACCGTTCACCCATTGATGTGCCACACATCCTTAATCGGATCCACATCCGTAGACCGTGCTGACCTCTCCACCTGGGCTACGCCAGCATCATTTAGGTAATAATACCCGATTTTTTTACTCTATGGACGAGCATAAAATTGAAGTTACTGCCTAAAACTGTGTAAAAGGCACAACATGCAGTTCTAAGATGTTTGTGCTATAGCCCTGTACTGTCAAAGTACCATCATTAACAATCATCAGCTCCGTGCGGGCTCCAAATCATATGCCACCCCAAACCATTACGAAGCCTGCATGATAGGCCACTGTGTCCGTTAAGTTTGATGGTCTATAGCGTTCCTTACGATTTATCCACATTCTTTATCGCCTGTCAACAAAATTTACACAGAGTTTGCTCCCATCACTGTACAGCACACGATTTCACTCACTTGTTAAATTTTGATGTTCACGCGCAAATCTTAGCCTGGCTCTTTGCGGTCCTGTCTCAAGTTTTGGTGCCCTTGCTGGCACTTTTGAGTTTAATTTAACTTCTTTGATTCTTCTTCTTACTGTACAATCACTTACATGTCCATCTCGGACCTGTTCCGACAGGTTTCGTCTCTGCAAAGCAGTTTGAGATCGATTTCTTAACGCTTGTACCCTTACAAAACGGTCATCCTGAACCATTGCCACCCGAAATCTGCCTTGTTCTCGTCTCCAAACGTAAGATCCAGTCTCTCTGTAGCTTTGAAAGTTACGATGGACCACGAAAGCCGACACACCTAAGGCCTGACTGACCGAACGGTAGGTGTGACCTTTCTCTATCGTGGTTACAGCTCTAGCAGTTGTAGATGCTGGAAAATCACTAATTTTGTATCTAAGCAATGTGTTCTTCAAAAAACCAAATAATCAAATGAGCTGGCATACCTTGCACGGTGCACCCCGCTAAAAACGCCATTCTTATCAGAAATACTTACAACGTCAATCATCGAAAAACACTTAGTAGGGCATAATTGCAATAAAAATCTGTTAGCTTCCCAGTTGTGTTCAATATTTTATTTCTTAAATGAGCTTAGAAACTATAAAAAAGGATTTCACACAGCCCGACCCACTTGAATTCAAGTTGTGGCCCTTTTAACCTATGTTCCGCTAATTTTGCCGGTGTGTGTAGTATCGAAATGTGACAGCTAAGTACCTACCCGGAGAATACAGCTAAAAAACAAAATTATTGACATACCTATTTGATATTTTAAAATGTACTGTACTGAACAAGTTTTACATTATAAGTTAACCTTTATGAAAGCCCCCTATACTACGTACTTATATAATATGTAATTAATATTATAATGAGCTTAAAACAGCATAGTAAATAGTAAGTACCCTAAGCACACATCCCAACAAACAGTAATTAGGTATTGACATATTTGATATTTTAAAGTGCAGTGTAGTCTGTACTGAACAAATTTTACATTATAAATTAAATTAACATTTATGAAAGCCCACTATATTAAGTACATAAATAATATGTAACTAATATGAAACAGCTAAGCAAGTACCCTTAGAATCCAGCCCAACAAACAATAATTATTGACATATTTGATATTTTATAATTGCACTGTACTGAACAAGTTTTACATTATAAATTAACATTTAAGAAAGCCCACTAACAACCTCTGTTTATACAATCCTCAATCCTAATTCATAACTTAAAACGAGTTATATGTTTGTATGCTTTATATACTTTACTTATTATAACATTGTATTCCTTACAAAACATCATGTAAAAACTAAAAACCCAAGAAACATACCAATGTAAGTGACCTACTTTCAAACTTCTGCATTATCATTTATCACCACTAGCTTGAATAATTATTAAATTAAATTTTTTGAGTGCACTAACAAACTTACTTAGTTGTATACTGTATGTGTTCTATTGTAGCAAATTGTTTTATCTATATATATAAAACTCAAAGGTGACTGACTGACATGTTGATCTATCAACGCACAGCCCAAACCACTGGACGGATCGGGCTGAAATTTGGCATGCAGGTAGATGTTATGTCGTAGGCATCCACTAAGAAAGGATTTTGATAAATTTCAACCCCAAGGGGTTAAAATAGGTGATGAAAGTTTTTATATAGGTAATAATACTTCTTAACGCGAGCGAAGCCGCGGGCAAAAGCTCGTTAAATAAGCTGTCCCGGCAAACGTTGTTTTGCCATTTAAATAAAGTATTTCTACTTCATCAGTTAATACAAAATCTTACCCCCTCTTTTGTCCCCTAAGAGGGGTGGGGGGAAAAATTTTATACAGCAGATGTTAAGTTGGAAAAAACAGTTAATAACAGTGAACTTTAAACTACAGGAAGAGAAACTCCGTCAAAAAAAGTGACCAAAAGGCTACAAAATGTGACCCGAATACATGTATACTTTATGCATGTGTTCGGTACACCTTTTTCGTGTATATATACACGAGTGACATTCAACCAGGTTGACATGATAATTATTGTCAAACTCATTTTACAATTTGTTTACTTACTTTTTACGTAACCTTTTACAAAATTTTCGTTGTTAAAATGCCTAAATGCCCTGTGAAATGGTGTAGAAGTCATACACATACTACTTTTAATACAGGAATAATACCTTTCAAGTTTCATCAGTAAGTGAATTTTTTTAAATTATGCTTAGGTAAAGTTCTTGTATTTTTTCCGACCCAAAAACATGCCCAAAAAGATGGTTTATTTAAGTTGGATGCCAGGGTATTTGCGTAAAATTAAGCTGGTCTTTTTGTGTTTGTCTTATTAAGTTTACATGTTATTGTAAAAATGCAATAATCAAAAAATAATATAATTACAAAATTTTTACAAAGTCGCCATGGACAGTGTTATGCAAGATGTAACAATTTAATCATAATTCATAAACGAGGGTCTGACTGACATCAGTATGGAGTATCTTATTTTTATAATGCCGTTCGTACTTCGTTTAGTAAAGGTGGGTTTACACCAAAAGAACATAGAGCAAGAACAGCACAAGAACATTCTTTCGTATTCGTTTAGTGTAAACTATAATTCGTTACAGCATACTTTAGATCGTTTACACTAATCGAATCAACAAGAACATCAAGAATAAGAATTTTTGCTCTATAGATGAGAATCATAATTATAGCTCCGTTTAGAGTTTTAGACCAAACGAGCGAATGCTCATTCGTCAACGATATGTAGTTAATTTATTTTTATAGTCATCAAAGGTTGGATCCCATAAACATATTTTGTTATGGTATAATTCTATCATTTGTAAACATTTTTCATTACTCCAATCCATATTTACGAAATAACCATTGATAAACTACCTAAAACCAGCCGCCAAAAAGTAAAAATATTAAGAACACTAGAATCCCTTTGAAGAGACCGCCTCGAAGAGCGAGCACGTCCGAACACGAAAGAACGCACTAGGCAATTGCTCGAGCGCTCTTGCGTCATTTACACCAAACGAGCGAGATTCTTAGAGCATTCTACCTATTTACCGCCGAACACGTGGCGAACACACTAGAACAACGAAAGAATGCTCGCTGTTAGTTTACATCAAAAGAGCTTTCCTAGAATGAGCATTCGCTCGTTTGATCTAAACGGAGCTTAAGAAACGAACCGAATTGGATGCCGAGCCAGATTACTCGTTTATGTAGCATACACTTTAATAGTCATGATATATTTTGTATGAGTAATGACCGAAAATTAAAGAGATTACGAAAATCTGCATTTGCACCGTAAGTTTTTATTTCAATTCTGTAATAATTCTGTAATAATTTAGCACATAGATTTTTGTAATCTGAAAACGTCTTGTCTAGGTGCTCTGGATAGTTTTAAATTCGTCCGAGTCGTACAAGGTTTGTTCAAAATTATTATATATTATTATTATCGATGACTTAAGGATCAGAGGAAAATGTTTGATTTTAAATTGATTTGTCAGAGACTAATTATAATAGTTTTATTTTGTAAGAGTTACTGAAGACATGGAAGAAGTTATCAATCCTTTATATTCATAAATATATATTTTATAATATTCAAATGTTGCAAGTTTCCTTAAAGTGTCTGCTATTAGGTCTCTTCCCTACTTGTTATGTAAAAAAACACTAACTACAAAGGTCCCCTTTCGCCTCAGTGTGGCAGGCACTTTATTATTGACTCTATCCGGTTTGCAAAAAACATTCTTAACTTGCGAGGCTTTATCCTATTGTCATCCAAATAGCATTAAATGAAAGGGAATTAGATAGTCTACCATTAAAAAACACAAAAAAGGGTTTTTTTTATGCAACAAGTTTAAAAAGTCATAAATTTTTAGAAAAAACTGAGAAAACACGTGCAAATTTTACAACTATTGTATTTTTTTTACAGAAACAGCCCGCATAACCCATTTTTATTAATTATTATATCCAAAGAATTTAAGTTAAGCTTGAATACAACAAATTCATTACGTCCGTATGTCAAATACTTTAAGAGCTATTGTTCTTTGAACATTGGTCGTGCGCGAACACGAAAGGTTTTTTTTTTGAGCTTTTTGAGCATTTTGAGCCAAATTTGTGAATTTTCAAGTGTAATTAGACAGCAAAATTGTTATTAAAATGTGCAGTGTTTTTTTTCATGATTTCCTTATAAAGTTGCGCACAATCGTTTTTAGTGCTTATGCATAGGCTATGTTCAACTAATAATAGCTTAAGAGGAATTTGACATACAGAAATAAATAAAACGTAGTATTACAGCTTAACTGAAATTCTTTGGATACAGTAAACAAAAAAAATAAGTTATGGGGGCTGTTTCTGTAAAAAATGAAATTGTTGTAAAATTTGCACGTGTTTTCTCTATTTTTTAGAAACTTTATGACTTTTTAAGCTTTTTGAATTAAAATACTCTTTTTTGTGTTTTTTAATGGTAGACTATCTAATTACCTTTCATTTAAGGTCATTGTCCTATTTGCATGACAATAGGACAAAACCTCGCAAATTAAGAATGTTTTTTGCTAACCGGGTAGAGTCAACAATAAAGATTGGTTCAAGCATACACTTTAATTTGCCCATAGTTTATGAAAATTTAATGTATTTATGGTTTTTAAATTAAAAAGCGAAAAATCACAAAAACCATTTTGTCGCTACGCCCTTTCCAGTTCTTGTTATAATTTTTTTTTTTATTTAATTAACAAGCAATCTAAAACATATCCAACACGGTTTTTTACTTTAACGTGGCGTCACCTTAAGCGGTGAGCACCATGGGGTTTAAATTCGCCCACATCTCATGCGGGGAGTACCTAGGGATGGGTAAGGCAGTAAAAACTGAGTCAGAGTAAAAACTCAAACTCAGTAAATACCTACTGAGTATTTACTTTTTTGTATGAGTATTTACTCATTGGACACAGTAAGAACGTTTTATTCAATATTTTAGGTTCTAATTACATTAAACATTACAGAATAATAAGAAATACTTATAATTATTTAACAGATTCATCATTTTAAGTAAAATTAAGACAATGTAGACCAGTGCCGATACCTTCAAAAATAATAAAAAGTGAAAAGGAACAATAGTAGGATGAAACCCATTAGAAAAGGAGGAGAATAATATAAAAATTAAGGGAAAATAACTTACGGGCGATCTGAGTTTGGGAAGGGTGTGGGGTGGGTTTTTAAGGGTAAAAAACGATTTATCTCGATTTCCGGTAAAACTAAAAGTCCTATGAAAAAAAGTTAAATGGCAAAGTTGCAGGTAATAGAAAGATCTAAAACTTTTGTGGTTACGCTTTTTCCACATAACCTTAAAATTTATGTGAAAAATTAAAAAAAAACGTCATGTTTTTGGTTTTTTTTTTATTAATATCTTTAAAAAAACTTTATTTTTTCATGAAATTCAGTGATAACTTACCTTTTTGTACCAAATACGCTGTGATTTATTTGATAAGAAATAAAATTATATCGAAAAAATACCCTAATTTTCAATTGAATATATATATATATATATATATATATATATATATATATATATATATATATATATATATATATATATATATATATATATATATATATATATATATATATATATATATATATATATATATATATATATATATAATATGCATAGTTGAATATGATAGACTAGGCATAGTTGAAAATACGCGCCCGGCTCCCGCTCGCCTGCAGGAATTGCAGATCGGGCAGCACTGTATACTGGGTTTTCTTTTTCTTTGACTGTACCTATAGCTGAAATTATATAAGTGACTAGCTGTTGCCGGCGACTTCGCTTTAACATCCCAAGTATTATTTACTAGACGTTCCGCGCGGCTTCGCCCGCGTAAATTAGATATTTCACAGACAAATATTAGCCCAAAAAAAATTGCATTTAATACTTTACGTTGTCTACTTCATATCTGTGCCAAATAACAGAAAAATTGCTGCAGTATTTCGTGAGATAAGCCCTTTCAAATAATTTTCCCCGTTTTTACTTCATTTCCCTCTGTTTCTTCGCTCTTGTTAGTTGTAGCGTAATAAAATATAGCCAAGAGCCTTTTTCGATAAATTAACTAACACTGAAAGAATTTTTCAAATCGGACCAGTAGTTTCTGAGATTAGCGCGTTCAAATAAGCCCATTCAAATAATTTCCTCCCGTTTCTTCCACATTTTCCTCTATTTCTTCAGTCTTATTAGTCTATCGTGATAAAATATAGCCTATAGCCTTCCTCGATAAATGGGCTATCTAACACTGAAAGAATTTTTTAAATCGGACCAGTGGTTCCTGAGATTAGCGCGTTCAAACAAACAAACAAACAAACAAACAAAGTAACAAACTCTTCCGCTTTATAATATTAGTATAGATTGTACAAAAATATTCAATGTACAGAATTGACTTTCCTACGATTTTATTATAATTATATAGATGTTCCGCGCGGCTTCGCTTGCGTAATTTAGGAATTTTACGCAACCGTATATTTTTCCGCAAAAAATAGCCTATGTCCCTTCACGCGGTCTTTTCTTCTTGTTTGCCAAATAACATAAAAATTGCTCCAGTAGTTCTTAAGATTTTCCCCCGTTTTTTACACATTTGCTTCTATTTCTCCGCTTATATTAGTCTTATCATGATAAAATATAGCCTATAGCCTTCCTCGATAAATAGGCTATCTAACACAAAGAATTTTTTAAATCGGACCAGTAGTTCCTGAGATTTGCGCGTTCAAATAAGCCCTTTCAAATACATAATTTTCCCCGTTTTTTCCACATTTTCCTCTATTTATTTATTAGTCTTAGCGTGATAAAATATTATAGCCTAAAGCCTTCCTCGATAAATGGGCTATCTAACACTGAGCAATTTTCAAATTGGACCAGTAGTTCCTGAGATTAGCGCATTCAAATAAGCCCTTTTAAATAATTTCCCCCCGTTTGTTCCACATTTTCCTCTATTTCTTCGCTCCTATTAGTCTTATGTGATAAAATATAGCCGTTAGCCTTTTTAGATAAATGGGCTATCCAACAGTAAAAGAATTTTCCAAATCGGTCGAGTAGTTCCTAAGATTAGCGCGTTCAAATAAGCCCTTTCAAATAATTTTCCCCCGTTTTTTTACACATTTTCCTCTATTTCTTCGCTCCTATTAGTCTTAGCGTAATAAAATGTAGCCTATAGCCTTCCTCAATAAATGGGCTATCCAACAGTAAAAGAATTATTTAAATCGGACCAGTAGTTCCTGAGATTAGCGCGTTCAAACAAACAAACTCTGCAGAATTATAATATTTCTAGATGTTCCGCGCGGCTTCGCCTGCTTAATTTAGGAATGTCACGGAAACCGTACATTTTTCCGCAAAAAAAGAAACCTATGTCCTTTCAGGTGGTCTATTCTTTATATGTGCCAAATAACATAAAAATTGCTCTAGTAGTTCGTGAGATAAGCCCTTTCAAATAATTTCCTCCGTTTTTTCCACATTTTCCTCTATTCCTTCGCTCCTATTACTCTCAGTGTGATAAAATATAGCCTATGGCCTTCCTCGATAAATGGGCTATCTAACACTAAAAGAATTTTTCTAATCGGGCCAGTAGTTCCTGAGATTAGCGCGCTCAAATAAGCCCTTTCAAATAATTTCCCCCCGTTTTTTCCCCACTTTCCTCTATTTCTTCGCACCCATTAGTATTAGCATGATAAAATATAGCATATGCCTTCCTCGTTAAATGGGCTATCTATCACTGAAAGAATTTTTCAAATCGGACCAGTAGTTCCTGAGATTAGCGCGTTCAAACAAACAAACAAACAAATTAACAAACTCTTCCGCTTTATAATATTATTACTATAGTTTATTAGTATAGATAAAGGTGAAAATAAACATAAATAGGTAGGTGGGGCGGCATTTTTCAGTTTTTGCCCCGCCTAAAAAAAATTGAAGATCCGGGGCTGTTTCTTCATAGCACCAAAAACTTTGAAAAGTATCAATAATATGGTCAAAACGGGACGACACATGGTTCTTTAATGGTTGATAATAGTGATTGGTGATGATGATGATGAATGTAATTTGCGTAGTAACATAATATGCTTTCCGTTCTTAAAACAACGCCGAAACTCCCAAACTTGTATCTATAAAGAGTCAGAAGTTCTCTCAGCAACTTCCAAACCATAGTGTACCCGGTGCAAAATCTTACTTATTGGTAGCATATGCTTAGAATACTGCTCACGAAACCGAAGTCATCACATGTAAATATTGAGGAGTTCCCTTGATTTCTTATGGATAACTTCATCAGGTCACCACTTTTATGAATACGGTATCAAATTGGGATGATAACCTTTATACCAAAAGAAAAATTTTGAAAATCGGTTTACAAACTGCGGAGTAATCGTTGAACGTAAAAAACGAACATAGCACCTCCTCCATTTTTAAAATCGTTTAAAATTGTAGCCTATGTGCTATTCTGATGTATAAGCTATATTAATGTAAAGTTTCATTAAAATCCGTTCAGCAGTTTTTGCATGAAAGAGTAACAAACATCCATACATCCAAACTTTCGCCTTTATAATATTAGTAGGATAAGTATACAGCTACTTACTTACCTTTGACATTTTTTTATAACACCGACACTGTAAAAATCGTCTACCTAAATACCGAAATTAGGTAGTCTATCATCAAAATTAGGTATTCTATAGCTGAGGTACCAAATTTTTCGTTACTGAGTCCAAAAAAATATTAAAAGAGAATTTTGTATTCAGTATATAATTTTATTTTCATTTATACTGGTTATACTTAAAAAGAACATAGCTTATAATTAACTTATATTACTTAAAATATAATAGAAATAAATAATAAATAAAGAAAAATCTTAAATAATTCAATTGTGGTTAGTAAATAATAAATACTCCGTTAAAAGTAAATACTGAGTGGCTAAATTCATTTTTACTGAGTATTTACTCTGGTCTGAGTAAATACTCAGTGGCTTCCCTTATCCCTATCCCTGGGAGTACCACATACCCCGGCCGATGTCCCCAATCCGCCGGGAATGCGCTAATTGCATTTAACTATAGGTTATAGGTACATAGTACATAGTATATACCTCTATAGTCTATACCAAAATTCAGCAAAATCTGTAACAAACAGACAGAAAGACAAACAAACACAATTTCGCATTTATAATGTAAGTTATAAGTACCTACGGATAATAATCATCATTCATCAGATGGTAAGGAATAAGGATTAAGGATGCTAAGTAGAAACTATAAAGTTGCCATTTCTTTTGTCCCACGATAAATTTAAAGTTTTCTGAATGTATTCCTTTCTGTGGTCGCTAATGACCCTGGTGTTAAAAAAATAATTAAAAAAAAACTACTGACACTGTAAAAATAATATTAGTAGAGTAACTACGTTGTCCCTTTGCCTGTCCCGACCGGGACGAATTAAAAAAAAAAAGTAACTGTTGAAATCAAAGTATTCAATTACAAATGTAATTAATTTCAAGTTAACTAGATTTATTTGAAATTGGATTACTTACGAATCGATTGCTTTGTGCGATTCTATATTTAAATTTTAAAGTAATTGAACTACAATGTAATTAGAATAAAATGTATTCTAATTAGTTTGCAATTAGATTAGTAATTAGATTAACGAGTATTTCAATTATGCCCAACTCTGGTACATACCTATATTATATCTACTTGTGTTTTAAGTATACTGTATGAATTAATGTTCTTAAAGGATACTATTAAATAAAGGGACTAGCTAGATTCAGTCAAGACTCAGGCACCTTCAACTCTTCGGGTGATGCGAGTGAGTGTCCATAAAGGTATTTAAGTAATCGCTTGGAGTGACATGATAAGTTTACTCGTTATTCTCCAATTTGCAATAACAAAATACCTACTAGTTTATATCTATTTAATCCTTCAATCGGGGATTATTGGAAATGCTATTGTATTCTATTGTTGTCGCAATCACCGGTGCTCTTATGGGGCTTTAACACTGACCTCCATTATTATACATAATGGAGGTCAGTGGGCTTGGAGGACCAAGTGGGGTCCAAGGACGCCATATATTTTAACCTCCGGTCATACATACCTATATCTAAATTTTTCGTGAAAATTTTTAATTTACTATGTTTTACAGTGTTATATTTTTCCTGTCGATTTTTACGGATAATTTAATTTTTTATACCCTTAGTACCCTCACACTTAAAATTATTTAAACCAACATTATCTGATGTAGCGTTCCAGAAGCACCATCTTTTTTTTTTTTTTTTTTTGACGCAGGGGAAATCTTCAAAAAGATTCCTGAGTAGGATATGTGGGATTTTTACCCACTAAAACCCCTGCGATGGACAGACTTCCGCACATAGCAGAGCAACGGGTACTCTGTCGAACAACTTCCGCTGCTCTCCTAGCACAATGCTCTAACAGAGCTCTTCACGGAATTACACTCGGAAGCTTTCCCGGGGTACTTATGTCCCCATATTATAGTGTAGCCCTATTAGTAGGGAGCAAAACACTCTGTTGACTTATGGCATTGCCACGATGTCGACGGAAACGTCGAGCAGGATCAGATCTCTCTCGATCACGTTCAGCAGCCTCCTTTTGTGCCATGGTTGACTCACAAAAGGAGACTACAGCCGACCAAGCAGACTCTCTATTCAGCGTTGCAGATAAAACAGCTGGAAGAGAAAGGTCCATCCCAATTTCGTCAACAAGGTTGCGCCTCTCTGTATCCCAAGCAGGACACTCTTCTAAAGTATGTTGAGCAGAGTCTGTAGGAGCCCCACAATGATGACACACTGAAGTAGGTTCGCGCCTGATCTTACACAAATACTCACCAAAACAACCATGGCCTGTAAATACTTGTGTAAGTCTATACGTCATTTTATGATTACTTCTCAACCAGTCATCAAATGACGGCAAGACGGCCTCTACAACGCGTTTGTGAGCTAAGCGCTCCTCCATTAGAAGTGACCGCCATTTATCTAAGGCTCTGGCACGTTCTTGTCTTTTAATCGCGTTAGGAACAACGATATCATTGACATCTCGAAAAGAATGTAAGCGATCGTAAACATTTGCATCCATCTCCGCTAAAATATCTAAGGGCGGAAAACGCGCTAGTATAGTCGCTGCTTCGAACGATATCGTTCGATAGCCCCTTATTATTCTTATAGCGACTCTTCTTTGAAGGCTGCGAACTCTGTTTCTGTTACGGCGAATACTTGTCAGTTTCTG
This sequence comes from Polyommatus icarus, assembly GCA_937595015.1. Lineage (NCBI taxonomy): Eukaryota > Metazoa > Arthropoda > Insecta > Lepidoptera > Lycaenidae > Polyommatus > Polyommatus icarus. The sequence goes on from OW569323.1 coordinate 522,239, forward strand.
ATACCAAACTGGTGCACCATAGAGAACCATGGACCTTATTACTCCAGCGTAAAGACGCCGAACTTCTTCTCTAGGACCACCAATATTAGGCAGTAATCTATGCAAGGCACCCACCACCTTCTCAGTTTTGGGGATTAGAATATTAAAGTGTTCCTCAAAACGCCAATGGCTGTCGAGCGTAATTCCAAGGTACTTCATGTATCTTCCAATGGGGATAAGAGAGTCTCCAACTTGAATATGCATCTCAGGAGGACTTCTACTTCTAGGCAGCTTGTGAAACCACATAGCCTCTGATTTATGGGACGCTATACGTAGACCAAGACTCTCTATCCTACCTATTACAATAGCCACTGCGATTTCAGCCAGCCTTTTAGCCACGTTAAAGGAGTTTCCAACCACCAATATAAAGGTATCATCGGCAAAGCAAATGATATAAACGCCAAAGGGAAGTGCCACTCGCAAAACTGGATCATAAGCTAAATTCCACAATAAAGGGCCCAGCACAGATCCCTGAGGAACACCGCAAAATACCTCACGTTGACATTTTTGTTGGTTCTGATCTGTATAGCTTATGAACCTATCTCGCAAGTAGTCTCTTATGATGGTTTGTAAATATGACGGAAGGTTATGGTAAGCAAGAGCTTCTTTAATAGCATCCCAACTAATCGAATTGAAGGCATTAACAATGTCAATGCTAACAGCAAGCGCCACTCGTCCTCTGCTTACAGCTTGTTCTGTTAAAGACTTGACGAGCTTTATAGCATCCACTGTAGAACGACCTCGACGGAAACCAAATTGATTATCCGAAATGTTAGGACCAAATCGAAGGAGGTGTTCATTAATACGATCAGCAAGAATCCGCTCAAAAAGTTTGCTTATGTCATTTAACAAGCATATTGGTCTAAAAGCAGAAGGAGAATCCTCAATCCTGCTGTTTTTCCTTATAAGGACCAAATTTGCTTCCTTCCAAGCAGTAGGAAATCTCCCCGTACGTAGACATAGATTAAATACTCCCTTAATATCATGTGCTAGAGCTGAAGATGCCAGAACCCAAGCCTTTCCTGGAATTCTATCAGGACCAGGAGCAGTATTTCGTCTCCTCAAGCGTAATATGGCCCTATGTAGTTCGTTATCTGAAATATTCAAATCTTCATTCCAAACTGTTACAGGCGACACTGTCATCGGTGTAGTCAAAGTCGTCGGGAAAAGCGTGTCGATTGTTCTTCGAAGAAGACATGGATCTAAAGTCTCCGTCAAAGGTGGGGTCCATGGACGCAACTTACCCAAAACTAAACGGTACGGTCGACCCCAAGGGTCTCTATCAAGACCCTCTAGAAGCTCAGACCATGATCTAGCCTTAGAGGCAGAAATAGCTTTTTGTAGGGCCTTAGTTGCCTCGCGAAAGACTCTATAGGTGTCTGCAACTTCTTGAGGGGTCGAACGTCTTCTTCTTCTTGTTCTAGTAAATTGGCGACGAGCGCGTAGACAGCCCTCGCGAAGTTGGGCAATTTCAGAATTCCACCAATACTGTGTTCTATGTTTATATTGTCCAACCTGAGGCATAGCGACCGAACAAACAGAAACCATTTTGTCACACAGTAAAGCAGCTGCCGAATCTGGATCGCTATTGGTCTCGTTAAAATTTTGCGACCAAGACACAACTTCAGCGGCAGCTTTTAACATATCTACATTCATGTGCTTAGTGGACCACCGACGAGAATTATTTCTCGCTCTTTGTTGATTAAGTCGCCTTAAGTCAGCACAATTTACATCAAATAGAATGTGTCGATGATCAGAAAGAGTAACAATTTCTTCCGCAACACGCCAACCTTCCAGCATTCGAAAGGCGTTAGCGGATGCCCACGTGAGGTCAACGATTGACTCTCCCTGCCACCGAACACATGTGCTTGTGGTTCCACGATTGACAAGTCTTAAATCTAATGATGCAGCCCACTCAAGCAAAGAAGTTCCTCTAGGACTGTCTCTAGAGCCTCCCCAAACTCTAGAGTGAGCATTGAAGTCACCTAGCACAATCAAGGGACAAAAAGAATTACTGCGAACGCAAAGAGCTAGATCGTCCAAGTATAGTTGATAGTCCGATAAAGGCCGATTAGGCGAAATATAGCATCCTACGATGACAAGAGACCCACATTTAACTGCCACAAAGCCATGCCCACGTTGCAGCAAAGAACAAGAAGGAGTTCCTCTTGCTCCTGTCCAGTAAATTGCTACCTTAGAGCCTTCGTCGCTAAACCATCGAGGATTATCTGGAACAATGTAAGGTTCTGCAACAACTGCAAGGCTAATAGACCACTCCGCAACAGTCTGCATGAGGAGGTGCTGAGCATTCCGACAGTGGTTAATATTAGCCTGTAACATTTTTAGACGCGTGAATTTGAAATAATATCCATTTCTTCCAGAGGGCCAAGACCCTGAACATCATCAGTGACTACATCAAACAAATTTTGGGTAGTTCTACTCCTTTTCTTATTCTGCTTTGGCGGACAGCATTGTTTTGATCCTAATCGATGATTTGCTTGACGTCCCAAATCGGAGCATAATGGACACTTAAACGCAGTTGCCGTGCAAGTACTTGCTTTATGTCCAACCTCTCCGCATGCAAAACAGCAATTGCTTCGGATCTTATCACTGGTGCACCTTCTTCCAACGTGACCTTTTTCGAGACATCGAAAACATTGAAGAGGCCTAGGTTCCAGGAAATCTATCTTTGCTATACTCCAGCCTATACGAAGACTTGACGTCGGTCTTAGCTTATTAATAGTAGTAAGAGGACATCTTACCCAGATCGTACCTAAAGAGGTTGGTGAACGACGAATCTCTCCTGTTTTAATATCCTCAACTGAACAACCTCCCGAATCTGCAATCGCCGCTGCAACTTCTGCTGGCGTAACGGCATCATCTAAATTTCTAATGCGCATTTCGCCCATTTTCATAGGACGAGCTACGTTAACACCAAATTCAGCAAGAGCTTCCCGCAAACGCGTAGCACGCGCACGCGTAGCACCATCTAGTGCTCAGTATATGAAACTTTTCAAAATTCGAAACTAAAGCTGTATCGTTTTCTTAAATTCGGTAATTTAAGTACTGAACTTTTATGTATTGCAGTTATATAAATATTATTTTTTCTTCTATATCTATACATCTTCTATACTTATTATAAAACAGTCGCTTTTTTTCCCTCATGTCCCTTTGTTCCCTTTAATCTTTAAAACTACGCAACGGATTTTGATGATTCTTTCAGTGTTAAATAGCCCATTTATTGAGGAAAGCTATAGGCTATATTTTATCACGCTAGGACTAATAGAAGAATTTGGAAAAAACGAGGGAAACATTTATCGAGGAAGGCTATAGGCTATATTTTATCATAAGATTAATAGGAGAATGTGGAAAAAATGGGGGAAATTATTTGAAAGGGCTTATCTCGCGAACTACTGGAACAATTTTTATGTTATTTGGCACAGATAAGAAGTAGGCCCACGTGAAGGATCATAGGCTATCGATTTTGATCATTTTTTCAGTGGCTATAATATATTTTATACCCGTGCGAGGCGGGTCGCTAGTTATAGGATAAATTAAGGTTAAAGTTACAGTTAAAGTTAAAGTTAGTTCGTGCAACCCACTCTAAAGGTGCCATATTAAAGTATTTAACCATAACTTTAACCTTAGCTTTAACGGCGTTTTCACACGAGACACGACACGACACGGTTCATAGACAAATATAAATTGTCTATGAACCGTGTCGTTTGAACGTTTTCACACGAGCGACGATTTCTGCGACGACACCGCATTCACTTATGGCTGGTTTACACGTGATAAGTAGATAAATGGTCAACTAAATTTTAACTTATGACCCTATACTTACTTAACTAAATTTTAACTTGCTGTTGGCTACTAAATTTTGTGTTTACAATTTACAAATTTAAAATTAAGTTAACTTCTTATCAACTTAGTACGTGTAAACCAGCCATTAGTACTTAAAAATATTATGTCATCTATGGTTGGGTTTTGTACAATATAATTTTAAAAGATAGTTCGATGATCCTTTCTAACGTCAAGTGGTACGCGGGGCATATTGTATTATTTAAGGCAGTAATTTTAGTGGCCTGGTTCAAAATTCAAACTGAATCAATGAACCACAGACAACTTTCATAATATCTTTGTAATTTTTTTATCTGTGCTAAAAAACGTGACGACATAGCGGATTGTCGTCTCAAAATCGTGTGTCGTGCTGTGCGGTGTCGTTCCGTGTGAAAACGGTACATAGAAATGTATGGCGCACGGAATCGTCACCGCATTTTGTCGTGTCGTGTCGGGTCTCGTGTGAAAACGCTCTAACTTTAACCAGTAACCACGCCTCTGGTGCAACCCACCCTTATTCTTAACCATAGACGTCGGTTTTGTAGTCTGTGCAGTGTGCAGTGATTTGTGCGAAATTGGAAATGTCATCTGAGTTCTGACATCACTATTTATGCCAAATGTCAAAGTTGTGAAATGTTCGGGTGGTTCATGTTTTGCCTTTTACAATTTACTTGTTGATTTATTTTAACATAAACTTTAATTAAGTGAAGCTCGAGAAACATTTAGCCAGTGAGATATGTCGTTATAGTGTCGCGGATTCGGTCTCTGTGGTCCTCGCCTCCACACATTTTCGGCTGCTAATTGATCAGGTAACGGTATTATTTATTTTTGAGGACGTCGATTATGATAGTTCCCACTCGCCAAAATCGTTAGCACGCTTTTAAGATCTCGAGTATTGAATACCGAAGCCGTATAAAAGTATTTGGAAACTTTTAGAATACGAAAGTTCGATTTACTTCGCTAATAATATGTAGCGAGAATGTTTTATGTTTCCGACTGACTGTCCAGCACGAGATCCGTATCAATATGATTGAGAGTAATCACCGAAGAAACCGTGAAAATACAAACATTTTGACTTAAAGTAAACATTTAATAATCATTAAGTACAATAATCAACAAGGTAATACAAAAGCATGACCTTTTCTTTTGGGGATATGAACAATTGTACAATCTTTGTTATGTCTTAAAAGGTTCAGTCATTCATGGTTAATTGTATAGAATTGATTGTAAACTCGGTCCCAGAAGAGAAGTTGCGGGCGGTTGAGTTCTGTGTTGATCATATTTTGACTGAATTTGAGACACCTCATGTCTCGTAAGATTGGGACGCCGTTCAGGGTCCGTGGGAGCACAGGCTGCCAGATGATTGGTATCTCTGATGTGGTTAACGGAGTTGGGTCACTGAAACCAATAATTGTAATGTTCTTAATTCTTTATAATATAACAAATAGATTTTTGAAATTCAGGGATACAATCATTCAACTGAGAAAAAACAAAGTTTTATTTTGTAGGTGTCTGTTTAGTTTTTAAATAGTGTTATGCATTGAATTATAAATATGAAAAGAACTCTACCAAATAAAAACAATTGTATTAAAAATGTAAAGAAGCTAATTTCAACAAACTATAGAACCTTACCCTAACTTAATGAAGTTACTCCATAAGGTTAATAATGCTACAGGAACAGACTCATCTTCATCAAATGTATCCTTTGTCAGAAAATGTAAAACGCTCTGATATTGAGTTCGTTTTTCATTCATACTCAAGTTTGGGCCTCTACTCTTGAATGAAAAGTTCATTAAAAATATTGTCAAGTTGCTTCCGAACGCATGGTGCATGGCGGACTTCACCATAGGATATTGTAGAAATATGTCGTTAACATAATCAACATAGGATTCAATGGAATTACTGTTCACGGTGTTGTCTTCAAAATAAAACTCTTTAATAAACTTAGCAATCACATCTCTATGATCCGTTGTGTCGAGTTCAATGTTGTGGGGTATCAAGTCACCGAAATCTTCCGGTGGCTTGTACACGCCCGCCTTCTCCACGATCATGGCCGTCTCCTCCGCCATCCCAAACACCATCATCATCGATACACGATGGAATTTACCCTCTCTGACAACTTCCCACGGATCCTTGTGTAATAGGCTCTTTCTCGAAACTCTTTCAACGCAAGGAACGAATATCCTCGACAAGTTAGACAGCTTATGCGGCGAGAGGTTCGAGTAGAATTTTTCTAGCTCCTTCCTGGTGCGGTCGCCGCCGTAACCGAGAGCCCCGGCCGAGTCGGACGCAGCCGTCAGAGGGTCACGTGACATGGTCGACGGGGAAAGAGCGGAGCCGTTCTCTAATATAGCTCTTTTGAAAAGGTTTCTCGCGGCGCCGGCGAGCACCAGCAGCTCGACGCACGCGGCGCCGGAACCCGTGCCGTACACTGTCACCGCCGACGGATCGCCCCCGAAACTTGCGATGTTTCTCTTCACCCACTGTAGAGCGGCCACCTGGTCCTTCAGGCCGACGTTGCCCGGAATACTCCTGGTGCCCAGACACAGGAAACCGAAGGCGCCGAGACGATAGTTGAACGATACCACTACAATACCTTGACCGATGAGTCGTAACGGAGCGTCATGAAATCCCCAGCTGAAAATTATGACGGACATTAAGTTTAGTACGTATGATATGAAATGCAAACGCAAATGTGAATTTATGCTGGGACTTGCGAGGCGCACTGTTTTTGTTACCTATTATGTGCTAAATGAAGCTTCGTGATCAAGTATATGTAGAGAGATATAATAGCGACCTGTTCAAATATTTATGTAATAAAAAATGCGGTATAAAAAAGTCACCCCTTCTGGAATCCCCCGCCGTGCACATGCACTAGCACCGGCAGCGAATGGGCCCGCGCCGGCGTAAACACGTTCACCACCAGGCAGTTGTCACCGCCACCGCCGCCCGGCTGCCGGCAGCGCACGCGGTGCGTCGCCTCGAAAAGCCCACTCCACGGCGCCACCGGCTCCGGAGCCTGAGACACAAGCAAAGCGAAACAGAAGTTATAGAAAGTTCAGTGTCGAGGTCACAAGCTGGCGAAACCGCTCGCATGTGTAGGACGTAGGTGTGATTCGATCACTCGCGGCGGCCCGCTATCAGGGGCGACCGCGATCCACTCGATAACGATCTATCACTGCGACAAATTACATTTGCGTATGTCACCGCTGACCTCGAAGCGGCGGTGGGCCGCGGGCGGGCGGGCGTAGGGCACGCCGAGGTAGGCGTAGTGGTGCGGGCCGCGGGGGGCGCGGTACCCCCGCACGGCGCCCGCCGCCGTCGCCGCGTCCCGGTGCCGCGCCGCCGCCGCCCCCACCAGCACCACCACCACCATCACCACCACGCCCCGCATTACTTCACTGCCGAAGGTTCGGGAAGCGTGAGCGGTTGTCGCGCCGTCCATAAAAGCTGGCACTGGTGTTTCTCTTCGTAGGACGAAGCTAGTAAATCGTTGGGCTTCCGAAACCAAAACATCCTATATTTACATAGTTAAGCGACGCGCGGCGCGACTGTATAAACATGGAAATTGATTTTACTGTGTAAATAAACGAGAACTAGTACTAAGTTACTAGGCGATCGTGAAGTGATGGGCGTGTGGCTTTACTTTTGTTGAATGCAAACAAATGTGAACATGAAACAAGGTAGGGACTAGAAAGGTTGTGGACTAATAAATTATAAACTCTATGTAAACAATTTCTTAAAAAAATGATAAACATAATCAACATTATAATCTTAGGTTTCAGATTATTTAATAAAACTTTTTTTTTTCAGGTAAGCAAAAGCGTATGATTTCTCAAAAGTCGTTAAACAGCTCTACATTCCTCAGGTAAGTGATATATATACGTAATTAAATCAAACGAGTAAGTTTCAGAATTCAGGTTACAAATTCTTACTTACCAGTTACAAACAAACAAACACTTATAAAACACGTTATGCATCGAAAAATAAGGCGGCTACATCCGCTACAATCCGCGATACGAAGGTTCTAGTAGTCAGGCGCGCGCGTAGTATCTGTCGTAGAGGTCGGTCCACAAGCGCGCCTCGCGGTCCGCCGGGAGGTCCACCATGAAGGCCTCCGGGCCGATGTCCAGCAGCCGCGGTCGGCCGGAGTCCGTGGGCTCCCACGTCACGCCGCCGTCACTCGCCGGGGTAGGGTTTCTGCAACGGTTAACTTCTGTAGCTTTTCGGGCCGAAATTACGCACACAGAACTGAAAGGCGCCGCCCTATCCCAAAAATGACGTCATACGACCGTGCGCTTTTGCGTCATCGCAAGTCGCAACTGTGTGCGAGCTCGTAAGGCTGCGTTTCCACTGAAGCGGAGCGGAGCTTAGCGGTGCCTGAATTGAACAATCCTGCTATTCCATCGGAATGACATCGAAGATTTCGAGCATGGTGATTGGTCAATTCGGCACCGCTAAGCTCCGCTCCGCTTCATTGGAAACACAGCCTTAAGCTGGGGTCGGCTAAAGTAATAGAATACCAACATTGGGCACGATCAGTCGATCACGACAACAAACGAGCCGCACGTGATATGACAGCTGCTGTTTGAACTTACAAATACTTAACGAAATTAGTCCAGAGGCGTATCAGTCGGCCCTGAACGATCGCGTCGTCGTCGTCGAGGCGGGCGGGTGGCGGGAACAGGTAGGCCAGCTCGTCCGAGTGCGCCGCGCCCCGCTTGGGCACGCCGGGCTCGTGGGCCACCCCGCCGCCCCCGCCGTGCGAGAACCGGTAGTAGTACACGGGGCCGCCGCCCGCCGACGCGTGCAGGCGAGCGCTGCGATGCACGTGCGACGTGAAGTACGCGTCCCTGAAACATTAAAAGCCATTTCGGAAAGTCCTTCATAAACTTAAATTATAATTTAATCAGAAATTATTTGTAACTGGGTTAAAATATGTACGATGATATGTCATGGCACAAGCATTCTCTAACTTTATGATCTTATCTTACCCATGATACTTTATGACCGTCTCCATGGTGATGTTTTTCGGGAAGTATGTCTCCCGAATCTCGTTAACGATGGCCGGTAAATCTTTTGTATCGCGCTGCAACTCCATGGGAACCAGCAGGTTCATGTCGCTCCTCATGTTTCGCAGGATCGCGGCGTCTCGGAGCGCTCGGGTGAAGATATACCCCTCGTTGCTGTTGTATCCGATCACGAGGGGAACGGATGACCCTCGTCCATCCGATAGAGTGCTATAGGGAGGCTCGAATATAATTTTTTCTTCACCCTTGACCGTTCCCTCTACGCATAGGGCGAAGGGTAGATAAGGCAAGTCCAATTCCTCGGCGGCGCCGGCCAGGGTTCTCGCGGGAACCTTCGTGAGGTCAGTGTCGTTTAACTTCGAGCTCAGGTACGCCGCTCGGTCGTCCGCGTCGTAGTTGAACGCCCAGGGCGCTAGAACGGAGCCGCTCTGCACGATCGCCCCGTGTAGCAGTCCCCGGGCTGGGGGTGATAGCACGAGAGCCTCCGCCATCGCGGCCCCGAAACCTTGGCCGCCCACGACCACCTTGAATGAATGAATGAATATACTTTATTGTGCACATCGCAGTAATTACAAACACACACATGAAACAAAAACACAATAAAATGATGAGAGTGCACAAAGGCGGCCTTATAACTAAATAGCAATTTCTTCCAGGCAACCTTTGAAAGAAAGGAGCAAATTGCTGGAGAGAGGGTGATGTGCTTAAAGTATTTAGAATTAAAATTAAAATAATAAAATAATTCTATCCTAATAAATACATACATAATTGATAAAATATACAATACTACATACAAAGTAATATAATAAAATAATACTATATTATAATATATATATATATATATAATATAAGTATAATGTTTATTAATTATGTTGATATAAATATTGCAAGAGTTATCTGAGTCGCGTTAATTCTTTCCAATGCCGAGTGACTTAAGAAACTTCCAGGTTTTTGTGGGGTCGCCATTCTCGATTGACGAATGTATATGACGGCGTTGAGCATCGCGACACATAGTGTTACACCGATTTCGTAATTTAATAAATCTATCTCGATGCTCAATTGAATTAGTTTTCTTGTATTTGGCCTTAGCTGCATCAGCACCTTATGCGGGTTGCCGTCGAAAGCCACGATGTTGTCCCTTATCCATCTCAAGGCTTGAAGCGCGTCCTTGAGACCGGCGTTTCCGGGGACGTTGTGGGTTTCGGAACATAAAAATCCCGCTGCGCCTAGCCTGCACAAATATTCGTTAATTTTAATACATGATAAATAAATGCCCCCTGAAGCTGAACTAAAATTAACGAGGCAATTTATATCACCTGTGACGAACTACGACGACTATAATCTCTTGCTTGACGAGAGCGCCGGGGTCGTAGTCTCCAGCGCCGCCTTTAATCCACACCAGAACGGGCAGCGAGCGACCGGCGGAGGGCACGTGGACGTCCAGCTGGAGACACTGGGCTACTTCGGAGCCGGGGGAGCAGCGAGGGTCGTGGGACTCCCGCACTCCCTGCCACGACGGCGCCGGCCCTGCTCGCTGAGAGGCAATTATGTCATCGCTCGCTCCACGAAAACTAAGGCATGAGATATTAGATGTCATTATACCTTGAACCTGCCGGAGGGGCTGCTCGCCGACGCATAAGGTATGCCGACGTAGGAAGTGTATCCGTCCATGTCTATGCCGTCGATCCTGCCCTGCGCCGTCGTGATGACGCGCTGCGTGGTGAGATGCGCCACGCCCAGTAGAGTCATGATGTGCAGGAACATTACGACCTATTAGAGCCACCTAAGACAAATCTTGTAGAAAATAATAGTCGACAATTTTACTGTTGGCTTATTTTTTCTGTTGAATATGTCAACGAAACGCCTGTATATTTTTAAAAGCAATGACGCTACATGATAATAATATAACAAAAATAAAAATATTTTGACGTGGCTGCAGTACAGTTAAACTCATCAAGCAACAGTAATATACAGAAATTACTGCGGAGGCTGTTATCACTAAAGTTTACAGTGTTTACCTGTCACCTACGTCCAGCCGCTAGTTCAGCAACAAACTGCGAGGAAGCACAGTGTGTATGTATCGACAACACTAAGAGCCGATGAAGCTATTATCGAGTTGGTGGACAGAGGCCACCATGGACACGCACATCACTGATTGCTTCACGCCGTCACGCGGAACCTTCGCTACGTTGGACTAGCGTGGAATTGAACCTCATTTTTTTTTATTCAGAATAAATTTTTGCAAATATTTTCTGAAAGTCTACATGATGCCTACCACCGCTGAACGTATTATTTTGACTAGACGTTACCCCGTACCTGTAACCTTTTAGCGTTGACAAACGTTTAATGCGCTACATTTTTAACCGACTTCCAAAACGGAGGAGTATGTATTTCTTTTTCATTGGTAAATATTAAATCCAAATACATTATACCATGCCAAAACCGTTAAGAGATTAAAATTGTTTTCGTTATTTAACCGTGAAAAATAGCAGGCAGATTAACACATTTTTAAATTTTAATTCGAATAAAGAATAAAATTATTTACAAAAATAACCAAAATAAAATGAAAACCGGCCAAGTGCGTGTCGGGCCACGCGCAATATACCCTATATTGCGTAGTACCGCTAGTTTTTGACAATTTTTTTATGGTCAATGAACATATATTTAGAGCGTATTTTACACAAAGACTTCTATTTAAACTGAGGTAGACAGGCTATACGCACCAGGATTGTTGCGAATATCCGCATCCGCATCCGCAAATGCGGAGCATCCGCATAGATTTGGACATCCGCATCTGCATCCGCATCCGCAATAAATCAATGCGGATTTTTATGCGGATGCGGATGTCATACAAGTTACAACAAGAAAGAAAAAAACGGCGGGGCCTGTGAATAGCGCGTGCCGTTTGCGCGTGACAATGACCAATGGGAGCAAAAAAGCCGACCAACTGCGTATCGGCCACGCACAATAGAGGGTTCCGTAGTTCCGCCAGTTTTTGATAAGTTTTGTATGGTCAATGAATGTACAATTATAACAATATTATGTTTTACACTCCTATCAACATCATCTTAGTCACATTCAAAGGAATTTGAACGAAAAGTTCCTTTGTACTTCTCAATAACTTAAATGAAGTCTTTTTAGCCGTAATAATTTTCTTTTTAAATTTAGCATATTTCCTACTCCTGTGAATTTTTCCACATAGTTTTCAGAATCAACCGTTTATCTGGTAGAAGGGGGAGACACTGGACTCTAACGATTTTTTCCACTTTTAAACTTCATATTTCACAAATGGATCCTTAAATCGGAAAATGATCTTGGAATACTCGTAATATTTTTAAAAACCCTATCCAACGACATCACACACGGTGAAGTGGACGCGAAAAAAAAGACGGGTTGCACTCCGGGAGTGCCGGCAGATTTGAAAACTTGATTATTAGCGTCGTTGTGACTTGTGCATTATTTTTTTAACCCATTTTTAATGAAAATCGATTTTTAAAAAAATCGTTTTTTTTTTAATTAATCAAAACCCTTACAATCGATTAAATTTCTAACCCATTTTTTAAGAAAATCGATTTTTAAAAAAATTCTTTTTTTTAATTAATCGAAACCCTTACAGTAGATTAAAAAATATCGACAATCGAAAAAAAAGCATAGATTGTTCGATTTATCGATTTCGATGTTACAACACTACTCTCCAACCGTCTTACGGCTTTTCGATGTGCACGAGAATCTGACGCGAGTTTCACAGTTTTTACCCATCCCACAAAAGTGCTCAACGCCGCTAAAGAAGTTTTCACTTCAAAAATAATTATCCCCGATTTTAAATAGTTAATGGAATCAGGCGTTACTTTGCGGAAATCCATAGCTTAAAATTTAGTTTGTTATTATTTTTAGCAATATTCCGCGAAATAAACTTCCACCTTTAAGTAAATGAGTGAGTGCACGCATAGGCATGCGTACAGCACCTCCCTCCTCCCACACTGCCTATGCGTACACTCGCATGCAAGAACTTGCAAACACCACCACCACACAAGCAATAATGTTGGCAAATCCGTGCAAGGCCCCTCACCACCATGCAGGTTGAAAACCTCGACGCGCGTTTCGCTCCAACACCGGAGCATCCTCAGGATGTGGACTCTACGAACAACGTCCGTCAACTTTACTTGACGTTACTTGACGGACGTTGTTCGTAGAGTCCACATCCTGAGGATGCTCCGGTGTTGGAGCGAAACGCGCGTCGAGGTTTTCAACCTGCATGGTGGTGAGGGGCCTTGCACGGATTTGCCAACATTATTGCTTGTGTGGTGGTGGTGTTTGCAAGTTCTTGCATGCGAGTGTACGCATAGGCAGTGTGGGAGGAGGGAGGTGCTGTACGCATGCCTATGCGTGCACTCACTCATTTACTTAAAGGTGGAAGTTTATTTCGCGGAATATTGCTAAAAATAATAACAAACTAAATTTTTTTATAATTATCCCCGCTTGATGTATAAGGGAGGTCCCATATATTTTTTAAAGATTTTATGTTATACCATTTTCTTGACATCGTTTATTGTCGGCAGCTTTATTTTGATATGACGAACGACAATTTCCTTTGCGAAAGTGGTAGCTTACAGAGATAAAATATGATTTAGTATTTCGATTTGATGGTACTAAAATATAATTCTTCATTTATAAATTATATTTATGTAGGATTCGAAACATCCGCATCCGCGGATGTGAACCGCTAAAAATCCGCATCCGCATTCACATCCGCGGATGTGAAAAAATCGGCATTCGCAACAACCCTGATGCGCACCAAATGTTCCGCCGTTCCAATAGAGCTAATTCACACCGTCGCGTTGCAGTCAATGTTCTCTGGCGCGCTGTACGCAACGGTCGTATGCGAGTGTGTACAGTTAGCAAAGAAATTTTTAAAACAAACTTTGTTTTATTTCATAATATACTTAATTGTAATCAAAGGGCAAAATGCTATCTTGTGTTTAAACAAAATTTTGTAAAAATTATACAAATAAATCTTCAGGGATTACCTTTCACATGTAACTATCAAAGTTGTTCACAACAAATGAATAATTTTTACCTGACTAGAGTAAATCAAAAAGTAAGCGTGATGTGTCTCACAGGCTATGTATGTATGTATGTATGTAATATGTATATGTTACCGTTAATTTGCGTAAACCAGTTAGCTGTAAGAGTGCAGATTAACGCGGTATTCTGCAGATTATCTGGGTGAGTCAGTTACAGTGAAAAAAATTGATTCTATTCTTACATTACTAGATAATCTGCAGAATATCTAGGTAATCTTCAGACTACCGACCATGCATACGGTAAATTGCATAAAACAGGTTCTTGTTTGAATAAATCATATTTTAGTTGTAGGGATAGGGATTATTTAATATAATTTTTAGAACATTAACAAAGGAATAAAATATTAAAATTTAAGTACTTAACTAAAATATTACTGCACTGAAAAAATATAACAGATCAAATCAACTAGAAAAAAAAACTACTAAAAACAGTCTAATGTTAGCCATACACGCAACCGTCTACCGAGTAGGTCTACCTGTGCAGCAGGGTTGTTGCGAATATCCGCATCCGCAAATGCGGAGCATCCGCATAGATTTGGACATCCGCATCTGCATCCGCAATAAATCAATGCGGTTTTTTATGCGGATGCCGATGTCATACAAGTTGCAACAAGAAAGAAAAAAACGGCGGGGCCTGTGAATAGCGCGTGCCGTTTGCGCGTGACAATGACCAATCGGAGCAAAAAAGCCGACCAACTGCGTATCGGCCACGCACAATAGAGGGTTCCGTAGTTCCGCCAGTTTTTGATAGGTTTTGTATGGCGGGTAAAAAGACGGGTTGCACTCCGGGAGTGCCAGCAGATTTGAAAACTTGATTATTAGCATCGTTGTGACTTGTGCATTATTTTTTTTAACCCATTTTTAATGAAAATCGATTTTTAAAAAATCGATTTTTTTAATTAATCAAAACCCTTACAATCGATTAAATTTCTAACCCATTTTTTAAGAAAATCGATTTAAAAAAAAAATGTCTTTTTTTTAATTAATCGAAACCCTTACAATCGATAAAAAATATCGACAATCGAAAAAAAAACATAGATTCGATTTATCGATTTCGATGTTACAACACTACTCTCCAACCGTCTTACGGCTTTTCGATCAGCACGAGAATCTGACGCGAGTTTCACAGTTTTTACTTTTTACCCATCCCACAAAAGTGCTCAACGCCGCTAAAGAAGTTTTCACTTCAAAAATAATTATCCCCGCTTGATGTGTAAGGGAGGACCCATGTTTTTTTTTAAGATTTTATTTTATACAATTTTGTCGACATCGTTTATTGTCGGCAGCTTTATTTTGATATGACGAACAGCAATTTCCTTTGCGAAAGTGGTAGCTTACAGAGATAAAATATGATTTAATATTTCGATTTGATGGTACTAAAATATAATTCTTCATTTATAAATTATATTTATGTAGGATCCGAAACATCCGCATCCGCGGATGTGAACCTGTAAAAATCCGCATCGGAATGTGTGTGGGAATAGACGTGCAGTTGTTTGGACGGTGGACCTGCGCAGGCGACCGGTGCAAAATCGAAAATCAATTCTTTCAAGTGACACCTGCGCAGGCATACCTGCAGGTGACCTCTCCGGTAGACCATAGCGTGTGTGGTAGCCATAATTTAACATGCTTAAGTCAAATTTTTTTGGGACATAAACGAAGGAAGAGTTTAGCCGAGAATGTGAAAGAGTGGCGTTGTGTTTTGTATTATGTAATTTCCTAAGATTTTTCTGGGTTTTTAATGTGTTTTATTGATAGAATATTAACCATTAGATATTTGTTATCATGCACAAGTGTAGGCCAGTGATACAACTTCCAGAAACGTGCCTTTTGTGTTCCCTCCTAAACTCTACAAGCGTCTACCATTTTACTGAATCGACCGACTTGAGTACTTGACTGCAACTTTTACTTAGACTTTGACTAGACTTTGGACTTTACCAAATAGAAAATCGATGCTAAAAATTGTTACAAAAACATAGATTTCCCGCCACTTATTTGACACTGGCCATGGTTATATAGCCGATCGCCATAATAAAAAAAAACAGAGGATAAAATATTCAATATTAACTTCAATGTTGTTGTTGTTGATGTTACTCAATAAATAATAAATTTAATAAAAAAAATATCTTAATTTGTTATATATACTTTTTTGCAGTCAGTACTTGCGGGCGTTTGTTTCGGGGAGTTTCGCTTGCGTTCGGTATGACGAATGCCATAGGCCTGCATCCTTGTCACTCTTGTTACAAACTAATATTGGCATCTGGCACTTGACTACGTAGATATAAGTATCTACGTAGTCAAGTGCCAGATGTGCTAAGGCACACAAACTATAAGTAGTTTGTGTGTGTGTTTAATGTTTTGAGTGTATTGTTTTAGGGTTGCTTTTCAAATGACATTTCGTAGAGAACGGCACGTCTACCTCAGTTTAAATAGAAGTTTTTGATTTTACACTACTAACAACAACATCATCTCAGTTACTTTCAAAGGAATTTGAACGAAAAGTTCCATTTATACTTCGCCGAATACATTTTTTTTAGTTGATCGACTATTACTCAATAACTTATGAAGTCTTCTTAGCCGTGATAGTTTTCCTTTTAAATTCAGCATACTTCCTACTCCTGTGAATTTTTTCACATTTCCAGAACCAACCGTTTAGCTGGTAGAAGGGGGGGACACTCGACTCTAACGATTTTTTCCACTTTAAAACTTAATATTTCACAAACGGATCCCTAAATCGGAAAATAATCTATGAATACTCCCAATATTTTTAAAAAACCTATTCATCGACACCCCACACAATGGACTGGGCGCGAAAAAAAATTTTCATCCCCGCTTGATGTGTAGGGGAGGTACCATAAAAAAATATTTTTTTACGATTTCATGTACCATTTTGTTGCCATCATTAATATGTGTATTCATACCAAATTACAGCTTTGTAGGTCCTATAGTCTCTGAGTAAAACCGCGGACAGACAGACAGACAGACAGACAGACAGACAGACAGACAGACAGACGGACGGACAGACGGACAGACGGACGGACAGACCGAAACTATAAGGGTTCCTTGTTGACTACGGAACCCTAAAAAAGTCCGAATTGGCGGCCTTACTGCTGCAGCTGGGATCAGTTTTTTAACCGACGTAAAAAACTGTACAATTTTAATAAAAACAATAAATACATAAAAATACTTTATTTATAAACTTTTAAGGCTTTTAAGTACACCATCATAAAATATAGTTCAAATAATAATTATTATTAAACAGGATGTTGATATGATGTATTAGGGAGTGCCCCCGCTGCCGGCGAAGGTTGCCGCAATGGCTGCCGGCGCCGGTTGCTGAAATTGCTGCCGGCGCTGTTTTCCGAATTCCGAAGTTTGCCGAAGTCACGCGATGTTTTCCGAATAGGCTGCCGGCGCCTATGCGGCAAACTTCGCTTGTCAAATGACAGAATAATGATCAAAAACATCAGTCTTGAGCTAAAGGACAATGAAAAGTACAAATAATAAGGTCATAAGTAGTCATATAGTAAGGATGCATATTTGAATCCTTCGATCGGGGATTCTTGGAAATGCTATTGTATTATATTGTTGACGCGATCACCTGTGCTCGTATGGGGCTTGAATCTTGATGGTTAACGGTGGTATTGATGATGCTGATAAATGTGATCTGCATAGTAGCATAATATCTTTGCTTCTTTAAACAACGCTGAAACTCTCTAATAATATGTACAAGGAATCTGAAGTTCTGTTCAGTACCTTCGGAAGTATACCACGGGGTTTATAACTATAGCTGTGGTGCAAAATCTTACTTTTTTGAAAAAAGGTAGCTAAGGTAAAGCTAAGCCAAGAAAATGCATCACAACAATCTAAAATATCCACAGCCGAACAAATAGGTACCTACTTAAGTAACTTTCACCTTTGGAAGTCGGTAAAGTCGAATATATTAATTGAGATTATAGTTATTTCTTTTTAAAATTTGTGTATCGGGACTGGAACCTAGCGCTTTACGCATTATCACCGGCTCCCATTTGAGTGCCAGCGCCGGCAGCCGTTGTTTTATATCTCGGCTGCCGGCAGTGTACTTACCGCCGGCTCCCATTACTGATATTTTTGGAAGCCGGCGCCGGCAGCGGAGGCACTCCATATCCACAGCCGAACAAATAGGTAGGTATCTACTTAACTAACTTTCACCATTGGAAGTCGGTAAAGTCGAATATATTAATTGAGATTACAATTATTTCTTTTTAAAATTTGTGTATCGGGACTGGAACCTACCGCTTTACGCATTATCACCGGCTCCCATTTTGAGTAGGTACCAGCGCCGGCAGCCGTTGTTTTATATCTCGGCTGCCGGCAGTGTACTTACCGCCGGCTCCCATTACTGATATTTTTGGGAGCCGGCGCCGGCATCGGAGGCACTCCCTATGTATTACCATACTCAAACATTTTTTTCTTGAAATTGGATTTATATTATCGTAATAGCAATAATTATTATGTTATAGCCGACTTAAGCTTAAGATGTATGTGGGCTTTAAATAAAGAGAAAAAAAATGCAATTATTATGATACTTAATAAAAATTTTAGGAGAATAAAATACAAAGTAACTATTTATAATATATCCCATTCAATACAATAATTATTCTGCAAAAAATAAACCTTAATAATGTTATTAAAGTCATGTCCACGTTATAACATTTTATTAGCGCGATGGGAAAGTAAAAACCATGCAATTCATTCGCAATTACTGGCTTTGAACGTTTACAATAATTATTAGCTTTTGAACTGCGAGAGAGAGTAATTGAAATGTTCGACAGCAGTCACCAGCTCAGCACCCACATTACCATCATTGTGTTTACCTCTTTTAGTCACGCTATGATTATTCTTTAATCTTTTGGTTAATTCATCTTTCTAATATTGTCCTTAAAACAAGGCTTTTGCATCCGTTGCGGATGATTTATACAGTATTTTCAGAGCGAAGTAACCACTCTTCAAATACTGTAGTGCGTGGTACAAGATTTTTAGATGTCCGTATGGTTGCCCAAGCGCATACGGCATAGTCGATCTAGTCCAGAGGAATGAACACTGAACAGGTCAATGCGTCTGGGACCAACTGAGTGCGGGTTTCATCACGATGTTTTCCTGCACCGTACGAGCGTCCGTAATATGTACTCGAGATCTGAAAATGTCTTATTGGTTGCAGTAGTTGGAAGACCTTTGGTTCGCCCTCCAGCGGGTGTAGGTTCGATCGAACGCACCCTCTGGAGGGCGAACCAAAGGTCTTCCAACTAGGCCACAGGCGCCTATTGTCCTTAGGGTCAGAACTAAATATACTAAATAATCTAAATATACATAAAACTAAATAATATCAGCTTTAATTAAACAAAATTTGACAAGACTTAATGTCCTTCACTCGCGATCAGATCGTCGAAGAACCGGATCATTTCCCGTTGATTTTCGTCCAGCGGCTTCAGCTCCGGTACGTCTTTCACTTGTAAATACTGAGTGGGTTCGCCCCGCCGGAGCACCGGCCACGCTGACGTCCCTACACCGCCGGAGCAGGTCAAGTCGCTGAAAATTGACGTTTCATATTAATATTATAGATATATTTAAACATACATAAAATACACCTTTAAATATTTCGAAGCATAGTTATTGTACAATACAAGAATACCTGCAAGACATAAAATTTGTAAAGTATGTGACGATTTTGTCTCTCATCGCTCTATCTCGTTCGGTGGGCGGGGAGAATCCCGGGAGATCTTCTATGTAATTGCTCCGGAACAGAATAGTCAAGTCCTCGACGTGTGCGGTTCCATCGTACGTGATATTTTTGGTTACTTTAATTGGACTAAAGTCGGCGTCGTACGCAAACTCGAGCAAGAACGTAGGTGATCCCATATCTTTCCTCGTCTCGGCCAGCTTTATCGAAGGATACTGCAGCGCAAATTCTGAGAAGCACCTGATGTACTTGTCCACCGTCGGCTCGCCGTTGAAGTATCTCGCGTCCACCTTTCTGGCGTTCGCCAAGGCCGTCGATGGCGTAGTTTTGGTCACCACATCCGGAGGAACTGCTGTTAGAGGGTCGTTTTTAACGCGTTTGACTATGTCCATTTTCTCGAAGTCGAGTCTGAAGAAGTGGGCTTCGGCGTTGGTGTAAGTTATAAGTAGGGGAATATTTCTGTCCTGACCCTTTTCCAGCAGCCGGACGGGATCCTCGTCTATGATCGTCGTGAATCCCGGCGCGGGTCTCTCCACCACCGGGCAGAAACCCACCAGCCCGGCGTCCGCCTCGACTTTGAGCGACGCTTCCAGTATGTCCTCCCACGACAGCTCGGTCAGTCGAGCGTGAATCTCCTCGGGGTCCGTCGCGTTTATATCCAAATATTTCAGGAGCAGGTCGGCGGTCGATTTCGCCCTCCTCGGCGACGCGGTGAAGAAGCTGTGAGTCGCGACTCCGCTCATCACCACCGCCCTGAAAATACAATAAACGTTGTCTATTATCCTCGCTATTCTAGGCCTTGAGATAAAATGAATTTGGAAGAAAAAGTAACCTCTGAAACAGTCCGGCCGCAGCTTTAGAGAGCGCCAGGAGGTGGGTCATGGCGGCTCCGGCGCTCTCCCCGGCCAGGGTGACGTTGTCCGGGTCCCCGCCGAAGTAGCGGATGTTCCTCCGCACCCACTTCAGCAGCGTCACTGCGTCGCGCAGCGCGTTGTTGCCGGGGATGCTGCCGGAGTTCAGGGACAGGAAGCCCTGTGCTCCCAGCCTAGAAATTTTAAACAGGTCGTCGTATATCTCCTGGTGCCAAAAATAGGAAACTGAGGTAATTTTATATCGTTGTCATCGATTCCAAATTCCAATTACCTTCGCTACGAGTAAAAGTATGACGTTGTTCTGCTCAGAAAAATAGACAAACGTTCGAGCAGGGCTCGAAAAACGTTATATTTTTCGAAACGTTATCGCCTTAAGTACCTAAAGAACGTTATATTTCGTTTTCGTTCGGAACAGAACGCTATTAGGAACACTATTTGAGAACGTTATGATTTTTTCGTTTTTGGTCCTTAAAACGTTTTTAAACCGTTTTTCCCGTTTCCTCGATGAAAAGTTAAATACATTTATATAACAAAATTAACTATTATTTTTCGGGCATTCGTTTGCGGCGAGCACGCCGAGGCAATTATAGACCAAGTGCGAGTCGGACTCAATCATAGAGGGTTCCGTACCGTTACAGAGCAAAATAAGGTCAATAATTGTGTTTTTTCTATGGGATTAATTTTATTAATTTTTTATTGGTTTTATTAATTAATAAAGAACTCATATAGTCAAGGACTCTGTGGCAAATTTCAAGAGCCTACCTATTATCGTTATTGATATCGAGCAAAAAAGCAAAAATCGGTAAAAACTGTGAAACTCGCGCCAGATTTTCGTGTTGATCGAAAAACCATATAAAACGCGTAAGACAAGTTCAATGTTACACTAGTAACTCTCCGCCGGAGAGTTACTAGTGTTGTAACATTGAAATTAAAATTAAATGATAATTAAAATAAAGTAATAATTAAAATTAAGTAATGATTAAAATTAAGTAATTATTAAATTAAATAATGATTACAATTAAGTAATGATTAAAATTAAGTAATAATTAAAAGCGAGACAGTACTTCAGTCCGGACCAACGCTTACAAATCTACAAGGCCTCATATGGAATATTGTTCTCATCTCTGAGCAGGGGCGCCAAAATACCAACTGCTCCCTCTGGATCGTATTCAACGAAGGGCCGCTCGAATTGTTGATTGCCATAGTGTTTCAAACAGCTTGGACCCCTTGGAATTACGCCGAGATGTAGGTTCGCTCTGCATCCTCTATCGGTTATATCACGGGGAGTGCTCTGAGGAATTGTTCGGAATCATACCACCTGCAACTTTTCGCCATCGTCCCACGCGAAAAACATACCATCCTCATCACCTTGATGAGTGGCAGTCTTCCACAGTGCGTTTTTCGCGTAACTTTCTGCCGCGCACTGCAAAACTCTGGAACGAACTGTCACCAGCAGTATTTCCGGACCTATACGACCTGCAAACCTTCAAGAAAAGAGCGTATTCCCTCTTAAAAGGCCGGCAACGCACCTGCAGCTCTTCTGATGTTGCAAGTGTCCATGGGCGACGGTAGTTGCTTACCATCAGGTGACCCGTTTGCTCGTTTGCCCCCTTATTTAATAAAAAAATAATAATAATTAAGTAATGATTAAAATTAAGTAATAATTAAAATTAAGTAAGGTCAATGTGTCGAAGTCAAAATAATATAACAATACTTTTCTAAAATTAAAGTTTAACATAATTTATTGACTTGAGATTTGCTTGTTAAAGTAACTTGTGTCATCGGAAATTATAGGCGATATATTTATTAGACCTATAATGATTAATGATCTAATAATAATCTTAATTGCCGTATTTTTTTACTTACGTGGTTTTTTTTTAAAACTCGGCGTGTAGACGGACTTCCCTTATAGTTTGAGGTAAGTCCGTCTAGCAGCAGTATAGCCCTAACTTGTGAAGTAAAATGCATGGCAACGGTTTCTAGTAAAGCCGCAAAACGGCCATTCAAATATGTGTTTAAGGTGTCGGTAATAAGGTTCGCATTCCAGAGAAAATTAATTTTATATAATTTTAAGGCAAGTCCGGCATATCGTAAGTCTGAGTGGTTGCAAACATTTTCATTTCGCCGCTCAATTAAAATTTTAAGGGTTGTTGGTCCGGGAGGTAGGATTATTAAGGAAATTTCCTGCTCTAGGGTCTTTTTTCAAAGAACAATGGCCAAATCATACCAGGTGGGTGGTGACGTCCCGATATGCCATTAGTAGCACAAATTTCCTAATATTTTAAGGCATCGAAAATCATTAGAAAGGTCACTATAAAGCCACAAGCCACAAAAAAGATCAATATATTTTTGTTTCGTTATGTTCTGACAGCCGGCGATCATTCGCATTCGTTCTATTTTTGGGTAATACTCTACTTAAAATTGAAATAATTAGAAACGAGATCGCCGAATATACACTTGTAGGCTACACCGCAGTCGGTTAAAAGGTAGTTCTTAAGTATAACCTCAAAATAATTGTAAACGTTATTAATTAATATAAAAAATCGTGGCTATTTAGACATAATTCTCAAACGGAATTATGTTTAGAGCATAAGAACAACCAAATCTAACTATAGTTTATTTTGGGACATCAAAAATAAAAGTCGAGTCCAGGCTCCTATATATATTTGGCCTTTTGATTATTTCAAATAAATTTTGGTATTTGGAATATTAAAAAAAATCCAAACCCTTCTTTTTTTACTTTATTGTTTATAACTTTTGCAATTTTTATCAGCCCCTCTTGTATGCTTTTTTCGTGGAGAAAAATTTGGGCAATGCTATGATTTAGTAGTCCTAAGTTGAAATGCAAATTAACAATAAAGACATGTATCTGATTCGACAAGGTTGACACTATCTGATTCGAGGCAAGACCGGCATATGACGGCCTTTCCTTATTAAGACTAGACGGACTTCCCAATTATTGCAATTTTAGGTTAGACACATGTTGCAGGTGATAATAACGAAATTAAAGCGATATTAACGAATCGAACACCAGTAATAAGTAAAAGCATCACTAAATTATTTATGTAATCCAAGAAACTCCAAAACCTCCTTTGTATTTCCACTATTTTTTTATTTTTTTGGCAGAGACTTACACTCTGACTGCGAGTACAAAACGGGAAAAAAAATTGAGATCATTTTTTTCGTAACAGGTAGTCAGTAGCGACACATCTGTTTCTTAGGTCAAACAAACTTTGCAATATTGTTTTACCCACTGAGCCATATGAAACTAGTCATTCAAATATGGAAGTTATTGCCGCTAGACGGACTTACCTCCCAGACGGACTTCGACACATTGACCTTAATGATTAAAATTAAGTAATAATTAAAATTAAGTAATGATTAAAATTAAATAATGATTAAAATTAAGTAATAATTAAAATTAAGTAATGATTAAAACTAATTAATGATTAAAATTAAGTTATGATTAAAATTAAGTACTTAATGATTAAAATTAAGTAATGGTTAAAATAAAGTAATGATTAAAATGAAGTAATGATTAAAATTAAGTAATAATTAAAATTAGGTAATGATTAAAATTAAGTAATGATTAAAATGAAGTAATGATTAAAATTACGTAATAATTAAAATTAAGTAATGATTAATACTAACTAATGATTAAAATTAAGTAATGATTAAAATTAAGTAATTATTAAAATTAAGTAATGGTTAAAATTAAGTAATGATTAAAATTAAGCAATGATTAAAATTTAGTAATGATTAAAACTAATTTTAATCGAAATTGATTAATCGAACAATCGATTGTTTTTTTTTTCGATTGTCGATATTTTTTTTAATCGATTGTAAGGGTTTCGATTAATTAAAAATGGTTTTTAAAAAAATGCACAACGTTAATAATCAAGTTTTCACTTCTGCCGGGACTCCCGGAGTGCAACCCGTCTTTTTTTATTATAATATAACTACATACTAGCTTTCTCGACAAAATATCATGTTATTTTGCCATATAAAGTGTTTCTACTTCATCACGAATTAAATAAAAAAACTTATTTTTATAAAAAAAGCTCTGGGAAATTTTAATCGAAATAGAGTGAAAAACATAAAAAAACCATTTAAAATTGAAATAATATAAATATTTGAGGGGGACTCCCATACACAAAAAACATTTTTTGGCCTATTTTTGCTCTGTACCCGTGTAATGGTACGGAACTCGGAACCCTTCGTGCACGAGTTCTGCTTGCACTTTGCCAATTTTTTGTATATTAATAATTACTTGCCTAAAAATAAAATACGTACGTTTTTGTTCCCAAAAACGTTCCGAACGAATCAAAACCGCTATTAAAAATAACGTTCCCAAATCGTTCTCAAATACGTTTTTGTTCCCAAAAACGTTATTGCAGTGAACCGTTCCGAACGAATCAAAACCGTTATTAAAAATAACGTTTTCGAGCCCTGCGTTCGAGGCTCGGTCGAGGTCAATATCGCCCCCTGCCCACCTTGCGTGTTATAATCATGTCGTGGTATTTACTTATGCTATTATTACCTCGCACGGATAAAGACTTTTGTACTTTTTATATTACTCCGTGTATCGCAAATCGCGGTTACGTGGGCTTGCATTGATTTTTCGGAAAACGTCAGCGGCGGGGAAGTGCGTTTACTCGTGCGGCTCGGGGAGTCGGGGACGTACTCGTACAGCGGCTCTATCGCCTCGCTCCATATACCGGCGTATCGGGGCAGTACCTGTAGTTGAAGGTGATGACTACGACTTGTCTGTCGATGATATACTCGGGGCCGTAGAAGTCGGTGTGGCCGGCGCCGTAGATGAAGCCGCCTCCGTGCACGAACACCAGCACCGGCAGGCCGCCCGCGCCGGTGTCGTTGTCTGGACCGGGCAGCGCGGCGAGCGGAGCGTGCACATCGACGTGGATGCACGCCTCGTCCATGAGCGTGGTCCGCATCAGCCCGGTGAAGTAGTTGTCGGTGCCCTGGGGGCACACCGGGCCCTCCGACCGGGCGTCGAGGTACCCGTCCCAGGGCTCAGCCGGCTGCAACTCCTGAGATGCGTTTGTGATTAAGAAATATTTTTTGTTTGCTGTAATTATAAATACATTATATAAAATAATTAATGGCAAAATGCTAACAGCATCTTGCGTATTATATAATAACCGCTTATCTAATAGATCTCGTTTTTTTATATAGTGGCTTATGTCATGGTCAATGGAAATATACGGACAGTTTAATTCGTATAGTTGACGGTTGAATAGCGAGTAACATTTTCCGAATTGTAATTAGACCACCAAAACCATGCATGTTACCGCAAACCGCAGAGCCGCCAGCGGCTGCTTGGCGTAGGGCAGGTTGAGAAAGCTGGCGAAGGGCGCGCCCCCGGCCGAGCGGCCCCGCGCCCCGCACACCCGCCCCGTCTCCGTGCGCGCAGTGGGACCCTCGCAGGCCGGCAGGAGCGCCGACATCGCGAGGGCTGCTCGAACATTATTTTTTTTTGTATGCACAGTAATATTTGAAACTTCTATGTTCGAGTGGGGTTCCTAATAGATCAACAATAATTTAAAAAATTGAATAAAAATTACTCATATTAGAGTTACTTTTACTAACCATCTAAATAAGCTATGCTAGACACGGGGTAGGTAGATAGTAGATGCTAGATGATGCCCCGAACGAACAAACAGATACACACAGATACGTCCGTATATATTAATAAATATATTTAAATTTTGATATGTATTTTAGAACGCAATTGTCAGGGTCTATTTGCATTATGTTCACGAATCTTTGGCACCGACTTACCTGGAAGGACAGCGAGGAGCAGACACGAGCTCTCGACGGTCATGGCTAGGCGGGACTGGTGGCCGGCGCGCGGTTGTCCACATATAAACCTCTGCACCACCTAACACGTCGTAAATTTACTTTTGCAGCCATCAAGTGCGAGGAAGCAATAAAATAAACCGGCCCGCGACTTTGTGTGTTTCGGTCTCGACGATTAACAAAAATACCTCGTTAAACTTGGACTACCGAAAAACATTATTTGAGGTACCATCGAGGAAATTGATTCCTATGCATTTGAGAGACCAACGTCATTTGGTTGATCATGTCAATTCAATGTTAATTGTGATCTGTCAGCTGGGTTTGACGTAACGCGACCAAACTACGTAGGTCCCCGATCTGCATAGGAATCAACTTCTCTGATAGTACAACAAAGAGGTGCACATGACCCAAGGAAAATTCGCTACTTATAGGAAGAATGGCTACAGCCTACACTATATTCTATACAATCAGTAAGCATAAGAAGATTCGCGAAAAAATCAAGGTGGTGGTCGAAGAAAAGAAATGAGCGATAACTGTTTACTGTACTCGTATTGGCCATAAATCTCAGATAACTTTTTTCGGGTTAATTTTCTCTTAGACTTTAAAAAGTTTCGGAGCCAACAAGAAAATACTTTGTAACTTCTGTCTGTTTGTACTTATTACTAGTCGCGAACGTAATTTTACTGTTACTAGTTGAGGGTCATTAACAAATATTGACATTTAGTGCACAGATGACAGAGCTGTTTTTACTTTCATTACATACACAACGCCTCTACCACAGCGTCTACTGACTAGTCTCTATCCGTCTCTACCACACCATTCGTACCCAGGATTTTAGCTAAGGAGGCAGCATACCTTCCGAGAAGATAGTCAGTCTGGTATATTGAAACAAAAAATCATGAAAATTGACTTTTATTAATCTGACTGAAAAGATATTTTGTTTCCAATACTTACTTCATTTTGTGCAGAGTAGGTAACACGTTTTTAATTCCCACTTGCCAGGAAAATTCACGTTTATTTTATCTTCTAGGGGGGGTGTGGTGTAGCTCACCCCCTGCTCCTACCTGGGTACGCCCATGCCCTCTCTGTACTCTGTGGTATCTCTACCTACTGTGCGAACTGCTGACTGCTGAGAAAACCAAGCTGTTATTGTTTATAGTTTACTCAGGAATATTAATTCTGATAAAAACAGGTTTCTCAGTTATCGCAATTATTAAATTATTTTCATGTTTCTGTGTTGTGCTTATTTTTAAATGTCCACAAATAAATTTAAATTACTAAATAATAATATTGATATCTATCTACGCTTCACACCACGTCATTATATATTTTTTTTGTTTTTGGAACTTAATTTTTTATAATCGGATCGTGTTTAATTTAAAGAAACTGGAATCTTAATCTATACTAATATTATAAATGCGAAAGTATCTCTGTCTGTCTGTTTGTCTCGCTTTCACGCCAAAACTACTGAACCGATTGTAATGAAATTTTATACACAGATAGTCTAAAGCCTGAGAAATTACATAGACTACTTTTTAAGTGGACAAAGGGGCTGTAAGGGGGTGAAAATGCTTAAATTTGTTCAAATTAAGTTGGTTCCAAAAATTCATAATAGATGGCGCCGTGCGTCTCCTACATCGCGCTGACGCTTGCTAAACGTCTTTCTATAAGAGGTAGTATTATCTTACAAGTTACAATCGAGTTTCGATTTTTTCGATTGTTATTTCTTTTTTATGTTATTAAATAACTTATGCCCGTTTTCGCCAACTACATCTAAAATTTAGGTGTCCCTAAAGCCAATATTCCAAGTTTTGTTCTTGATGAATTGACAACCCCGTAACTCTTAGGTGACGTTTATTTGAAATAAAACAACCTATTATGCCATTCATCCACCAAACCATTAGGTGACGTTTATAATTTACGGGATGAATTGACGACCCCGTACACTTAGGTGACGTATGTGGCGACGACGACGGTTGCCTTGACAATGAATCTGTTATAGAATGGCCGTCTATTATTTTACTTGTAAAATAGCGAACTACCATAATTAATATACGTATTTATCACAGACCTTCCTCTTAAATCACTCTATCTATTAAAGAAAACCGCAATTAAAGGGAACAAAGGGACATGAGGACTTTGTTTTATACTATGTAGTGATATACGTCACCTAAGAGTTAGAGGGTTGTCAATTCATCAAGAAAATTTTTAAATTTTAGGTGTTGTTGGTGAAAACGGGCATCAGTACTTTATCTATGCAGTGACGTAACCTTAAACATATCAATGATAAATAGTTTATGGATAAAGCTGTGTAAATTGGTGGGCTACACAAGCTTTAAAATTTGGCATAAATAAAGTTTAATTTAAATAATGAATTAGGTATTATGTGCACACTGCACAGCTGTTTTTGGGTGTTTTGATTTAAGACGGAATATTGACGGTTATAAAAATTTCATATTAAAAAAATACGATCAATCCATCAATCAGTGGCGTACACGATAAAATTTTCGTCAATCCGTACCAGATTCATGGATCAGGATTGATGAAAAATTGGCCGTGTAGCCGGTGACTAAGGGGTACCAGGGTTTTTTTATAAAAGCTTTTAACACCTATTTTGTTGTAGATATGAGCGCCGCGCCGGCGCGCCGCCGCCGACGCCAATTCCTCCGCGAAAAAGCAGCGGCGCGCCGAGCGAGATGAAAGTTTTTTTTTTCAAATCATATACATTCAAAAGCTTATAAATAAGGCATATTTAAGATAATTTCAATACGAAATAAGTAAATCATTCAATACTAAGTCAAGTTAAGTCTGACACAGTTCCCAGCGTCTTCCATTCTGGAATACAATTTCCATATCTGGAATAAGATTCAATGAATCAGTATTCAGTACGAACGAACTCGTTGCTATGGTAATAGCACCTCTACACGATGGCCCGTCTTAGTGGACCATCACGAAGGTCCAGTGTGTGGAGGATGTAGTGGTGTCGGAGGCCGATGGCGCGAGCGTTGCTCGTGGAATGGCGTCGGTGTCAGTTTTTCGGCTGAAGATCAAAGGGCCTAGCGATGGCGGTACGCATCTACACGTGGCCCATACCACATGACAGTCTGCAGTGCACGAACGCGGTCGAGTGATGACGTCACAGAATTTTTCGAATTTCATTCTAAATGACGAGGTAGTGGCAGGTAGTGGTCTCAACTCTCATAATTAATGAAGTTTAAATATTTTAATATTATAACGGCGAAAGTTTGTATGGATACTTGTTACTCTTTTACTCAAAAACTACTGAACGGATTTTAATAAAACTTTACAATGATATAGCTCATACATCAGAATACACATAGGCTAAAATTTTACCCGACTTTCAAAATGAATGAGGTGTTATGTTCGTTTTTAGGGTTCCGTACCCAAAGGGTAGAAACGGGACCTACTGATACTTCGATGACTGTCCGTATGTTTTGTGTTCAATGATTACTCCGCCGTTTGTGAACCAATTTTCAAAAATTTTCTTTTGGTTTATAGGGTATCATCCTAATTTGGTACCATGTTCACAGAAATCGTGACCTCATGAAGGAATCCATAAGTAATCGAGGGGACTCCTCAAACTTTATATTATGTGGTGACGTCGATTTCGTGGGAAGTATTCTAAGCATAATAATATGCTAACAACAATTTTGCACTGAGGTGTACCTATCTGGTATACCATGTTCGGAAGGTATTGAGAGAACTTCTGACTCTAAAGACAAGTTTGGGGGTTTCGGCGTTGTCTTAAGGCCCAGTAGTCCCGAAAATTAGCAGGTCGATGTCTGTCAGTACGAATTTCGACGTAAAGGACATTATAATAACATTCATATCAGCGCGCCTTGTACAATGGCGGTTACGCGCTCGCCGCGTGCCTTGATAATAGGAAATAGGAGAAAAAACCTTTTGTTTTTAGTATTACACAAATCAAATATATCAAATCGTTTAGGTTAGGTTATGACAAATGTGCTACATTTTTTTTTCTAGAAAGTGTGTAATTTAGCCATAAAATGATTTAATTATGAAAAACAGCGTTATAAGAGTCATCTTTGAGATTTTTTTCTATCGAGCAGAATATTTCAAATTGTGTACTGATTAGATATGAGCGCCGTCACTCAATTCCACGGCGGCGGCGCCGGTCCAAAATTACTACGGCGGCGGCGGCGTCGGCGGCGTGACCTGCGGGGCGATTCACTAAGCGTTTCCGCGCGGAATCTTCCCGATTACAGAAACTATTTCACTTTCAAGCAAATGACAACTGAATACTTTCCGATTTTGATGTCATTTTGACATTACTGACATTTCTTTTATATTTTTTATTTATAAATGCAGTATTTGTATTAATATTTGGTAAGTAATTAAAGATTAAGAAATAAATAAGTATAATATTTTTTAATTTTATATTAATCCTTCGACCGGGGATTCTTGGAAATGCTATTGTATTCTATTGTTGTCGCGGCGCACAGTGTTTTTTTTTTCGACCAAAATTTCGGACATCGTCTTTTTATTAGTTAAATCGAAAGGGTACTTAATTACGAATCCCCGAGTAAAACACCCAGGTGTCTCACTTAAATAGTTTTTGAATTATCTCAAAAAGAAAATCCCAAAATCATGAAAAAGTGAAAAGTTTTTATATTTCAAAATTGGTACAGATTAGACAAAAACACGTTATATAATGTTTGTAGGACATACAAAAAGCTACATTATGAACCCTTTTTCGGTCCGCTATCACTTATGGGGGCCATAAAAACAAAGAAAATCGATTTTCAGTTTTTTTTTCTGACTAAACTAAGTCGATGCCGAAAGCGCATGTTGCTTTATAGGAAAGCTAATCATTACCACTACCACGGGTAAAAATGCCAAATCCATAACCCGTGGAACTTTTTGGTTCTATGACTTAAAAAAATCCGGGATTGGCAGAATTCGTGGACATTGTTTTTTATTGCACTATTCGATCGTGTTGCTAACAAGGAACAAATTCTGCGAAGTAACTATATTAGTTATAAAACTTTAAAAAGTACCAATTTTCTAAAAATGTAATTTATTCATACATTTTGGCGAAATATCTAAAGAAAATGCACGACAAGAGCCGCGGCGGCGCGTCGTTCTTTTCCTCGGCGGCGGCGCGTCGTGAGAATTCGCGGCGACGACGGCGCGCCGGCGCGGCGCTCATATCTAGTACTGATATACCTTTGCGTATAGGAAAGTTTCTCAATTTTAAAACGGTACTTTTTTATACTTAAATAATGACATTTCCTTAACAAAAAACGTTATTTAAAAAACCCATTTTACGTAGTTGCAACAACCACTGCACCTTAAGAACGAAAAGCACACAATGCTATTATTACATTCATAATTATCATTATTAACTCATGATAATCTATACTTATAAAATTACATGTCCTGACTGACTGACTGATTCATCATCGCTGAGCAAAAACTGTTAAAGTTACAGCCATGAAATTTGGTGAGCAGGGTTGTTTTATTAAGTAGACACCCACTAAGGAAGGAATTTTGAAAATTTTACCCCGAAGGGGGTGAAATGGGGGTTGAAAGTCTGAATGAAAGTCCATAATTTCTTAAGTTAGGAACCTGAAACTTTATTTTTGGGTTACTGATTAAAAATGAATGGATACGTTTTTAAGTGTTTTTGGAAATTCTACCCCCAAGGCGGTGAAATTGGGGTTGAAAGTTTCAATGGAAGTCCGTTATTTCTTGAGTTAGAAACATGAAATTTTATGTTTGGGCTACTGATAAATAACACTCCTCTTTTTTGTCGGGGGTTAAAAATGATTGGGTACGTGTTTAAACGTTTTTGAAAATTCTACCCCCAAGGGCGTGAAATAGGGGTTGAAAGTTTAAATGAAAATCTATATAGCAATACTATGTTAACGCGGACGAAGTCGCGGGCAACAGCTAGTTCAGTTATAATATTATAGTCAATAAATAATAAATAACGACGTTTTATAGTAGCAATTTCATGACAGTTGAGTGCGTATTAGAATAACAGCGGGGCTAAAATGGTCACATTTAGCAATTCCTCTCAATCAATTCAGCAAATGAATTGTCAAAACTGTCAAACTGACAAATGTCAAATCAGTACAAAAATACAGAAATGAATTGCAAGCAGAGTTGCATTTTGCGATTTTAGAAAAATGAATCATATTATGATTCATATCATGATTCTTTAAAGCGAACATTTTAGCCCCGCAGGTCTGTAATGCATAATATTTATAGAAGGGTATGGCTCATGGCATTTGAGACATAGCATATAAAACTTTTTTGAAAACTGCCTGAGTATAGTTGTTGTGGTAGTTTCATACCTAAATCCTATATGTCTACAACGGACAGCTTATTTATGTTTACCTGTAAATAACTAAAAAGAGTGAAATTATTATTTTTAACAAAATATTAAAACCGATTTCCAAGGTAAAAATAATATTAATATGAACTAAAAAGTATTAAATAATTCTTACTCTTTAATAGTGCCTTTTTCAGAATTCGTCTAAATCTCAACTATTTATGTACATACTTCTTCGTCTTCATGACCTACTTTGTACTTTGAACTTGAAGTCGGTACCAGTCTCAAAAGTTACATATTATATTCTGAGTTCTGACATTGACTGATTAACTCACGATTAAATTAGCTGGTACAGACTCGAAATAATGAAGACTATAGCATGTGCAGAAGTAGAAGTAGTAGTATGTAGAGATTTAGACGAATTCTGAAAGAGGCACTATAATTAAAGAGTAAGAATTATTTTAATACTTTTTAGTTCATATTATTATTGTTTTTAGCTTGGAAGCCGGTTTAAATTTTTGTTAAAAATAATAATTTATTTACTCACTAGCAAAATGTCGAGTGTGTGTTGCTTTTTAAACATCAAGGCGTACTTAGTTACACTTGTTCAGAGACAGCTGTATGTAGACTGTAGGTTTGTTACTAGATATTATGATTCAAGCATTTCTTGAAGTTTCATCGTATTGTAACGCTTGTTCATTGTATTGACAATGAACAAGCGTTTCTTAAATGTTTAGGGTGCGAGAAGTGAGCGAGTCCCGAGCTAGGAGACGATGAATGAATTAATACAAATATATTTTAGAAAAAAATAGTTACGTGTTTACTAGTACAAGTTACAACAAAATACATATTAATACAAGATGACGCCCGCAACTCCGTTGTGCCTAAATTCGTTTATCGCGCGGGAACCGTACATTCTTCCGAAATAAAAAGTATCCTGGGACTCAAAGTAAGTCCACACCAAATTTCAGCAAAATCGGTTCAGCGGTTTGGGCGTGAAGAGGTAACAGACAGACAGACAGGCAAACAGACTTTCCTATTTATAATATTAAGTATGGAAGTATGGATGGATAGTCTGATATAAGGAATAAAAACTGTTCAGATAAATACAAAACATAATTTGATATATAAAATTATTTTATTAGGGGACATTAGACAAAGGTCTGAGGTCTGTGAAACATACAACAAGATATTGGTGTCTTAGATTTTTTTTTTGAATTAATTACTTATTATCTCTTTCTGAAGTCGGGGCATCCTTATGATTTCCTGGTTTTGAATGGTATCGTTGAAAGGATCACAAAGGATTTATTTCGGATATTTTTCTTCTTAAATCCAAACTGTTTATAATTTATACAACAAAAAATGAAAAATAAAACATTATTATGGAATGGCAGTGCACTTGTGATTTCCTCTGATATTGTTGCCGCTCATACCGAGCGGCACGGGCCACGAGGCGGCGCGGCGCGGCGGAGCGGGGGAGGACAATCTGTGGTGTTTTATTATAGGGGATACAAGCGAGCTTACTCCATATTTTATAAAAACTACAACACTCTACTTCCTATGTTATATTAAGTACTTATCGATAGTAATACATCGAGATGCGACCGGTCGGTCCCACGTCGCCGACGCGGACGGCGGCGCTGCATATTACCGGAACTACTAGCGACGCTTACGTAGATGACTAGCATACATCATGATTCTAAACGAAATATCAACAAAGTTTTTTTTTATTCGATACACCGAGTGCTCCTATATACGTCTAAACTCTAAAGCTAGATACAAACTACAATAAATAAATCTAAAACCTAGCGAGCGGCGGCGGGCGGCGGGCGGCGGGCGCGAGCAGCCCCGCCATAAAGTCAAAGCGTCCCGCGATCTCCCGGCGTCGGCGATCACGTGGCCCGCGGCTGGAGCGCGTCGAAGAACGCCACCATGTCGAGCCTCTCGCGCGACACCTCCGAGCTCCTGAAGGACTTGGGCCGGTCGATGGCCAGGTACCGCAGCCGCTCCCCGCCCACCGCCGGCCAGTGCGACTGGTTGCACGTCGGCTCCCTGAAAACGAGACAAAATTTGATTTAATTTGTGTCGCATGCGACGAGCGACCGAGTCGCCAGTCGGGTCCGAGCTCCTCATTTTCGCCGGGACGCTGTCTCACCCGCAGTACATGAAGTTGTTGAAGATCGTTGTGAGGCACTCGCTCAGCTGGTAGTCGGGGCCGGCCGAGGCGGTGCACGGCGGGCTCGGCCGGTACGCGGTCGGCTTGAACACGAACGTCAGGTCCTCCATGTGGCCGGCGCCCGTGAAGTTGAGGCGGAAGGCGCTCCTGATGGCTCCGCACGCGGACTCGTACGAGAAGTCGTACAGGTAGGCCGGCGCGCCGCCCGTCCGCCGCCGGATCTCGGCCACCTTCAGCGCGGGGTACACGTAGAACGTGTCCGAGCAGGCCCGCAGGTACTCGTCCATGGTGGGCGCCCCGGCGAAGTACCTCCTCTCGACCTCCTTCGCCAGTTCCAGGGAGACGTTGGGCGTCGTCTTGTATATCAGGTTGGGGGACAGCAGGAGCGTCGGGTTCGCTTTCAGGCGCGCCATCAGGTCGATGGCCTCGAAGGCGGGTCGGAAGGTCTCGCACTCGCGGGAGGTGTGGCCGATTACGAGCGGGACGCCGCTGCCACGACCCCGGAGCAGGAGCGTCTCCGGGTCCTCGTCCAGGATCCTCCGGACCCCCGCGTGCTCCGCCTCGACCACCGGCATGAAGGCGGTGACGCCGATCAGGTCCTGCACCCGCGCGTTGGCGGCCATGAGGGCGTCGAGCGGCAGCGCCACGAGTCGCCGGTGCACCTCGTCGAGGTCGGTGTCGTTGATGCCCAGCGCGGCGGTGAACAGGCCGGCGACCAGCTTGGCGTACATCGGGGAGGTCGTGTAGAAGCTCGGGACGGCCGTGCCGCTCATTATGATAGCCCTGGAACGAAATATAAGTTTGACATAATATTATCGGGACCTCCGTCTGTTGGATGAACGTGTATCTGTCGCTTTTCGTAGCGCAACGACTAAGAAGCGCGGAAGATCGCTCACCTGTGAAACAGCCCCTCGGCCGCTGGCGACAGGGTGAGCAGGTGGACGATGGCGGCGCCGGCGCTCTGGCCGGCCAGTGTGACGGCGTTGGGGTTACCGCCGAAGGCGCGCGCGTTGTCGCGGACCCACTCCAGCAGCGTGACCGTGTCCCGCAGCCCGTTGTTGCCGGGCACCGCCGCCGAGCCCAGAGACAGGAAACCGAATACGTTCAGTCTGAAATAATACTATTATTTTTCTACGACACGGAATATGTACACGTAACACGAGTAGTGTCAAAATAAGTCTGCGGAAAATTATTATTATTAGAAAATAGGTTCACGGTTGTGCGTCTGGTACGATTCCACGAGACCTCGAGCTGGCACGTGGGCCGTCTGTCGCTCGTGATTATTGTTTGACGTCGCTAAAATTTCGCCTTCTATGTGGCGACAATTACAGAGCCACAGAACGGATTATATAGGTTTTAAGGGCCCTCTCTCCCTAAATTAGCAGATCGATTGTCTATCGACATGCGAATATCGACGTAAATGACATTAAAATAACATTCATAACAGCGCGCATTGTACGGTGGCGGTTACGACGCTCGCGCGTCCATGATAGGGCGAAATAGGAGAAAAAACCTTTTTAAGGCTTAATATAATATATATTTCAAAAAAGTAAAGAAACCAAATTATCAACTTATGTATTGCAAAGCAGTAGATATTTTTTATATATTCTTTTGATAAATAATGAAGGAGTAAAGTGGTTTCATTCAACGATTTGGAGGTGATTTGGTTTTTTATTTCTTTATTATGTGATACCGATAGAAAAAATATGGCAAAACCATGTTACGTATCATATCATATAGATTACTAATTTTATTTTTTTCAGATATTATAATTTCTCTGTTAATGCCGATGAAAAGTGGTTTCATCTGCACGCTTTTTTCGCGAGAGCAGCCCTAAGGCAATCTTTGAGTCCTGATTATCCACGATGTCGCATGGACTGGCTAACTTAACAAAATATTATACACACATACGAGCGTAAGCGGTTCGAGTTGTAAACGTGTCAAAATAACCATAATTTTTAAATATGTTTCCTCGACAGGTGGCCTTGTGAGTTTGTTATTGAGCGCCGGTTTTTATAGAGCCGTTTAGATGTGAGAAACAGGCGAATTCGCACGTTTGGCTCCTCACAGATTACATAACGCTACCTGCGCGCTCCTCGACGCGACGCGACGGCTCAGTCCTCGCGATACGGATGAGGCGCCGCTCGTGCTAACTATGCAATTTACAAAACTATATCAAAATCGTTAGAGTCCCTGTGGTTAAAACTTAAACATAAATTACTATTTCATTGTTTTTGATGGTAGTCCTTAAGTAATCTCGTATGTCGCTCATCGCGTCGTTACCTGTAGTTAAAAGTGATGACGATGACGTTCTTGTCGATGAGATAGTCGGGGCCGTGGAAGTCGGTGCTCCCGGAGCCGTAGGCGAAGCCGCCGCCGTGCACGAACACCAGCACCGGCAGGCCGGCGCGCTCGTCCGGTTGGCCGGTGCGGTAGGGCGAGGGGAAGGCGGGTGGCGTGACGGGGGGCAGGTACTCCCAGGGCACGTGCACGTTGGCGCTGATGCAGGCCTCGCTGGTGTTGCGGGCGCCCACCAGCGGCCCGTACAGCACGTCGCGCTGCGGGCACGCCGGGCCCTCCGCCGTCGCGTCGAGCGCGCCGTCCCACGCCGGTGCCGCCTGCAGCTCCTGAAATCGCCACTCGCACCGTTCATCGCGTGTTCCTTCCTCCCTTCGTCGCTTCTCCGGGTCAGCTGAATCGATAAGGTTTCACGAACTCGGTAGGTGTATCGTGCTAAATTATGACTAGACATGTTAACACGATACACCTGTTTTAAAAATCCCACTTTTGCGATATAGTAATGTTAAATATTGAGAGTTAACATTGCACGACGAAGCCCGCGCTCACCTTAAATCTCAAGTCTCCCAGGGGCTGGCGGGCATAGGGCACGCCCAGGAAGGAGGCGTACTTGGTGGAGCCGGCGAAGGCGGCGCGGCCGCACAGCCAGCCGCCCGCCACGCGCGCCGCCGCCTCGCACCGCCGCCCCGGCTGCGCCTGCGCTGCAACACCCGCACTCGCCGTCAGCCGAGCCCGTTCCGATCGGACGATAGATAAAGGAGGAAAGCGCTCGCCAGATAATATGCAGCATCACTAAACTGGTCCCCGCCAGAAACAAAAAATGGACAGCTGCAACGGCGGGACACTGTGTCTGCATAATTTTTGGCTCAAGGCCGCCGCCGTCCAGACGAACGATAGCCGGAGAAAGTGTTTTAAATATAAAATACATCCGTGTTCCGTCATATTATGTTTCGTGAAATTTGCGAAAGAATCCTTTTTAGGGATCCGTACCCAAAGGGTAAAAACGGGACCCTATTCATGAGACTTCGATGTCTGTCTGTCTGTCTGGAAACAAACAGACGGACAGACCGTCTGTCTGCCTCCAGGCTGTATCTCAAGAATCGCTTTAGCTAGAGTTCTGAAATTTTCACAGATTGTGTATTTCCGGTGCCACTTAACACTAGAAAGACCGGAGCGGTCAAATGACCGCATTTTCGTTTTTAATTTGCGATATTTTTGTTACCGTTGCATGAATTTCGTTTTCCTTTCGTGACATTTAATAATTTTTGATTGTTTAAATTATGTTAAAATGTTTTAATGATAGCTCGATAATTATAAATATACAATTAGCAGTTTTTCAGCCTACGACTACTTATACCTAGTTGGTGACTTTATTATTAATTATTAAAAAAAGAACACGGCTCACTTTAATATCTTGGACCAATTTTTATCGATTCACCGCTTACATCAATATACGGCTGAGGCTACTCACTTCACCGCCGAAACCGCAACCCTACTCGACCTGGTCTGTTCTAATGCCGACTTGAATCGAGTATGGGTTGAGCACATACCCGATCTTAGTAGCCACGCGTTCCTTTCTTTTGAGATAGACCTTCCGAAAGTAAGGACAGTTACTAAATGTATAACTTATCGTGCACTAAAAGATATCTCGCCTGAAGATTTTGAACTGTTCATGAATTCTCTAGACTGGCACTACATCTTTAGTGTAGACGAGGTTGATGAGATGGTGCAGTTCTTTAGTAGCAGTGTTTTGTACATTTTTGATTTGCTGGCCCCTACCAAAGCACTTCATTTAAAAGATCGCCAATACCCATGGATTACTTTTAATATAAAACAATTAATGAAGCAACGAGAGTATGATTATTTTTAACAAAAAATTAAAACCGACTTCCTAGGTAAAAACAAAAATTACATCCTAATATGAACTAATAAGTATTAAATAATTTTTCCTATCTAATAGTGCCTTTTTCCGAATTCGGCTAAAACTCAACTATTTCTGTACTCAATCTTCATCATTTTGAAGTCGGTACCAGATGAATCTTCAGTTCTCTGACAGAATATTTGAAACTTTTGGAACTGGCACCGACTTCAAAATTATGAAGATTGAGTACAGAAATAGTTGAGTTTTAGCAAAATTATCAAGTCGTTGACTTCTAAGGCTATGGGGGTGGATAATATTAATTCTGATATGTTGTTGACGTCGTGCCGCATACCTAGTTGTCTAAGTGCTATGACCCATATAATTAATACCTCCCTCCTGTCCTGCACCTTCCCCGAGTCGTGGCGTCTCTCTATTGTTAAACCCGTCCCCAAGAAAGACAACGTCTCTGATCTGAAAGACCTCCGACCAATCAGCATATTGCCGTGTTTATCCAAAGTTCTTGAAAAGGTTGTGCATAGCCAGATTAGCAATTATGTCGAAGAAAGCAATATATTACCATCATTGCAGTCGGGCTTTCGTAAACATCACAGTACAACTACTGCCTTGATAGATGTAGTGGATAATGTCATCACAGCACAGGATGAAGGAGAGGTTACGGTCTTCGTACTATTGGACTATTCACGCGCATTTGAAACCCTCAATTGAAGTTGAAATACTATGGTTGTGATGCCTGGTTTGCCTCATATTTGATTAACCGATTACAGGTAGTCGAACCTATTAATAAAAACGGGACGTCATCACGTTCAAGTCCTCGTAATGTTAACAGAGGTGTACTTCAGGGTTCAGTGATTGGTCCTTTATTGTTTTCATTATATTGCGCAGATATAGTCAGGCAAATACGCTATTGTAAATTCATATATACGCGGATTACATACAGTTGTATATTACCTTCAAGCCGAATAACCTTATGGAAGCTATGCGAAGGTTCAATGAGGACTTGGCACGTATAGCTAAATGGTCAGTAAATAACGCCCTGATACTTAACCCATCTAAGACTAAGTACCTGATTTTGGGCACAAAAGTACAAATACACGTTGTTGCTAATCAGCCTAAAATTTGTATTAATGACGTAAGCATCGAAAGGGTGACTGAAGTCCGTAATTTAGGAGTCCTGATGGACGAAGGACTGAGGTTTGAGAAGCACGTTACTAAGGTCGTCAGCCGGTGTTTTTATCGTTTAAAGCTCCCGTACAAGGTCAGAAATTTCATTCCAGAGAGATTACGAGTTTCGCTGAGTGAATCACTTGTCCTTTCCAACTTAAATTACGCTGACGCTGTTATCGGTCCTTGTCTTCTCTATCGCTCCAAGCACCTCATTCAAAAAGTGCAAAATGCATGCGCAAGATATTGTTGCAATGTGCCTCCCCGCGCCCACGTAACGCCATACATAAACAGTCTGAGATGGCTTAAGATGGACGGTCGCCGACAGTTACATTTTGCCACATTACTGTTCGGTGTGGTTAAATTAAAAACTCCATCCTACTTGTTTAGTAAGCTCCAGTGGGCATGTGACAAGCAGCTGAGCAAGCAGCTCTCAATTTAATCCTTCAATCGCGGATTCTTGGAAATCTATTGTTATTCTATTGTTGTCGCGGTCACCGGTGTCCTTATAGAGGGTTGATAGGTTAAATATTATTTTTTTTATATCGCTCTCTGTTATATATTTTTATCATATTATTGCTTTTACGTCACATAAGTTACCTCATTTTAATCTTTGCATACCATATTTAATTCAAGTTTTTATTTCTTTTTAAGTATATACTTACATTTTATTTATTAAATTATTTATGTATGTTTTATTTTATAATTGTTTAAAATATTATAAATAACTTATTTTTATATTGCAACACTGTAGCCTTGGGTGGTCTGTTTTGCGCCTGACATTTTGGATCCACAGAATATCAGGGACTGTGGTTTATCCATAGTCGTTTTACCTGAGTGGACTCCATTTCAGTGGCTTGAGCATTACACCTCCTGCCTTCCCATGATACTCTTGCTAAATTAGCTTTTTTACCTGTTTGTTACATGTTACCTATTTTTATTTTTTTGTTTGTTTGTTGTTAATTCTTAGTTAGGCTGGTTACATTTCATACAGCTTGGTATTTTCATGTCAACTTCATTTTAACTGTGTGTTTACGTTTTATTTTGTAAAGTAGCGTGGTGTAATGCCCAACTCTTGAATAAATGTTTATTATTATTATTATTATTATAGGTTTTATATAATAACCTACCTAGAAAGACCGCAGCGGTCAAATTTATATAAATGGTCTAAAATTTCATAATTTGATATGTAAACGTAATAAGAATATATTTGCAAACATAATATTATCACTAAAACGTGTACAAATAAAATATTTTGCCATGCCTGTTTTGACATTGTAGTGTATTTCAAGATTTTTGCCTAGTGAAACCCTGTTTATTGAAAAGAATCAACGTTACTACAAATATCAGCGTAATTTTCGTAGTATTATTGTCTGACTAGGCCTAACATAGCCAGGGTTTATTAGTAGATCGAATTGAAACAAAATATTTATGCAAAGATTATGTTATTTTTTGTTTTATCTACACAAACGAAGCAAAATAACAACCTAAAGGTTACCAATTGTAATTCTATGAAAAATTCATAAAAATTGTTATTTTATATGTAAATTTTTTTTCTATAGCATATTTTTATACTTTTTTTAGCTTTAGTGTTAATAGATTTAATATGATGTGACCAAAAATATGATACTAAAAAATAATATTTTTGAGCTCCAATATAGTATTTTCTTCAAGATGATCATGGCTTTTTGACATGATTTACTGTACATTCAAGTAACTTTACCATTCTATGCCAAAATGAGAAAATATAAAATGTGTAAAAACTGTATTTTATGCTCAAATATAGGAACACAACCAATAACTCTTGTGAAGTCATTATAATGTCAATTATATCAGTAACGTAGGTCAATAAAATGCTTTTTTAAAATTATTTTCTTAAATATTCGTTCTAAAATTTAATTAAGTTACATTTATAAATAATTACATGATCAATAAAATGCAAAAGCAAAATAATAAGACACACAAAACACGTTTACACATAAGATGGGTCATTTGACCGCTCTTGGTCTTTCTTGGAAGTTCAGAATTCCGGTCTTTCTAGTGTTAAAACAACAAATACTAAAATAAAAATAACATTAATATTTAAGGCTCCCATACAACAAACGTGATTTTTTTGGCCTTTTTGCTCATAATCAATAATGATAAGAGGTAGGCACTTGAAACTTTCACGAAGGCCTTAAATAGAATTTTGCTTAGTAATAATTAATAATAATATTTAAGTAAAAGGGCTCCCATACAAAAAACACAATTTTTAGCCTATTTTTGTTCTATAACGGTACGGAACCCTTCGTGTGCGAGTCCGACTCGCACTTGGCCGATTATTTTAAACTTTATTGCCTGTAGAGTACGGGTGCATTAAAAATACCGAAATTGTAAAAGGCCTTCGGGCCGTGTCGTTTGTTAAAACGCCTGAAGTCGCATTTCCTGCCGTACCTTAAACCTCGGGTGCGATGTTTATTGCGTATTGCTCAGAAAATTATTTTATGGGTAAGGTCGGGTAGCGAAACCTCATTTTAAAATGACCCATGCTCCTCAAAATAAATTATTGTGTACCTATGATAAATAGGTAATAAATAATAAAGGCTCTTCGTCTCAGAATACTCCTACTTATTATGAATAATGAAACATATAAACCTACTTATTATGAATAAGGAAACATACCTAGCTACCGTTTTATGTCATTAAAACGTGAAAAAACATTTTACACAAAATCCTCCCTACACAGCAACACAAACCGAGCCGTACTATACATTTTCCAGTCTGTGACACTCGTTGAATCAGTACTGCGGTCTGCGACTCCGCACCAGTTTCTTCTTTTCACTTCCACTGAACTTTAAGCACTCAATGATCTGCCAATCCTCCGGAAACATTTCGATGTCAACATCCGATCGTCTTCTACCGGGTGGTGGTATCGGGCCTAGTGGTGATGCGGGGGTTGGGGTGAAGGTCGAGTGGTGGGGGAACTCACCTGCGGCCAGACCCAGCACCAGCACCGTGAACACGTGGACCGCCATGTCGCGTCAGAAGCCGGTAGCACACTGGCGGCCGCCGTACCGCGCCGCGCATATATACCGTCCGCCGCCGCCGCAAGAAGCACCCCATACTGATACGCAGGCCGCAGCGCACGCACTCCCGAGCCCCGAACACTCCCTGACCGAAAATGTTTGTCTTAGGAACCTGTAAGAAATGCTCCCAAAATAGTGTTTTTTTTTTCTCCCATACCAACCGAAACCAGTACCATCTAGTATGATTTATCTGTTGTCCTTCTTCTGATTCGTTTCACGCAGTATTCGAGCCGTTTATCTCGTTATTATCGATTGTTGACAACGCGAAGTAAAATAATAATTGGTAGGCAGGAGTGGTTATGAGAGTCGTGAAAGAAAAGGTTATCTTAAAAAAATGCATTTGGGGTTTTTCTGCACTCTATCAATCGTAAACATCACTGCAAATTCCAATGTAATCGATCGAATTCGGTAAACATAATATTGCGAAGGTGACCGTACTAGACTTCCACGTCTTAAACTTTGCCGACGATATCATATTTTAAACATATTTTCAGTATGGTCTTATAAGATATATATTATTTATTATACGAGTAACGAGACCGTATAATTTACTTACACATTTAAATCTGTACTTATCTAAAACTTAGGACCTATGTAAATTGTTCCGTTGTCTGTAGTGATTAGATATAGAGTAGTAACTGTTCCCACTTCTCACCGACCCCGTCTGGCCTTATCGCCTGACCTGAACTTAATCCAATTAATCTTATTTTCACCTCTCGATCAGCATCGTGGTCGCATCGGCGTCCGTACTCTGTACCTACGAGTACCTAAAGTAGGTGCAGT
This sequence comes from Polyommatus icarus, assembly GCA_937595015.1. Taxonomy (NCBI): domain Eukaryota; kingdom Metazoa; phylum Arthropoda; class Insecta; order Lepidoptera; family Lycaenidae; genus Polyommatus; species Polyommatus icarus. The sequence continues at coordinate 566,327 of OW569323.1, forward strand.
ATACGTCGTTTCATCTATCGACTATCTCCGACTGAGTGATCTTCTCCATCCCTCGTAAAGTTTGTGTGGCGGACGGTCGTAATCGATCTTGTCAAACGCACTCTAATTACGTAACGACCTGTTGCCTCCAGACGCTAGAGCTTTTTTGGTCGTCGACCATCGCTCCTCCTCGGTCCTCCTCGGCGATCGCATTTCTATCGCAACTGCGAAGTTTCTTGAGAGCCAACATAATGTAAAGATTCTCGCTGCAGAGTGTTCGCATTTCGGTGCAAATCGGCGAGGTCAGCGGCGATAAACGATTATGTCACGGCGATTCGGGTGAGGAACATAAATAAGATCGGATACGCTATCTCGTGCACGGGCGGTGCAGCGGCTGCGGGCGACCCCCGACCCGCGTATCGCCGCCGCCCGCCGCCTGTTGCCACGCGGAATACGCGAGCCGCAGCCCGCAATACGAGGAGACACAGATCGCCACACGATAAGCGCCGGAGGTGACGCATTATGATCGAATTGGGTCAACGAAAACTCCTCTTATTGCAGAAGCGCAACAAAGCGACACACAAAGGACTTTGAAGGGGGCCGGGGCGGTCTGAAAATACCCCAGGCGACCGCGACAGTTCGTTGCACTGATCCGCTGATATGCTGAAATAGTGGTTTCGAAACTGCATATCGCACCTCATGTAAACGTGCAAACTATCGCCATAAACATTCGTCGTAGAATATAGGCTGATGTCATTGCTGATGTTGATATTACCTATATTTATATAATTCGTTTTTTAATAGCGCCGACTCGTGCCGAGTCGCGGGTGGTCGTCCACGTCGGAAGTGGTAGGCGTTTATCCTGAATCCTGCAAAAATTTGCCCCGCTTACTCCTTTCTGGTAGTGGGAGGATAGCTATCTTAAATTAGCAGAAATCTCATGTTGAGTCGTAAATTTAAGAATTTTAATGCTCTAACTTCTTAGGCCTACTAAGCCTTTCGTGCTTCCCGGTCGGCATAATCTTTAAAATTTGAAGAGTGAATATGGCAAATCACATCTACATTTCCTTTAGTCACAAATAAATGCAAAATAATATATTGATATCCCACCAAAAACATTTTATGTAAAATGTTACCTCGTCGACCACAAAAGGTTTGCCCTGTGATAAAGACATCCTAATGTAGAGCCAATTGCTTCTGAATCTACGCGGCCTAACTCTATCGACCCTAACTCCAATAAATTTTAAGTGGATTGGCTGTTTCGTTACTTACTTTAGATCAGAAACTAAATATTCGCCTCACCTCCACGACGCGCGACGGTAGCGAAACAACGAAGCCATACATACATACTTTCTGACAATAATATTATGTAGAATTTGTTGATTTGTTGGAGTTACGGTCGATAGAGTTAGGCCGCGTCAATTCAGAAGCTTGGCTCTACATTAGATCTGATGGCCTTTTAACAGGCCAAATCTTTTGTGGTCTTCGAGGTAACATTTGACATGAAATGTTTTTGGTGAGATTTCAGTCCTTTTTAGGGTTCCGTACCCAAAGGGTAAAAACGGGACTAACGGGACTCTATTACTGAGACTTCGATGTCTGTCCGTCTGTCTCCAGGCTGTAATTCAAGAAAGGTAATAGCTAGAGTGTTGAAATTCTCACAGATTACGTATTTCTGTTGCCGCTATAACAACAAATACTAAAAATAAGATAAATTAAATATTCCCATACAGCAAACGTGGTGTTTCAAACATTTTATGCTCGCTAATCGCTATCAATAATGTCAACAGGATAGGCACCTGAAATATTCACAACATACTCAGCTGTAATTTATACTTTAATAATTTATAATAAAATTGTAATAAAATAATTAAGGGGGCTTCCATACAAAAAACACTTTTTTACTATTTAATATTTAATGGAATCAGGCGTTACTTTGCGGAAATCCATAGCTTAAAATTTAGTTTATTATTATTTTAGCAATATTCCGCGAAATACACTTCCACCTTTAAGTAAATGAAGGCTGAACGCGCGTCGAGTGTGTAGTGGTGTTCAGCCTTCATTTACTTAAAGGTGGAAGTGTATTTCGCGGAATATTGCTAAAATAATAATAAACACTTTTTTACTATTTTTGCTCTATTATAGTACGGGACCCTTCGTGCGCGAGTCTAACTCACACTTGGCCGATTTTTGTAAGTTGCTACTTGCTAGGCAGTCATTTTAGTGTTTTATGGGGTTCCGTACCCAAAGGGTAAAAACGGGGCCTTATTACTTAGACTTCGTTGTCTGTCCGTCTGTATGTTTGTCTGTTTGTCTGTCTCCAGGCTGTAACTCAAGAACGGCAATAGCTAGATTTGAAATTTTCACAGATTACTTAAATGTATATCTGTTGCCTAAAAACAACATTATATTAAGATTTAAGTGGGGCTCCCATACAACAAACGTATTTTTAAGCTTTTTTTGCTCTTTTGCTCTATATCAATTAAATTGCAACAGATAGGTAGGTACTTGAATTTTTCATAAAATCCTTAGTTATTATGTCTTACTTTAATATTTAATAATAATATTTAAAAAAATTAGGGGGGCTTCCATACAGAAAACACAATTTATGTATAGCAATATAATAATTATGTGCACGAGTCCGACTCGCACTTGGCCATTTTTTTTTATTTTTTATTTAGAGGTTTTCAGTTTATGTCTATCTCGTGTAAACTTTCATGTCCTAATACGAGTAAAATTGGTGAAAGTCTCTTTAAACTTCCATTATCTACTAAACTTATTTTACGGGGTTAACCAAATTTCGACCTATTCAATTGAGACTTTGTATCATGTATGTTCTTTGTATCATTTTCTCAGGATATAATGTCAATAATAGACTTATTAGTCTATTATTGACATTACATCCTGAGAATATAAACTATCTGGTTACCTAAATCTGGTTATATAAACCAGCTCTATGAGGGTCGACTTCCAAACCCGTAATGCTTTTTTATGCGAATAGTAAATGAAATCTAATACATATAAGTCTTAATTATAACAATAGTGACTAATTAAATATTATCATTGACGAACAAACATACCAAGTGACTTATAAATCTCATCTCATCAGCTAGCTTTAAGAAACCGCTAACTCCGATGAAAATCTGCGCGATTTTCTTTTGCGTTACGAGTACAAAGTGTCGTCAGCATTTTTGCAAGCGACTCGGTGTTTCCTAGAGTTTACATCATAATTTATATCATAGTCCCAAAGCTCGAGACTAACTCGATCCGGATTCCGGGTTAGTCAAGCAGCGCCGAAACGGCCGATGAAAGGGTGTTCGGTATCAAAATATCAGTTTTATCACGGTTACGTGACTTCAGGTCATTTCATAGGAATTCATTGACGCCAATGACAGAAACAAGATAATTGCCAAATAAGTACACCTCCCAGCGGCACCGGGAGACACGTTCGCCGAGCCTCATGTACGTCATCAACACTCTTCTTACTCAACTATTTTAGGCAACTCAGAAATCTGATCAGTGATCACGTCATATTAGCTGATATTACACAATAAAACCCACTATTGATTTAGCTTTATTTCGGAAGTCACATATTCGTATGTACACACATTTATTAATTCCAGTACTTCTTCCCTTTTAGTTCCTCGATTTTCAGTCCCTGTGATCTCGTGCTATCTCCCGCTTTGGTCGGGTAGTGAAATCTGGAAGGCTTTTTACTTCTCATACTTCGCTTGCCGCTGTCGACCCTGGAGATGTAGCGGTGAGCTAATGCTCGTTTCTATAAAAACGCTTAATATTAATTCTCGACGCATCTAGTCAGCAGTTTCAAACTGCTGACTAGACAAAGTAAACAGACTATTGACGGTGGAAACAAAATGATCGAAACGAGGGGATAAAGCTTAGAATGACACCGCAATCAAATCAGTATTTTTTTTTATTTTTTATTAAATAAGGGGGCAAACGAGCAAACGGGTCACCTGATGGTAAGCAACTACCGTCGCCCATGGACACTCGCAACATCAGAAGAGCTGCAGGTGCGTTGCCGGCCTTTTAAGAGGGAATACGCTCTTTTCTTGAAGGTTTGCAGGTCGTATAGGTCCGGAAATACTGCCGGTGACAGTTCGTTCCAGAGTTTTACAGTGCGCGGCAGAAAGTTACGCGAAAAACGCACTGTGGAACAGTCTTCCTTCACTTCACTCATCGAGGTGATGAGGATGGTATGTTTTTCGCGTGAGACGATGGCGAAAAGTTGCAGGTAGTATGATTCCGAACAATTCCTCAGAGCACTCCCCGTGATACAACCGATAGAGGATGCAGAGTGAAGCTACATCTCGGCGCAATCCCAAGGGATCCAAGCTGTTTGAAACATTTTGACAGTCAACAATTCGAGCTGCCCTTCGCTGGATACGATCCAGAGGGAGCAGTTGTTATTTTGGCGCCCCTGCCCAGAGACGAGAACAAAAGTCCAGGGAAGGTTTTAAAGTGACACAAAGTTCACCGGGACAGCTAGTTGTAAATAAAAATACCAATGTATGGAATAGGGAAAAACTTTCAGAGATGAGGGCCGCTAGTAGAGCAACGTTTGTTGTTTCATGTGATCATGCCACTTGGGAGGGATGCTGCACAGTGCTCAGTGCATGATCGCAGCGATGACGTTGCCGTGTGACCGTGTGACCCCGCCATCGCCAGGACGCAGGTTCCGCGTACTGGGGCGGGCGGACACGTGGAGCGATAAAAAACATGCATCGACCGACAACACTCCGCCAGTAAAATATTATTATCTTTAGACTTTTGTGAGTAATAAACCGATCGCGGTCACGGTCATTACTATCCGAGGATTAAACCGCTCGCCGCATGCAACATTTTTGTATCACTACTCGGTAGATGTAGCGGCAGCGCGGCCGAATTGGCGCAGCGCACGCGAGGCCGTTGTGGCCGGAGGATCGCACCACCTCGGCCGGGCCGATAACGGTGACGAGAGTGACGTAGCGGCATGTGTTCGGCCGCAAACGACGCGCCCTACATTGTAGCCGGCTCGCGCCCCCCGGCCACCGGCCGCCGTGACGTCACGCGATTCGCTATCTATCATCATGTAAACAAATGGGAGAGATTAGAACAGCGACAATGTCTCGAGCTCTCGAAGTGTCCGCCTGCGGCTCCTCGCGACGCGCCGCTCGAGGACGAGTCGACCGCCCGCTGAACACGATGTATTCTAATCACATTATGCTTAAAATTAATTTAATACAAAATGTCCCATGATATTAATTATGGTAATAGATCTGCGAAACCTCAGCTCGTTTAACCCGCCTGAACCTCACCATTGTTCGCGACCGGTTTCGGCGGAGGAAAATGTCTTACATGCTAATTGGCAACGAGGTGTGCGATTTTGTTCGCCATCCGCGACAACAGCCGAGCCGGTGGGCGGGGGCGGGGGCGGGCGCCCTGCGGCCTTGGCCCTCCGCCGACCGCCGTACACGGTGGGTCGGAGCACCGAGCGTGCTCGCAGCTCGAGGTGCTGCTCAAAGTCCAATCGGATCCGTCTACTGAGCGCTAGAGTTTTTGTCACTGGCGACAATCATATGTAATTAGTTTTATTTTCCATACTCCAGTAATAACAATAATATTATAATAATAATTTTATTCTCAGATTAATATCCATAACCTTTTTTAAGTAATTACGTTACAATACATATTATCAGAAATTATACAATATATTATGCAAAATTTATTAATTTTACAGTATACATTTCACATTTAATTACATATATTTTATTACATAGACTCCTAATTTTATTTTAAGATTTTCATCCATTTATCTTGAATGGGGCAGTCATATTATCTTGCATAGATCATTTGCAGGATCCTGTTGCTGCTCTCACGTAAGCGCTGACGCATAGACGCTACTTTTTTGCGAATAATCGCATAAAAGTCGTCCGTACGTGCTTCACAAAACATTTTAGAAGCACTACAGAAGCGAGACAGCCGCAACAACACCCTGAAGATCTCGTTGTACTGTACACGAAGGGCACTGGCTGTCCGACGCCGATGACAAAACCACAAGCTACTCGAATAAAAGATTGACAGCTGCTGTAGGCCTTGAAAAGGGTTATCTTTACCTCACACGTGCAGTGCGCAAATCTGCATGCCAGACGCCAGTATGTTGCCTCGAACAGCCAGCTGAGCCCTTCGTTCCCACTCTATATCATTGTCATCTGACAAATCATCTGTTACTATATGTCCTAGGTATCTAAAATTTTTTACAGACTCCACTGCAACATTGTTTAATATTATTGGAAGGTCATGAGCTGTTCTATCTCCACTGCTTTTAAATACAACGACTTTGCTCTTCTTGGAGTTATACTTGAGCCCATGTTCCTGTGCGTATGCCTCACACAAGGATAGCAGTTTTCTAACTGACCCAACTGATGGGCCCAACAGTACCATATCATCGGCATAGCTAATATTATTAACAGGAACAATAATGCTAACCGCAACAGCTGCGGCCTGCTGAACAACGTTCTACTAGATTCTATAGCCTATATCTATCTCTAAACTCGTAGCTAAACTCTATAGGATTAGGCCTCCGGTAAACTCACTCACTCGGCAAAAATATGCGCAAGCGCTGTTTCACGCCGGCGTTCTGTGAGCCCGTGGTATTTCTCCGGTCGAGCCGGCTCATTCGTGCCGAAGCATGGCTCTCCCACGGACAATATTTATATGGGATCTTCATGGGTCAGTTTTAGATGGCATCTTACTATTTATAGTTGGGGCGCGTTTATAACTACTGTGTGTTTACACTTAAAATAAATTTTTAACAAGAAAAATAAAACAAAAAATTAAAAATACTATAATATGATTATGAGACATAAAAATTCCACCATGATGAGATTTAAATTTATTAAGTTTATTATGTTTTACATAATAATTAATGCAGCATTATTAAACACGTGCTCGGGTTTTGACTCCGTTTAGCTCGTCGCTTGCTGCTCCGGCAACTGTTTCAACATCTTCTGAATTAATTCAAAATATGGTTATTATCTGCAAAGTGTAAAAAAGTGTAAAGGAAAACAACAGCGGGCATGGATTAAACAAATCGCTAGTTTTATTATTGTATCGGATGGCTCTATCGATATCCAAGTATTTACTGCTTCGATTACTTCTGTTCCTACGTCATTTAGTTTTATAATCAAACGACGATAACGGGAAATCTAGTGTTAATAGACTTGTCGGCTCGTGTATGGAGTCTTTATCGAGACTTAAAATAATTAATGACGGTAATGGAGCAGGTTCCAGCCTGGCATCAAGTTAAAGGTTGGAAATGGAATGGAATGCATTAATGTCCTAGTCGTTCTGCACAGGCATTAAGAAAAGGTTACTTCTTTCGTCACGAGTCACGACGCCAAAAAACAGCCGCTATATACGCATAAAGCCCGTCACAGACTTAGCTATAATATATATTAATATATTTATAGCAAGGCATATTAATCTATAATAAATCCACATGTCACAGAAATATATATTATAGCTGAGTGTGTGGTCACGCGAAAATTAGTATAGAAAATATATATTAATATGCCTAGCTATAAACATATTAATATATATTATAGCTAGGTCTGTGACGGGCTTAAAGAGAAAGATCCCTCTACGAGTCGAGCCAGTACAGATATCCGAGACAACATGATTGCAGAGAAAGGGCAAACGAAGATTATGGCCATTTGCACGTTCGTGGTATTGGCCCATAATAATCCAATGTAGACCCAAGGCCCGATCTAAGGGGGAGTGTATGGACCGCATATATAAGATATCTAAAAAATATAATACCTATGGTAGAGCAGTCACTACGAGAATGCATGGAGCCGCCCGCCGCGCCGGCAAAACAAGCGACGTTACGCAAGCAGCAAGACCTTCTTAAGAGACTATCTAAATAGTCTCCACGCGTGCACATTGTTTACGTTAGTGCTCGAAAACAATACGCCAGTCGGTGCAAACATCTCGCCAGCGCGGTCCAGGCCAGCAGGCCAAAGGAGACATTAACCCTCAACCTCGCCTACTCATTTCGTTCGACTCGGTCGTAAACAAACAACTACGTACGTCCTACACTTGTGCCTAAAGGCAGGGCCGGAAATTATGAGTATAGGCCACTTTAATTTTCTCTGCCGCCATCCTACGTCGCTGGCCGCTGCCGGTCTCCCTGGGACGCCATAGGACACTGCCGCCCATAGACCATGACTGCCTATACATAAATCCAGAGCTGCCTATAGGTAGGCCTGATTAGTGATTCAATATTTCCCCTGACACCAAACGTTTAGCTTAGACTTGAGGTTGGTTACAAATATAAATAATTTGAAATTTGTTTGTTGACCATGAACAGATTTTTGGAATTGTCGAAACATTGCAATAACAAAATTCAAGTCGATTAATTTATGTAATCCGTTGAATCAAGTCTACCTTTATTACGAGAATTGCTGTTAAAAAATCTGATACTACGACAGACTGATCGATGTTATCCAAATTCGAATATCACAACCATTTAGCAAAAAAGCATCTACAGTGCAATGCTAGAAAGTAAAAACCAGTCTTCTAACAAAAAACAAAAGTTGTATGCTTGTGGTGCTGAAATCCTAGAAAAAAGAAATGCTGAAATCCTAGTTCTGAATAACGTATACGAACAACGTATACTAGAAATATGCTGAAATCCTAGTCCTGAACGACGTATACCGTGGACAATGTCCACGCGACTTTCCTTCGACAACTGCTTTACTCGGCGTGATTCAAGCTTTCGGCTTTCATGAAATCATAGAAGTGGTCGCGACGCGACGGCCAAATCTCCGTGTCATGTTACATCGGACGACACGGGGGTTACTACACCCTCTATATTACCTTAGCACGTTCTCTGCCGGTAGTACAAACAAGAAAAATTACAAAAAATCTTTTTGGTCGAAATAGATGTATTAGGTCAAGACATAAACCATGACATCATTTAGGGTTCGATGGGGTGCAGGGTTCCTGAGATATATTAAAAAAACCCCTTGAGGTCACATGCGACCTACGCGGCGCTGTAGTACGGAAAGTACGCAATCTTTATCACTGCGCCGCTCGGGTCACGTTTCCGGTCACCGCAGTCTGTCTGTCTCTAGGCTGTAACTCAATCGCCGCTATGGCTAGACTTCTGAAATTTTCACAAATGATGTATTTCTGTTGCCGCAATAACAAAAGATACTAAAAATAGAATAAAATTAATATTTAAGGGGGGCTCCCATACAACAAACGTAATATTTTTGACCTTTTTGGCTCGTAATCAATAATGGCAACAGCTAGGCACTTGAAATTTTTACAATATGCTTAATTTTATCTGTTGTCTAATTCTTAATAATAAATTGTTAATACCATTATTGGTAAATGAATAAAAAGTTATAGAAACAGTTATTTTTTCCAGTGCTTTGCGTTTTTGCATTAAAATTTTCACGTATAATGAACGCAGGTGAATACCATGTGAGAGTATAGCTCTACAGCGCCGCACCGGTCACTTACTACAGAGAAATGTAAGATAAACGTGTCCTATGGCCTACGATTTCGATTCAAAAACAGGTCTGCTCTGAGGTCACCGGTGCCCTACGCGGCGGGTAGATATAGATAGGGGTCCGGGCACATGTGACCTACGCGGCAGAGAACGTGTTAGTCACCGGTTATGAGTTATGACTAAACTGTCCGCCTGCAACTAGTAGGTAGAAAGTTACTGATTTGTTTCGGGGACAAGTGTGATAGATTTTCTTTTTTTTTTCATTCATGTTTTTCTTTTACTCCAGATAATACTAACAGTTCCAGTTAACACTAATGAAGTAATTACTTACATAGTTATAAAATCTTTCAAGCTTATAGTAATAAAATCTTTCAAACTTTCATCGTCAGAGTCTAATTTCGCTGCGCGTGTAGTGAATAGCGATAGATAGATAGATAATGACTATTAACTTTATCTATGCCTATCGTCATTCAAGCATCAAAATATGATGTTTTGCTATGGATAACATTTGCGATCTGACTTCTGTATTTAAAATAAACACGGTCACAACAGATGATTACGGCTGCAGCTCAGTATTAATAGCACGGTGTTCGATGGGCCGATAGCTCGCTAGCTGCACGGCGGTAAACAACTCCCGATAATATTGACACTGGCGTATGGCGATAGAAAGTTCAGGGTGATTTCGGCCGCGGCTCGATATCGGCTGGCGCTTATCGCCGCATCCCGTTAACCTGGTGCATCACCTCGCGCCGATAGCGGCCTGCACGAGGAAAATTTGTCCGATTGCAGTTTATTTCGGTCGCCCCTTACCCCGGCCGGGTTACGCCGCCGTGCGATAGCGCGGCAGATAGCGCGGTGCAGGCGCATGCCTTGATGTCGCGCCCCGCGACTCTCGTACACAATTCGCATCTTATGTAACGCCATATTCACTACTTTATGATAGAAATGATAAAACTTGTACGAAAGAAGGATCTAGGACCGAGTGTACTTAAAATAATTAAGACACAAAACCATTGCAATATTTGAACGATTCTTTATATCATCAATATTCAGATATACGGATTTAAAGCATTTCGGAAGCCTCCTAAATCTCCGATGGAATTTGGTTACGCTCAATAGAGGTATACTACAAACGTCCTAGTTATGGTAGAGACAAGTCTACTGAACATACCGGCAAAATGACAAAAGTATGACGTAAATAACGAGCTGGTATTTATTTCAGCTAAGGCTAAGGCTGCTTTTCCACCAGAGATGTGTTGCGAGGAATGTGTTTTTAAAATCCAATAGAATCGCTGTGCTGAGCGAGGTCACGTCAATGAAGCGATTATATTGGTCCTCAAAAACCCATTCCTCGCAACACATCTCTGGTGGGAACGCAGCGTTAAAGAATTGGCGAGTGACAATAATTGATAACGAATGTGTGTGGTGTGTTGCAGGGCTCGGCATGGAGGACGAGGTGACGTTCCTGTTCCAGATGGGTCTGCTGCGGGACGCGGTGTCGGCGCCCGCGCACCGCCTCACACTCGCCTACCTCAAGGAGCTCGCCGTCAACTTCGTGCACGACAAGGTATAACGAGGGACAGAAACAGATGAACTATTAGACACTACTTTCTGACATAGTGCCGGCACTTACTACCCTTAATATCCTACTCTGATGGTAGATTCGTGGCTGAAAAGTACAGGCGTCAGGGCGGTTGTAAAATAGAGTTGCAGAAGTTGTAGATGCGCTACTATGGCGCCGTTAATTTTGTAGTTGGAATTCACAGCTTGTCACAATGTTAGTCCACGAACTCCTCCGAAACGGCTTTACTGATTTTTACCGACTTTTATATGTATATTCAGTAGGTCTGAGAATCGGCTACTCGTTACTTATCATATTGATAAGTGCATTTGTTGAATAAATAATAGAAAATTATTACAACTCGAGAAAAACCATGATAGCGATGGACTTGGCCATGGTGACATACTATATATATAAATAATACGGGCGATGTACTTTATAATATGGCAAAGAAACGTTTGCCGGGACAGCTAGTAATAATATGTAATGTTTATATTTGTAATTTTTCTGATCTCAGTCCTTTTGATATGCATCTGATGCCCTGCACGCTTAACATCCAGAAATGGTTACTCCTCAAACTTATAAGTGTTTCTAGTGTGTAGGTTTCTCCTTTCCAACATTGGTGATGGTGATGGTTATGGTGATGGTGGTGCCCGCAGATCCCGGAGCACGGTCTGGCGCGGCTGGGCGACCGCATCCTGCTGTTCCGGCACGACTACTGCTCGCCGAACGTGCTGCAACTGCTGAACTCCGCCGCCGACGTCACCGACGAGACCATCCTCGAGATCGTGCTCACCGCCAACCGTATGTCACATACTTCCCAACACTTTTGGAATATTCTTGTTTATCCAATACACTACCGCATAGTCATTATTTAGTATTTGACAGAGGGTATCTTCTACCCAAACTAAACAAAGACCATCCTTTTATCGGATGGTCAATCACTCTGAGGATTCTGAGGATGCCTACAAATGGAATAGTCTACCTATATTTTACCTGCTTTGGTCTATTGTCCTAAGACCGTAAAAATGTTTTCGTATATCTCCTTGCGTCTTAAAAAACTCAGTTAAAGATATGAAATATATTTTCTGCGTATGATCTCAACTCTATAGTAACTAACACTACACGTTCCAGCATCGATCTGCGACGGCGGCGTGGAGTCGTGCGCGGCGGCGGCGGCGGCGCGGCCGCACGCGCTGGCGGTGCACTCGTACAAGGCGCCAACGTTCTGCGACTTCTGCGGCGAGATGCTGTTCGGCCTCGTCAGACAGGGACTCAAGTGCGAAGGTAAGAACATTTATATCTTATTTTATTCTTAATAGTTACTGCTTTTTTCTCGTGTCGATAAAATTATCTCATGCCAAAAAAGTTCTCATTGAACTTTGCTACGCTTCCATTGCCAAAGCGGGGTTAAATTAAAACGAAATACGACAGCTAAGTAGCTCTTGTTACGACTGTCTTGTTCCTGCTCATATATTATGTCGTTTACAACACACCCCGACACCACATACGCTGCTACACAAGCCCTGACCATATTATACCCCTCCAGGTTGCGGGTTGAACTACCACAAGCGGTGCGCGGTGAAGGTGCCGTCGAACTGCGAGGCGCCGGCGGCGGCGGCGGCGACGGCGGCGGCTGGCGGCGGGGCGGGCGGCGCGCGGCGGCAGTCGGGCGCGCCGCGCAGCCCCTCTCGCGCCTCCGACGACTCGCTGGTAAGGCGCCTCGCCGACCTCGTCACCGGCCGCGACTGACCGATCCTTGACAGGACACAGGGGACCTAGCACATTTGAAATTAACGCACGACAATACATATTTGAATAAAACCCGTTTTTACCGACCGCCCCCTAACGCTAGGTGCGCTCTAGTCCTTTATGCTGCAGTGTTTCCCAACTTGTGGTCCTGTGTGCTACTACACGAAAACTGTGCTTGATTTCCTAGGGTCCCGAGGCTGAAAACGGTTGGGCAACACTGCTTCATGGTCATGTTTTTTACCCGTCTGACGTTTAGGTAACACATAAAACTAATTTAAATCTTTAAGGATAGGTACACGTTTAATGGCCTCTAGGAAACACTTAGCATTGGGGGCATTTTGTGAAAGCGTGTATTAGGCCCGCTTACACTTATCTGAGTTTTTGACATGACTACTGTACTCGTGGGCCTTATGCCCGTTTTTACCAACCGCCCTTAACGCTAAGTATCACCTAGCGGCCTATAAGGATCATTCGACATATTATTTTCTTAACACATAATTTACGTTTTTTGTTTTGCCAATGTTCTTAGAGTCTAAGGACGTAGGTGATACATAAACAATAATAATTAATTCTTGAAAGATGAGGTACACTTAATGGCCGCTAGGGGACACTTAGCGCCAGTAGGTGGTTGGTGAACATTAGTAAATATTTTCAATTGTGCTAGGGGTGGCTGTGAGAGCACGCCTGGTATCGTCTATCCAGGCTGTTGTCCGTAGGGCAATATACTCGTTTAACAGTTGCTTTAACTCAGTACTTAATTTGTCTAAGGATGGTAAGGTTTGAGGAAATGGAATCTCACTCGGGAAAGGCTGTAGGCCAAAAGCTAATATATTATTATTAAATCAAATGAACATTGAAAAATCGAAAACAAACCAGGCACCGACTGTTGCCCGGTTATAGTTGTTACACAATGTTTCAAATAATTTTAAATATGTGCATCTAATATTATATTGTGATCTATGTATCCGTCCAATTTTATTGCTAAATAGTATTACCAGATAGATGATTATATTTTTTACTGTAATTTACATTTATATTTTGTAGTATTTTTATAAGTTATTAATGACCATATTATAATAATAATTTATAGTTATTTTTTAACTGTTAACATTTGTCCCAAAAAATAACGAGTCTTGAAAATTAATAGTCGTAATTCACAAATCACAACCAATGGATAAACTTGTTTGATAACTAAATGTTACTACAACAAGCCCATAGGCCCACACACGGAATCAGGTTTTGTTTGTATTATTTCCTGTTTAAGTATGTAGCTGGACTACTAAAATATTCATGTGCTTTTTACACATTCTTTAGCCAACTTTATTATAGGAAATGTGCATAAATTAATATGCAATCTATTGGCAAATATCTAAATTCAGTTGTTAAATTATTTTATGTTAAAAATACCAATAAATTTTTAACATATTATTGTGTAGTTTGTACGTCTGTTAGTTTTTTTCACCGTCTCGGTCTCAGTTGTTATAAATACTACACGAATGTAATTAACTACTAAGTTATAGGTGGTGGGTAGCATCGGACAAAATGTATATTGTTTTAATAAACGCTAATATTTTATTTTTTTGAGTTTTATTTTTATCCCATGTTACCCATCACCGACTAACGATTAATAAGCGATCCGACTAAAATCTAACAATAGAGAATATTACGCGGTGGCAGGGGGCGCCACCAGCACATATACAATAAATAATCCGACCAAAATCTAACATATTGCACACGTCATCAACGTTTCTGTCAATAATGACATCGTCATTATTGACAGAAACGTTGTCAAACGTCTAACAAACTTTTTGTTAAAAAGAGATAAAAAGAGACCCAAGTAAGCGCCATAGCCCATAAGAGTTGTACGAGTAGGTACAGTTATTTTCAAGTAAATTGAAATGTTTGATGTAATGTATGTAACTTCAACTAGCGCTTTCGTTCCCAAGCGGTCGCAACTCGCATGCGACCGCGAGAACAAAAGATTTCCAATAATCCGCGATCGAGGTGTTAATAATACTAGTAGAAACTAGAAGTAGTAGTAGATGGCTGGTCGGATTGCTCGATAATTCTATTACCTGCGCCCATTGACAACTTCAAATCAAAACACAAGTTTACAAAAGACAATCTTTAGTCCACTCGTACTTTCCAGTGAATCATCACTTTATATAAAAATTGCTTAAGCCGTAAGCTATTATAATTCAGAATAATAAGGCCTAAGGGCCTGTTTCACCGCTTCCTGGTAAGTGCCGGATTATCAACCACTTAACTTGACAGATAGAGTATGGAGAATCTGTCAAAAAAGTTGTGGATAGCCTATCCGGCACTTTATCAGGAAGTAGTGAAACAGGCCCTTAGGACCTTCTATCAGTAGTAAATATTTTGATAGTACTAGTAATTATATCTCCCTACAAATGTAATAAAAGAACAGTACGTTACCTTACTTTTGGGAAGTTGTAAATATCTTCACACACATTGACACATTCGAAGAGAAAATCATATCCCACCAAAAACATAAATGTAAAAATGCTGCGCCAAGTTTCATACAAACATTTATATTACTTGTCTATGGACTTCGCCGTAAATAGGATGGAGATCTAAATGAGTGCCAAGTTCCATGGAAAATCGAATTATGTACGTATAGGAACCAAATAACATTATGAACAAATAATAGAGTCTATTTCTTTGCTTTATTGAATATCTATAACAATTGATGTTACTTAAATAATGTGAGATATTAAAGTAGATTAGATCTAACTTGGCCAGTTTTCATTACGTCAGCCATTTTTCATAAAGTCATTGAACATTTTAATTCTGATGAAAACTAGCCAAGTAAAATCTAATCTAGTTTAAGATCTCACATTATTTAAATAACATCAATTGTTATAGATATTCAATAAAGCATAGAAATAGACTCTATTATTTGTTCATAATGTTATTTGGTTCCTATACGTTCCTATACAGGTCCTCTATTATAGGAATAAAATTGAAGACCAAACATACGATGTGCTCGGGATAGTACTATCTTCCGCTACTAGTAAAGAGATTCTACAGTACTGTGAAAATTTAAAACTTTCATTAAAACATGAAGACATTGTGATCTTAGCAGTTGGAGCGAACGATAAAAACCCTTACTTTACACTATCAAATATTAGCAACATTTTATATCTACTGCGTCATCATACTGTCTTCATTATAGATGTTATATACAATGCATATTTAAATGTAGACTTATTAAATAGCAAGATAAAATTAATAGTTAATAATTTTAAAAATTGTACATGTATTAAACTTCGTAATGTTCATTACACTCTTAAGAAACATAAAAAAGCGTTAAATAGAATTATAAGCTTAAAGCTATATGTTGAACTTGAATATATAGAGTTAACTAAAAAATGTACAAACAAAACATTTAGCAATAATAATAATCGGATAAATAACAATCAAACTTTAAAAAAGAACTTAGATCATAAAAGAGGTACAATACCATTTTATTTTCCACCTATAAGTAATAATAACAATCATACTTTTGATAAAGCCGAAACACACAAAATGCTATCACCGAAATGCTTTTTTCGTTAACCAAACAACTTTACAATTAACTCTATTACATCAAAATATTCAAGGAATTTTGGGTAAATTAGATAAAATAGAGACATGTCTTCATGAATTTCAACCGAAAATTAATATTGACATAATGTGTTTTTGTGAAATATTTATAAAGAGAGGCTCGGAGGCTAATCTACAGTTAAATAATTTTCATGTATCGTCAATTTTCACCCGTCCACATCAGCGTAGAGGAGGAACCTGTATAATGGTAAGTAACAAATATGAATCTAGGCAGGTTAATATCTCTCCAGAGCCAGTTCTTTATAGATTCGAATATTGGATTAGTGAGATACCTAGAGCTAACTTAATAGTCGTATGTCTCTATCGAACACCCAAATGTGATACATATTCTAAAGATGCTCAATTCTTTCTGACAAAATTAAACGAGCTTCTTACTGCTCTAGAAAAAAAATATGCTAAAAAACACTTGATTGTATGTGGCGACTGGAATCTCAATATAATAAAAAATGATAAATATTGCAAAGAGTTAATCTCTATATTATTAAACTTTAACATACAAAATCATATTACTAAACCAACTAGAAATATGTCGTGCATTGACTTAATAGCCAGTAACATTTCATTCACAAAAGCTGACTTACACTACCTTATGTTGTCCGACCACGAGACCGCACAAACTCTACAATTTGAAGTTGAAGAAAATATTAAAAACTTGCATGGGAAAGTCCCAATTTACTGGTTTGAACAAAAATTAGACTTAAGCACAGAAAACATTTCTAAATTTATACATTGTATATCAGCTTTATCATTTTCCGAAGTTTTGTCTGAAACTGATACACAAAAATCCTTTGACATCTTTCATGACTTGCTTGTACTTTTTCACAAACTATGTTTTCCCACCATTACTGTTAAAGTAAATAGCAAATCTAATAATAATAAATGGATTACTAAAGGAATAAAGAAATGTTGCGTAAAAAAGAGGTCACTATATATTAAATACAAAATGTCAAATAAGAATAAAAATGATAAAAAATTGTACAAAAACTATTCTAAAATTCTTAAAAATTGCATGAATAAATCAAGGAAAATTGATAACATAAAGTACATAAAACATTCAACTAACAAATGCAAAGCTTCATGGAATGTGATTAAACAAACAATGACAAACAACAGAGCTCTATCAGAAATAAATACAATACTAGATGAAAATAATGACAATATCACGAATCCTACATTAATAGCAGAACAATTTAATAATTTTTTTACGTGACTTAATAAAAATACTGACATATTACAAAATAATAATAATAATAATGACATTAATAGTAACGGACATGATAATACAATTAGTAATAATAATAATACAATTTTCTTACGACCAACAACTCCGCTTGACATTTACAATATAATTTTATCTTTAAATAATACAAAATCAACTGGATACGACGAAATTAATACAAATATATTAAAGAAAATTGCAAAATGTATAGCGATACCACTGTCGCACATTATTAATCAATCATTTGAAGAAGGCGTTTTTCCCACAAGATTAAAGTACTGTATTGTAAAACCGCTCTTCAAAAAGGGCAATAAAGACAACATGAACAATTATAGGCCAATTACATTAATACCTGTAATCTCAAAAATTTTCGAAAAAGCTATTTACCGACAAATTGAAGCATTTATAGCAAAATATAATATTTTAACTCCTCAGCAATACGGCTTTCGAAAAAATTGCTCAACAAATCTGGCATGCTTCAAATTAACAAAAACAGTTACGGAGAGCTTAAATCAAGGTAATCGAGTAGTCTCCATTTTTCTTGACATGTCAAAAGCATTTGACCGTGTAAATCATAAAATACTCCTCGATAAGCTATCAAAATATGGTATAAGAGGTAACGCTTTAAGCTGGATTGCCTCTTACCTACGTAATCGTTCACAACGCGTGGTAATAACTAAAATAATTAAAAAAAGAATGGCTACATTAAAAAGATCTACAGATCAAAATACATCGTAATCGATTTTGGAATTCCCCAAGGAAGCATCTTAGGGCCTCAACTGTTTCTTTTTTATATAAATAATTTCCCAACAAGTATACCCCATGACTCTATTTTATTCGCTGATGACATAACTATAATAATTAAAGATAAAACTAATAATACTTTGACATTCGAAAATAAAATTAATAACACTCTTAATTTGACAAAAAAATGGCTAGAAAAACATGACCTCATTATCAATATTGACAAAACTAATATAATAGAATATCAAACTTATAATAGAAAATCCATGAATCTAAATATTGTATTGGATGGTAAAATCGTACAATTTGTAGACAATACAGTATTCTTAGGAGTAAATATTGATAAATATTTTAATTGGAAAAAGCACATAGAAGCAACCTGCTTAAAATTAGAGCGATTTGTCTTTGTACTAAATCGATTACGAAATGTGAGCACTAAAGAATCGGCGCTGCTAGCATATCACGGTTATGTTGCTTCCGTGTTAAGATATGGTATTATCCTCTGGGGCAACTCAACAGATTGCGGAAAAGTATTTGTTGTCCAAAAAAAATGTATACGTGCTATATTTGGTGCCAATTATACTGAAAGCTGTAAACCACTATTTAGGAAAATTAATTGTCTGCCTTTACCATGTTTATATCTATTCGAATTATGTGTCTTTATTAAAAATAACATTAATCTTTTTGACAAAAAAATAGATAACACAAGCCGATCTCTGAGACATAAAAATAAATTATGTGTACCAACACAAAGGCTAGACGTTTTCAAAAAAAATGCCTTCTGTATGGGAATTAAAATTTATAACCACTTACCTGACAGTATTAAAAACTATAACCATAGAATATTTAAGAAACAATTATTTGAATTATTGATAAACAAATGTTATTACTCAGTAAATGAATTCATTAATGATAAAGACTTGAATAAATATATGTAATTAGTGTTTAAGTATAGTATGTAAATTTTTAATGTATTTAATTTGTTTTCATCTATTTCCATTTCTTTTGCTTTGACCTATATTTAAATATTTGCACGCCGCATGAGGCAGAATGTGTCTGAGCTATTATATATGTCTAAACATCTTTTTTGTACCATATTCTGGCAAATAAATATTTGAATTTGAATTTGAATTTACGTACATAATTCGATTTTCCACGGAACTTGGCACTCATTTAGATCTCCATCCTTTTTACGGCGAAGTCCATAGACAAGTAATATAATGTTTGTATGGAACTTGGCTCAGCATTTTTACATTTATGTTTTGGTGGGAT